>CM060962.1:207804863-208157363 GCA_030765045.1 Tenodera sinensis | reverse complement strand
CCCAGCCGCAGTTACCCTGATTTTGTTCAATAGTGCGTATCTTTGTACTGTGGTGGCATCTATGAACGATATTCTTCTGTTCACTCAGGATCAATTATTATTTAGTTAGCTTAATAGTTTGTGTACAGTTAATAATAAATGAACAGAAGAAATTGATTGCATAATTTATTTTGGTGGTAAAATACTGTACTTTTTCAAAGCAGTAAATTAACTGGCTGCTTGACTTTAGTGTCGTTTCGGAGATAAAATCAATATGACCAACAAAAATGTAGGTTTCCAAGAAACATTTTAGGTAAGATGGCTCAATTATTTAACATAGCTGGTCTATGATTATGTATTTTGAAACTTTTTTGTTGTTACGGGTAAATATACAATAAGTAAAGCCATTAAAGTTTGACAGATTATTCGTTGAAAGCAGTTGGTATCACTGGTAGCTTCAGAACAATATCAAGAATTTAGTACGAGAGAATGCTAACTAGAAATCGTACCGGTGAATGGAGTGGAGTAATCTTTCTTGCGGTGCTGGGTGCAGCGTGCAATAATGTTGTGATGTCCTTTGGTGTCTAAGCTCTAATAAAATCGATCAACATGCCAGTTATTTTGCTTGACAGATTACCATTACCAAGTTTAAGAGCGTACACGGTTATAAGCGTTGTGCTGCTGTCATGTTCGTTGTATTATGCAGTGCAAGTGACAAGTGATCCACACTGGAGACAAAATTCCACAGTATCGGAGGAAAAATTGGAAACAGATGGTAGTGCACAGAATGGAAACATAATTTCACCTGGTTTTAGTCATAATGCCTCTTTTGGATACCATCTCAGTCAGGTGATGACATTTATGATTCAGGAACCTCTCTGTATTTGGGTGAGTATATATACTGTTTGTTTAATGTTTTTATAACATCAACAGATTAATATTGTTCGTAGGGGTTATGTTTGTGGGAATGAAGTAAACATCAAGTATAGTGATACTCTCCTTTACTTTTGGATGGAAGAATAAGATTTAGATAAGCAAGGTCACCGTTAATGCATTTTGAAAGTCCTTCGAAAGTAGTCTAAAGAATTGGCCATGAAAATGTGGAAATTAATAATTAATGGTGTAATATGTCTGATTGCAAGTGTATCGTACCTAACCTTAAAGTCATTTTCTCATAACATACATTCCTAAAGCTTTTATAGGCCAGACAATTTGTAGTGATGGGTTTTGAGTCTACTGATATTTTAAACCATATGCTGGCTTTCTGTCCCAGAAGTTCTTTCAGTATTATGCTAATGATGGAAAGGGGAGGGGTACATACATTATAGCTGCATCACAACAAACCAGTATCAGAAAACAATTGCTATGTTCTTAAGGAAAATGCAACATTTTACAGAGCTCCAGTGGAATATTGTTCATTAAATCAGATTTACTGGTGATTATAAGCATGTTCGTTTGTTTGTTTCGTTCTTTTTTTCTTCATTGGATTCCTATGAAATTGAGCATACCTATAGTCATCATAAAATTTCTGACTTAAACTGAAACACACACCTTCAGCTTTTATGTCATGCATGATTGATTATAGTGTATAAAAAAGTAGGAATTGATTGTAAACCATTACCAATTGCAAGGTGGTAATGTTTCTAAATTTAACAATTACATTCTAAGTAAAGTTAAATGGAAGTAATCTTTCAGAATATACAGAGTGTGAGTATTTAAGAATGACTATAACTTTTATGAAAGTTCTGCTTTTATGGATAAAATGTTCAAGCGACTTGGAGGAGCTTGTGGATATTATGCCTGAAATGGGCTACTCAAGATAATTAATGATATATAGTGCAGTCTATAGATTTCTGTAAAACTATTGCAATTGTGTAATTAACTTCAGCGGTGAAAATTCTTGAGAAGGAGTTAAAATTTAAAGATTTTTAAATAAAGCTCTGCTGGAATGACAAGTCTCAGCACTGTACACAATATGTATGAAATAGAAAATCCTTAAAATAGTGCCCGAAAGTAATTAAGGTGGATATAACCCAGTTCTTTGAAGATCATTATAGATGTCAGGTAAATATTGTAAATACCAATATTTATACAGAGCCTTTGGAGGCATGCCAGCTTAGGGGTAATTCGGATATTACTGGGAACGGCATTGCATGTCAGTAGGGTTGGATATTCATAGCCCCTTAAATTGAGATTTCTCATCTGCATATCATTTCTATTTATGGGGATCTTAAAAATAAAGTGTATCACAGTAATCTGTATACATTGGATGAACTGAAAGAAAATAAATTGCTGCATTTTCAGAACAAGAATTAATGTGCAAATTTTCTTAAAAGATGTGACAGATAACTGGCTGCACAAGGACATTATTTCTAAAATCTTCTGTAATGATGTGGTTATTTTAGTTATAATTTGCATAAGAACCTGTGCACTATGAATATTTGACTCTTCTGACAAACAGTGCTTTCCTGTACCAAGCAAAGTCACACTAGGCCAGCCACATGCCCAAATAAAGGCTCTGTATTTGTAAACTTAAGTAAAATAACATTACTTGGAATGAAAATTTGAATGAGAAAGTAATGATAGCTTTTGATAATGGATTTTGCTATTGTCACGTAGGTAGTAACAGAATGTGAATATTCCTAAAAGTGTTTTGATATAACATTATTTCATGTGGAAACCCGTTGTTGAGTCCAAGAATGTGATAAATGTCAGGGATTTTGTGAAAATGGGCTGATTTTTGTTCCACAGAACTTCCAGGGATTGTAGCATAATTGTTTGAGGTTGATATATACTACTACTTCATATTCTATTAGGAAATAAGGTTTCAAAAACTTTCTGCAACTGCCAACAAATAATGCTGTTTTAGAGTAGTACATCATTGCAAAATAATGTTTACACTTTAGAATTTGTAACACAAATCCAAAATTAAATGGCTTATTATTTGTGCTGCCAAGATGGAACTAAGATTACAACTTCTAAATACAAATTGAATAGAGGGAGCTAAGATGGAACTAGTCTAAGAGTTCAGAAGAAGGGTGATGTACATATGAAACAAAAATGGTATTTTGTGACTAATGTCAAAGCAAAGCTCTTATTATCAGCAAGACACGTTTTGTGACTCCACAAATCCATTCCCCTCCCCCTCCCCAAAGAAAAGTATTTTTAGAAAGTAGTTTGTGTGCACTTGCTGCGTTCATGCACAGTTATCTGTCTCTTTTTGTGAACAGTATGACTCAAAAATGAAAAGTAGTTAAATACCGAACTTGGTGTTTAAGTTCAGCACTGTCCAGATGTGTGATACAAAGATTTAAAAAGAAATCCCCAATTCCAAACTACTCTGCACATGGAAAATTTTTGGAAAAATTTGGTTTTCTCAAAAATGTATTGAACGATTTTGATTGTTACCATGTATGTTTAAGTTATATGAAAGCGTATATCTTTCAATTTTCTGGAAATAGCCTCTGAAGTCCACTTCATTCTGAATGAGTTTTTCATAAGCAGTAAACCATAAGAGATGAACTAAATGTTACTGCACAAGGAATGTAGATGTTGTTAAAGCATAGTAATTAATGTCAGACACATTCTTTTTGAGTAGTTAATCATTTCTTAGATATTCCTTGTTATTGGCTTAAATTTTGAAATACTAAAACTCTTGACTAACGCTTAAGCTTACTGTATTCTGCTATTCTCATTGTACCTACAAGGAAATATGTAATAAAACCATTTATACAAATGTCCTCGATTAACATGATGCAGATAGAGGAATAAGTATACATAAGAATTGATTGTGCAAGAGTAGAGAAAGTTACATGAGCACAACACGTCAGTTTTTGTTTGTTGTTCATGAGGTGTGAGTGAGCAACACTCAAGGATATTGGACTTAATATAGAATGTGAAGTTATTCAAGCATAAAACCAATCGATATTCCCATCACCGGTAATAAATGTTTTCCCTCAACATTTGAAATCCATAAAAAAAGAGCACGAGGAATAATGTTAACCACCATCATTAGCAGGACATATTCCTATCACGCTCAGTGAAAAAATACAGTAGAGAAGTTGGGATAAAGCTGTAAACCTCTGTCGTGTGTGATACCTCTAAGTGATGTACAACATCCATCACAAAATCATGTATGTCATGTGGAATGTGAGTATACAGGAACAGATGCAATTCTTAATATGTCATACTTCTTATTATGATTGCCTAAGAGTTTTAAAAGCATAGAAATTTGTTAAAAGCTTTCATTGCAGAATATTAACATCCTTGTTGGAATAGTTTTCCACTGTTTACTGGCCTGTGCAAATCACTTGCACTGATACTATGATCATGTACAAAGAGGTTTGTGTTCAAGCTAATATAGTTATCTGCAAGAGTGAGAATTTTGAGAACTTTAAATAGGGGCTTACAGAAATGAACAAGGTCCTACATTGCAAGGAACCTTGCAACCCTTTGCTTCAACACATTTTCTCACGTTTATAGACTTACTGCCAAAAAGTTATTCCATATTGCATGAGAAGTTTTTTTTTTTTTTTCTTCCTCATCATTTAATGCTTGTTCTTATTACATATGGCACCATAGGCAGTGGACACCAGTTATACAGGAAAGGAAATTTGGGAAGGAAACTTTCCAAGCCTAAGACATGAGTATGTGAAAATATGCAAAGTATTAAGGTATTCTGCTTGATGGGACTGTTCAAGTTTCTTAAAGCCAAGTTTCCATCATATTTTCATATGCCTGCCCCAGTTGAGCTCAGAGTCTAAATGAAACCACAGGACTTCTATGTAGAAAAGTTCATTCATAGAGGTAGTTATTGTTTAAGGGTTTTGTGAACTTAACCACGTTAAGGAAGTGGTGCTGCCATTTCAATGACATTGCATATGAGAAAACAGGTCATAGGGATTGTGGATGAAAACTCAAGAAAGAAAATAACCCTGCAAGTAGTTAAAATAAGTTGACGACTGTATGTCAAAAATATCAAAATATTTTTCATCTTAAAAACAATGATTCTCACAGAAATTGTGCAAAAATGTTTGTAATATAGTTAAATAGGAAGACCTAACCCAACCAGAAATTTTGTCTTATTAGCATGGGTGCACCTAGGAACTGAGCTTTAGGCAGCAAAGAAAGTAAAAGCTACTAATGAAATGGGTATAAAATATGCTTAGAACTGCTTTCACTCAATTTTCAGGAAAATAACAGTCTTTTAAAGCAGGAATAACAATAATAATAATATTAATAACAACAATAACAATAACAGACATTAAACATTTCTCTATGTACTTGCTTTTATTCATAAATATTCCCAAGACCTGTTTTCGAACAGGTTACACCAGGGTTTGTTGCTGAGACTGTTACAAAGCAAGTCAGTGTAAGTAATTATGTTAGTTTTGATTGTATACTTTATGTCAAACAGGTACAATCCTGTTGTAAACACCAAGGTGGAGCTGACTCAACTTGCCACATGTTTGATGTACATGTGTGCACATAAGTTTTACAGCTTTAGAGCTAACTTCTTGACAATAAATCAAGTAAAACATTGCCAGTAACTTGTTAAATCAATGTACTACAAAATTCACATTATTTTGTAGCACCATGATTACGATTCAGGATATTTGTCTTAAGCATTGCAAAACAATGAACGTCCATTTAACTTCTCACCACTTCTTAAGGTTTGCTTCGGTTGTGTCTTGTTTTGACTGAAGGACATGATAATAAGCTGACTGCATTTAAACTGCATATAATTAGTTTTCAGGGCTTTTGAACACTAATGAGATATGCGGTATAACAAATAGGAAGTAGTGTTGCTTATTAGAAGCGACTCTGCATGATAAACAGTAAGAATCAGTATTCACCTCAACACCTAATACTTTGTTTTGAGAGGGCCATATTAGTATAGGGATGCAATTTATAGAAGTGTTTCATTATAATACAAGTTAGGTTGTATATTATTTAATAGTGTTAATGGCATAATCACACCTTCTGTTTAATTATATCTCTCTCATATAAACATTCCTTTTAAAATACACGAGCATAGAGCATATGTAGCTTTGATGTATGTGTAGGATACAAAGAATTGAATCTGAACATTTGTAACAAGAGGCAGTTATTGTGTGATTAAAAACAAAAGAATACACCCATGAACTCCCCTCCAATGATCAGTGGCCTAAAGCTTTCGATTTTACTGTCTTTCTCCCTCTCTTCTTCCCTCCCATATATTTACAAAAGAATCATTATCCAATTTGAGACAGATTATACAACCACTAATGAGAAACAAAGAAAACAAAAACTAACAGACAGTCTGCAAACATACTTCCCTCCACTACAATATTGACACTCCGGAACATGTTAAAATATGTTACTACATGAAAATATATAGCAAAATCGTTTTAGGGTGAGGCCACCGACCGCATGTATGCATGGTTCGTTTGCATTACAGCATGCGGAGCACACATACACATAGTCTGTAGTATGGCCATAAAAGACTGTATTGTATTACTGATAGGGAACTTGATATACAGACCAAGTATAGTGCATCTGATCACTTGTGATAAAATGTTCATACTGCATAGAAATTTTAGCTGAAAACTGTGTAAAATAAAATTTAATAATTTTAGTTAAACTCAAAATAAAAATTAATTAAGTTTTGGGGGGAGGCAAATTCTATCCTTGTCTCCTAAGTTATACCTGTTACTTTTACAAGGTGCAAGCAAGTTAATTAGTATTTATATTATTTTATCTCCAGAGAGTTAACCAAGGCTTAAACTAATCATAAACTCTAAAGGCAATGATGGCCGCATCTCTACTGCAAAAGATCTTTGTCCAACTATTCCTCCGGAAACTGATCTCAAAATGATTTATTTATTCTGTCTAATTCATGTTAATTTAGATAAACACTTGAGAAATGGTTTTGTTGCACATCTTCAGGCATACAAAAACTGAAATGATAGATCTTCCAAAGGCACTTGTTTAGGCTGTCTTTACTGTGCATGACAACAAGAAACAAGTGAATGGCATCTTGAAAATTGGAACCAATGATGAATATATTGAAATTGGTTAATTCAGAAAAAATGGTATTTGTCTAAAAGTATATTTTAATAACATATATGCTTAGTGTAGTAAGTTTTTGTCTATACCTACAAAAATTCAGAACACGAATAAATATCTCTGAAATGTATGATGCCACAAAACATAAAGAATTTGAACTAAATTATGTTTTAAAGACACTTTCATTTTAGTGTAGTATGTTTTTGTGTATCTCATTTAGTTTACAACTGATACAAAAGTCATTCCGAGTGAAGAGGACTTCACAGGCCATTTTGCAGAAAATTCAATAATATTCGGTGGGTTTAATTGTTTTGTAAAAATGTTCCTTTTTCGCAATGTAAATCACAAAGCTGAGTTGATGGGTTTAGTCCTCGCGCATTCCAACGACCTGTGTTGTACCCAACCAGCGTGTGCTTCCAGGCCAGTACTGCCCCAGATGTAAAGAAAACACCTAACTGGTGTGTGCCTCGTGACCAATATTGCCTCAGATTTAAACAAAACACCTAACTGGTGTGTGCCTCGTGACCAGTACTGCCTCAGATGTAAACAAAACACGTAACTGGTGTGTGCCTCGTGACCAGTACTGCCTCAGTTGTAAACAAAACACGTAACTGGTGTGTGCCTCGTGACCAGTACTGTCTCAGATGTAAACAAAACACGTAACTGGTGTGTGCCTCGTGACCAGTACTGCCTCAGATGTAAACAAAACACGTAACTGGTGTGTGCCTCGTGACCAGTACTGCCTCAGATGTAAACAAAACACCTAACTGGTGTGTGCCTCGTGACCAGTATTGCCTTAGATGTAAACAAAACACGTAACTGGTGTGTGCCTCGTGACCAGTACTGCCTCATATGTAAACAAAACACCTAACTGGTGTGTGTGCCTTGTGACCAGTACTGCCTCATATGTAAACAAAACACCTAACTGGTGTGTGCCTCGTGACCAGTACTGCCTCAGTTGTAAACAAAACACGTAACTGGTGTGTGCCTCGTGACCAGTACTGTCTCAGATGTAAACAAAACACGTAACTGGTGTGTGCCTCGTGACCAGTACTGCCTCAGATGTAAACAAAACACGTAACTGGTGTGTGCCTCGTGACCAGTACTGCCTCAGATGTAAACAAAACACCTAACTGGTGTGTGCCTCGTGACCAGTATTGCCTCAGATGTAAACAAAACACGTAACTGGTGTGTGCCTCGTGACCAGTACTGCCTCAGATGTAAACAAAACACCTAACTGGTGTGTGTGCCTTGTGACCAGTACTGCCTCAGATGTAAAAAAACACCTAACTGGTGTGTGCCTCGTGACCAGTACTGCCTCAGATGTAAACAAAACACGTAACTGATGTGTGTCTCGTGACCAGTACTGCCTCATATGTAAAAAAACACCTAACTGGTGTGTGCCTCGTGACCAATACTGCCTCAGTTGTAAACAAAACACCCAACCGGCGCGTGCCTCAATGTAAACATAACACTCGCCCAGTGCTTATACCGTACCGCTCCAGCGGGTGACTATCTCCGCAAATCGACACGAATCGAAATGTGAGGTGTGAAAGGTATGAATGTAACTGAAATGACGCATTCGTTCAAGTAATGATGATTCAGTTTTCCACAGTTAAGAAAGCAGAAAAATGAACCAATTGAAACTACGTATTTTAGGGTTAAAACAATGCTGACATAAAGGGATAGAGAGTTTGCTAATAATGGACACTCTTCTATTATTATTATTATTATTATTATTATTATTATTATTATTATTATTATTATTATTATTATTATTATTATTATTATTATTATTATTATTATTATTATTATTATTATTATTATTATTATAGCAACGTATTTTAGGGTTAAAACGATGCTAACATAAAGGGTTACAGATTTCCCTAATAGTGGATACCTTCTTCTTCTCTGCTGCTTATTATTGTTATCATCCCTTAGAGCTAAAACAATAGTAATTGCCTTTAATATACAAATAAATAAAAGTCCTCCCCTTCACTTTCGTAAAACAGTTGCGTTCTTTTGTAGTTTATGGGATTGAAGTACAACTAATGATGTCCTCGTCATTAAGTGACAGCTTAGTTAGCACCTCTGTTATACCTGGCCCGTGAATTTGTCGCCAGCCTTAGCCTTCCTCACTTCCAGTAACTCCAGGCGATAGCTCGCCTAGCTCGTCTAACCTTCTCCATCGGAACGTGCCCACCGCGAGAACAAGTGAGCACACGCGACTCGGTGTTGTTAAATTTCTCTTAGAAATTGAACTTCCTATGACATTTTAACATTAACTTGTGCCTAAGTTCGTTCGAATTAAGATAAAAAGCCATTACAGCGCTGTTCTCACACTATTTGTGCGACATTTAATGGGACAATAAGCCATTTATTTCCATTTATCAATAAGCTAGATGACTCCAAATGCATGCCACAAATTATTTTTGACTGGCGAAACAGCTCTTTATTGACAATAATTGTATTGGGTATCGTGTAGAATCCCTGGTATGGCCGAAGCAGTACTTCCACCCGGCATATTACATGTTTTCATCCATGCTTTTGAAGTAAATATTTAAATGCTGCTTTCTCATGTGTATGATTTATTAATTTGAATTAGATGAGCAGCATGGAACTGCCGTGTTTTATTACATCTTTACTACCCGGCAAAGGGACGAGGCGCATGGTCCTTGAGAGTCAGAGCACGCATTCGGTTGTTATCTGGAACAGTGAAATACTACAGTAAGTGGAGTACTGATCTAGCAATGGAGGTGATAGGAAGCTCCCGCGGTAGTAAGAGATAAAGGACTGGCAGAGACAGAGTGGATGAAATACGATAGGGGAAACAAAGACATCGATACTTTAAAACTGGAAATTCAAAACTTAAAAAGAATACTGGAAAGAATGTAAGACACTCAGAAATACGATGTAGTGATTTCAGGGGTTGAAGAAAAACGTGGTGTGGGAGTATACCAGGATTTAAGAGATCTACTAGTGAACAGATTGGAAATACATCTGAGAGGCTACGAGATTTGTGACGCATTCAGAATCGTCAAAATACCACGGAAAAGAAATATTCTTGTGAAGTTTACAAACACACAAACGACTATAGAATTACTAAAACAGGCAAAAAATTGAGAAGATCGACTATTTACATCAACTAGGACTTAACGTACGAACAAAGGGTGAAAATGGAGTTAATTAATCAGTGAAGACAAGCAAGAAATGAAGGCAAGGGGGTATACAGTAAAAACTCCAACCTGTAGTTGACCAGGCAGCAGAGAGGAAAAACAGACCAACCGACAGAGGCAGGACCAGCAGTCATTACGCCAAGAAAGACAGGGAAATGTTCAAGTTTCAGCAGAAAGTATCTTAGAATAGACGACTACTCAGCATCTTGCAACACGTGTGGTTCCAGTAACAAATGTGTCAAAGTCAAGTGTGGGGAAATGGTAGGATACGGAGCGCGAAAGAAACGAGGAAGAGCCAAGGTGGGGGATGACAACAGTGGGTAGTCGGGAGGAAGCGAAAGAAAGTGTGAATTCCAGAATAACTACAGGAAAATGTCAAATGAAATAGTTAAGGAATTAATGAGGGTGAGGGGGGAAAGGGATAGAACTGAGCAGGAGAGAAAGAAAGAAAAGGATATTTCGCCCAGAGTAACAAGGATAAAAAGTGGTGGGGTAATCCAAAAATGAGATAGTAGAGGATCCTATACCCGGTGAAAGTGAGGTTATAGGGAAGTAGTGTAATTAGGATAATGAAGATGTACAATGTAAACTAATTAATAAACGTTATAAGAGTGAAGCTGATAAGAAAATTTTAGAAAGAGGGAAGTGAATGGGGTGGGGGATGAAATAAAACGAAATAAAAATTAAAGGTGGGAACAGGATAAGATTAGTGAAAAGGTAAACGTGTAATATGTATGTAAAAGGCAATCTTAGGGGTAGCCCAAGGTGTGTAAGATTTGGTACTAATAAATCATTCATTCACACATGGAGCACTCTGGAGCTGGGTGTGTCTGATATGAAAGGTTACTGATTAATTATTATACATAACTAATTATACGGCTACACAATATGAAAAAAACCTTAATGGTAGTAAATGTATTACACAGGTGTCTACGTAATTACTTATTATAATATTTTTTTAAAGAATGATAATGAGGCTTAACTATCTTCTGCAATTTCCATAACTGAAGAAAGGGGGAAAAAAATAAACAAATTAGTCGCTACACTTTTCTTATTAAATAACTTCGGTGACTGTAGGGAATACAGGCCGCGCCGTGGCCGAGTGGTTAGACCATTCGCCTCTCACTAAAGCGGCCCAGGTTCGATCCCAGGCAACCGCATGTGGGGTTTGTGATGGACAAGGCGGCCCAGGGGCTGGTTTCCTCTGGGTTCTCCGGTTTCCCCCGCCGTCTCATTCCTGCGGTGTTCCATCTTCATCCCATGTGTCATCAGTGTCACTTCCTGTGGCGCCGCGTGTAGTAAAAGCGGGCGTTAAACACTACCAAAGTGTAGCTGTAGAAGGTACGATAACTCTGTTGCTGGAATAATTTCTAGAAAGTTAATTTACTCAAGTGGCAAAGGCAAACGTCAAACATTTCATCAGCAATTGTCTGTTACTAAAATAGACCACACCGTCATTGCCACTATTTATCCTGTAGAAATCAACCTTTTAGTTCTTCCAATAATTTATCTTTCTTCCAATAATCATCAACACTTCTTTGGTCTTCACATTTGCAAAACTTTAAAACATTATATACCATGTAAAACTGCTTTATAACCAGATTGCAACTATTGCATCTGCAGGGTGTGTACAGCTGATAAACTTTTCCTCGACTTGTGAAGTACTTATACATAATTGCACATGTGCATAGTTTTTGATATGCCTATTCGCTTTGTTGAGTGGTATAGGTGAACCCTTCATTCTTTTCTGCAGCTTTGTATGCTTGCTTAAACTATTCCACCCATATGCGTGAATAACTTGATGTTATGTCATTAATGTTGCACTGTGTTAAAATTGTGCTTTATCCCTTAGTGACATATATGTATACCATTCTTGTTCACTTTTTAATTTCCAGACTCTGCAGAAGTTAGGTAGTGATCATAATTAAGGAAAATTCCCCACACCCCTCCACCCAAGGGAAAAAATAATACCTCTGGGTCAGGCCTAGTCTCAGTTTCCCAGTAGTTGATTCTGCTGCATATTATCATGGGCCCAATACAAACTCTTGTATGTCGAGACTTCACTTTCAATATTTTGTACCAGGACACTTGAGCTTTGCTCATGATGTTATAGTTTTACTGTAGTTTGAGAACTTCTAAACTTTTATTATTCTCCATTGTTGTCAAGAATAGCAATAGATAAATATATTTGGGCACTTTTACTGTTTACACATTAAGCTGGATTGACTTGGATGTTGGATTTTAATTAATACATTAACATACATTAGGGTTTGAAATAAAAGTAATAAATTATAGTTTTAAAAAACTAACAAAAACACGCTTTTATAAAAAACCGAACTCAAAGGTGGAAAATAATTTTTAAGTATGAAGAATTTGTTCTATAAAGTCAAGTCATTATATTTCAAAAATTTTGTAAGAAGTTTAAAATAAAAACTAATTTATATTAACAAAATAATAAATTTTATTGTAAAAAAACGTGGGGTGTGTGACATCAAATACCTAAAATAGTTCATTGGTAGCTATTTATAAAAATAAATATATAAAAATATCTAAAAAGCACCCCACGCTTTTTTTACAATAAAATTTATTATTTTGTTAATATAAATTAGTTTTTATTTTAAACTTCTTACAAACTTTTGAAATATAATGAACTACTTGACTTTATAGAACAAATTCTTCATACATAAAAATTGTTTTGTTCCTTTAAGTTCGGTTTGTTATAAAGCGTGTTTCTGTTAGTTTTTTAAAACTATAATTTATTTTAAACTTTTTAGTCTCAAATTTTTCTAATCAATTTTTTTAAAAAATTGTTAGTTTGAAATATTTTTACAATTTCTGAGTTCGAAAAAGTTTTCAAATCACTTTTTTTTTGGAACAGTGTTTGATTACAATTACTGTTTGAACTACACTATCAGCTAGTGTGGACTTCCTGCCCCTGAGTAAACTTCGATCCACAATACTTTCCCCAAAATCTCGTGTCCCTGGCAGGTCCTTTCTCCGGGCATCTCCGTCTTTCAATATTTTCAAGCGATTTAATTCTCTGTCCAGTGTAATCTGTGTCGATTTCTAAACTACCAGCTGTTGTGGGTGTCTTGGGCCTGTGTGAACGCCGGTCCGCGATATTTCCTCCGGGTCTCGTGTTCCGTTCAGGTCCTCTCTCTGAGCATTTACGTCATCCAATATATAAATATATATTTAATTAAAGAAATTTTCAGGGTGTATGCAGGCATATTCGCTAGCGACATCTAAGATGTCAAGATGACATAACTGTACCATTTTCTACAAATTTGCCGAGTCATTCTTTATCCTCACGATCCTGGTCAGGACATAGGACAAGGTGCTGATGATATTGTATTCTCATCGGTCCTTATCACGTGTGCAAATTTTCAAGTCAGACAACTCTTAAGTTGGTGAAAATTACATTACATTGTTAAATTTAGCCAAGTCACTTTTTCATCCTGATGATCCTGGACAGGACATTAGGACAAAGTCATGATATTGTTACATTGTCATCGGTCTTTGACACGTGTGCAAATTTTCAAGTTAATCAGACGACTCAAGTGGCTGAAAATTACGTTACTTCGATAAATTTAGGTAAGTCCCTTTTCATCTTGATGATCCTGGTCAGGAACTTAGTACAAGGTTATACTATTATTGTATCGTCATTGGTCCCTGACATGTATGCACATTTTCATGTCAATCAGACGAATGTAAGTTAGTGAAAATTACGTCGAAGGATTCCATTTCATTGATAAATTTAGCTAATTAACTTTGTTTTCTCCTGATGACCCTAGTTAGGACCTTAGGATAAAGTTATATTATTGTATTGTCATCGGTCCTCGACACGTGTGCAAATTTGTAAACCAATCAGACGACTAAGTTGGTGAAAATTAGTCACATTACACACACACACGCACGCGCACGCACACACAGAGGTGAAGCTAATATAAATCGTGTAAAAACAGCCTGTGTGCAAATAGCGCATGTGTGTAGATAGTCGTCATGAATTGACGGATCCGCATATGCAAAGTATTGTTAGATAATTTTGTCATAATATTTTGTTGGGGCACAAAAGTGAAACTTTAATCTAGTGACCCTTCGTCAGTGTGGGAAACTATTGTGAATGCCATGAATTAGCAGTTGATAACCACTCACGAGTCTATTATTTTAGACGAATCAGAAGCGTTCGCTGGTAGTCACCTAGAATCTCTCATATAGGTATTTCTGGCGAGTAGGCTAGCAATATATGACATGAATTACATACTGCGTGATATCACGATTGTTATTCACATTCTTGTGAATTAACAGCTGAAGTTATATTGGCAGTAACCTGAGCATTCATGTTTTGGTTTCTCATATCATTGTACAAAACAAATTATTAAAGTGAGTCTTTGCTGTTCATATATAAGCCACGAGGTTGTTGGGCTGACTAGTTGGGTCTGAGACATGCTTGGGAGGAGATAATGGGACATCGCAGTAGGAAAAAGGTTTCCAAGCCAGCCGTCCCCGAAACCCTTCCCGAGGATGAGATTGATCAACCGCCACCGCAGCCGGAAATCCCAAAAAATCAACCGAACCCGTCATCATGCCGGAAGTGAGCCGGCTAGCCTCCGCCGTAGTTCCTGTTCCCGACCAGCACCGAAGTCGGCACCGCGTGGTCGTTTGTGGCGTTTCCCGGGACTTCCCGGTACGCTTCGAACTAAAATCAGCGCAGCATTAGTGGCCTAGGCCACAAGCATGACATCCGAGGACCTACGCCTCCCATTAGGCTGGAGCTGGCTAGCCTGGGGGACTTGCAGGCATTTATATCGTTCAATCTGCCCGTGTGAGGGCGGCTGTTACGAATAGAGGCTAATCGAGAAGAAGGCCACGGGCCATGCCACAGATGCTGCGCCTATGGACCAGTGCCGAAAACTGCGCCGCGCCACTACTATATATACCACTACTGTGGGGCCGTTTCATCAATAGCCAGCGGCAACTTACATGACCTGTACTGCCGTCGCCGGTACTGCGCCTCCTGTAGCTGCAATAGCCATTTCACGGGTCAGGTGATGTGCCCATTGTACCCTCGCCAACAACTAATACCACAGCCGCCGCAGACATCACAATCAACTCAACAGCATAAGGCCCCTATGAACTGCGACTGGACAACCATTGCGACCAGGTCAACTCCAGCTGCACCAGCCTCCGCCACCTTCAGTCCTTTGCGGGAAGCCTTGCATACGGAGGTCCTGAACTTGAGCTCCCGCCTGCGCTTCATTGAAGAAACACCCTACAGCATCACCACCACCGTCAACAGCGACACCATACTGGCATCCATAGACGACATACTCTCCAGCATCACCAACGCCGTCACTGCTGCTCCTGGCAGTCGCCTCCGCCGCCTCACAAGCATAGAAATCGGATTACAAGAACTGCAATCCATCGCAAAATGCCTCATCAGAGCTTTAAAGAAACATGCCCGCAGCAACTAGACACCACTCAGGACATTAGACGAAAGCACACACCACATTAGACAACAGTTCAGCCAATTCAACAACCTAATATCACTTAACCCACTACTAGCAGACTAGACGAAAAATTGCCTAAAAACAGCCGAAACACACCGGGCAATGACATGGCAACTGGATTAGATTAATCAAAATCCTACAGGGCCACCTTGCACAACTCTACGACCACTTCACAGGCACTGTCCTGGATGCAGCCCAGTACACAATCTAGCCGCTCCATTCCACCGGAAGGCAGAACCTTCATACTATGTGACTAGCGCGGGTGCTAATGCGGAACCACACCGATGCATCACATGGACTTTATCATTGGAATTACACACAATAAATAAATCATCTCACCACTCTCTCTTTTCTTATCAGGCGGAATAAGCCAATCTTTACCTGCGGCTCTTTTCTAATCTTTCCCATTTAAAATAAACAAATAAATAAAAATAAACAATAAATAATAGAAATAAAGCCACGAAGGGTTTGTTCATACCAACTAAATACGAAATGTTCTGTGAATAAAGCTGCGGAATGCAGTTACGCCAGTGTACTCTATGATTCGGAATAATGCCAATTCAATAGTATTATAACATTAGCTGGTTGTGAAAACCAGTACTTAAATTACATTTTTGTGGAACATTTTGAAGTTTAAACAATGACCGATGTGGCGTTCTTGATTTCGCTTCGACTGTCTAATATTCAAGGCTAAAGATTCAACAATATTTCACAGATTATCTAAAAGTCAAGTTGCACTGTAAAATAATTATGGATTTATAAAATCATTATAGAGGATTTTCTGAAGCAGTGCTTAATAATTTCTTTTTCTGTTTATCTGCTGCCTTTATTTAACATCTGAGATCATATCGCAGGCTTTTACTTTGCTAATTGGAATTTGTTATCGATTATGTTTGTTTTAAAATGGTTTGAAAATGAGTTCTGCTGGAAATGAGACCTATCTCTTTAGATTTCTTATTCCCCAAAATACCTCTCCAGTGCATCTGCTCAAAATCTATCAAGAAGGTTAGAGAACCAGAATACCTATATGTTAATACGAGGGGCGTCTCAAAAGTAACTTGCACTATTTTTTTTAAAAAATAACAAAACGTTTAAATATTTTAAAAAGGGTATATTTTGAAAGCTACATTCAGTACCTATCTTTCCACATAATTTCCTTGAACCTAAATACATTTTTGATACCATGGTAACAGTTTTTTTAACCCAATGTCAAACCACTCTCCCGCCAAACTGGATAGCCAACTTTCCACTTCTTGTTTCAGTTCCTCGTCATTTACGAAGCGCCTTCCCCCAAGATGTTGCTGCAGCTCCGGAAAAAGATGGTAATCACTCGGTGCAAGGTCAGGTGCACTAGATGGATGACCGAAAACATCCCATCGAAACTGTTCAAAATGGCTTGAGTTTCACGGGCAGCGTGCGGCAGAGTGTTATCGTGGACCAGAAAAACTGTTTTGCTCAACTTTCCCTTCCTTTTGTTTTGTATGGCTCTTTTGAGTTTTCTCAGCACCTCACAATAGCGAGCAGCTGTCATCGTGGTCCCATGGAGCAGGTAATCGATTAACAGTTGCCATTTTTTGGAGTTGCCTCATCCATTCGTTTCCACAACTTGCACACACTTTCCATAGACACAGATCCTTAGAAATAATCCTGTGAAGCGATGCACGGCTTATTTCAATGTACGGAGGAAGTTGAAACAAAACTGCATCAAGTGTAAGGCGCCGATCGGTGTTCACGACTGCCCGAACCTCGTCAACAATATCCGGAGCGCGGGAAGTGGAGGGTTGGCCGCTTCATTGCTCATTGTGTAATGTTGTTCTCCCTTCAATGAACGATTGGGGCCAACGAGAAACCATTTGTCTTGACAAAACGTCTTTTCCATAAACACTGCACAACTCGCAATGAATTTCACTCGCAAACGGATTACAGCGCGAACTTCGCAAGCGGCGGTAGGAACGAGTGGAGTCTCCATTGTTACTGCCGTTTTAATGTCCAAGCAATAAACTTAGGGGCCTAGGAATTTTACGGTGCTGCTACTACACCCATACCTATATACCCTGGGACTTTCAGACTTTTCCGCCTACCGCGCGGTCGTACGTAGTATAGGGTATGCCTGTTTCTCTAATTAGCACCTTCTGAAAGTTCTAAGTTGATCCATATTCACACTTTCCCATTCAAACCCCTTAATATAAGTATGTAGTAGTACACTGTCCAAGACATTCCCTTGAAGACAGTATTAAGCACTATCCAATTAGCATCTAAAGGTTTTAGATAAGCCAGGTTCACTCATCTCCCTTTAAATCCTCATAATTCTACACCATACAAGACATTCCCGCCTGCCTCTTTGGTCTGGTGGTTAGCATGCTACGTAATTTCCAAATCCAGAGGTCACGGGTTCAATTTGCGGCTGGAGAATGGGAATTTTTCTTTAGGCAGGATTATTCTCCATCCTCCCTAGTCTGAAACTATGGGTAATAGTGTGTGTGTGGGGGGGGGGGGGGGGGGGTGTGAAATTAATGTTTATAAAGAAAACCGGTCGTAAACAAACCCAAAAATACACAAATAGTAGACGAATGTACCTTATTGTCGATGAGCAATTGTCCAAAAGGAAAAGCCGCCGTAGATATTAAAGGCGGCATATAAACTATAAATGGAGGGGAAAAAAGAGCAGTATTTGAGAAAAGGATCACATTCTCTTTCCTATTAACATACCTGTCCTTGTATATTTCCAATTTCACTGTTTTAAAAGATACTGAGACTAACATAAGAAGCAAGTATGTAGATTCATCAATCATCACTTAACTTCAATTAAATGCCCCTCAGGTCTATGAGGTCAGTAGGTTCTGAAGTTGTCAGGGACATCGACCTACTAGAGTGTAATAATAGATGCTTTTCTGCGAAATTTCAAAAGGAATTAGAGGGAAAAATTTATGTATGAGCTACAGCTCCACGAAGAGTTTTCTCACTAAGAAAGCTAGACTTGTCAATGGTGACATGTTCCGCATATACCAACATTTGTACTTTTAGATGATTTGGTTACTGAAACTGCAGGCAAAGACCAAAGTAAAAAATAAAATGCTCCAATGACAGACCTATCCCTGTATTTAAGACAGTGTAAGACATTAATTAAAGGATAAAATTATAACATGGCAAGATAACTAAGGAATAACAACAGGATGAGCATGGGTAATTTGGGTATCGGCAACAATTACGGAACAAAAATCAACCTACAATTTATTGCCATTTGTGGCTAAAGGTATGGGTTTAAGGCACAATTACTCTGTTAAGAGATACCTACCAATCGTTGAATGACAATGTAATAATTTGATACATTATACAGGGTGAATCAGACACCCATTTTTACTTTCACTACTACTCAGGGAAGAATTGTATTCGACCCAAAGTTTCGATGTTGAGATTTCAACGGAAATGTTTCGAGGCCCCCTGAACCCAAAAAAAGCAGTTCTAGAAAAAACCCGCGCGCGCGTATGTGTGTGTGTGTGTGTGTGTGTGTGTGTGTGTGTGTGTGTGTGTGTGTGTGTGTGTGTGTGTGTGTGTGTGTGTGTGTGAGGCATAGGTCAAAATTCGGTTAAAAACCATAGTTGGTATAAAAGTTTAATATCTTTCAAGGATGCGACACGAAGATTTTGAAGAAAATTCCTCCACCCTAAACTACCCTTTACATTTTCTCAGAAATGGATAACGATTTTGATTAAAATGCCGTGTGTTTAAGATTATTTTTATGGCAAATGAAATGTATATTTTGAATTTTCTGGCTATGAATGTATTCCTGTTTACTTTTGACGACTTTTGCACAACTGTTAAACTATAAGAGATAGACCAAATCTTACTATACTAAAAGTGTAGATCTCGTTAAAACACACAAGTTATGTCCAAGTGATTTTTTTTTTTTTTTTTTTTTTTTTTTTTTTTGTGGAGTGAACCATTTCGGAGATATTGGTTGTTATTTGTATGAGTTTTACAGTACTTAAACTTTCCTCAAATGGAAGGTCGTTATTAACTTTTTTATGCTTTGGACGCGCAAAGAAAATGGAATTTCAAAGCTTTAAAAGATATGACTGTCGCTCAAAGCGTATGCCCTTGTACCTACAAGATCAGCAGCAGTAAGATAATTTCTGCAAATGTTTATCTCGACTAACATGAAGATAGAGGAACGAATTTGTAAGAATAGTTAGTATAGGAGTAGAGAATGTCATGAGAGTGCAACACATCAGATTTTTCAAAATTATTATAAATGAATGCAACCTGATAAGAGGGAGTTTTTGCTTACATCTCTTCGTCCTCCACAACAATTTATTTGCTTAGACAAAAGTTCGACCCTCAGTGAAAAGTAGTTTATGGGATGCAAGCTATCTAAAAGTAAGACGTTTTAAGTTCATCTCAAGAACATGCTATATAAATAAATCCTGTGGCACCAGAGCCCGTAAGGGCCTGCGTCTGACAACCCGACTGCCGGCCTCACGCCCACTTTACACACGGCAGAGGTGACGGCACAATGTGACCACCTCCGTAGCGCAGTGGTAGCACGCCTGCCTCTGGTGCGGAGGACCCGGGTTTGATTTCCAGTACCGGTGTGGGGATTTCCCCCCGCTGGGAGTTCTGGTCCGGGATGCACTCAACCTTGTTAGGTCCCTGAGGGGTACTTGAAGTAGCTGCCCCAGGTTGTGAAGACCGCATAACCGGCCGAGAGGGCTCGGAGCCCTGACCACGTCCCACCTTCCAATACTGCCCCCCTCATGACGCCTGTAGTGGGCAGAGGTGGGGGACGCAGCGGCTGGGCGGTAGACCTTGGCCCGCTTAGGGCTGTTGCGCATGGGTATTCCACAATGTGTACTGACTTCCATTAATGCCGTCCCTGTAGCTTCGGGAGGCATTCTACTAACCTTCACAGGTGGAGCATGTATAGCAAGTGGGAGATGTGTGCGTCTGTTTACCATTTCGCGCATGCAGTAGCAGCGGCGTTCTGTTTTACGTGCATGTGCACGTGCACCTACGAACATACATGTAACTTCGAGCAATGTCTTCAAATATAAAATTGGCTTCCTGCATGTCCACATATTTGTCCGCAATATTTGTATTTCAATTTTTTCGGTTTTACGCCCATTTACATGAAACCTGGCACACTTAATATGAATAAATATAAAATTGACTGTGCAAAAGGTTAATGTTCTAGCACAGAGTTTCTCAGGTAGAATTGGGCACTTTTAATTAGCGAAAAAAAAATGCATTTTTAAAAACCCCTTTGCATTTTTCAGAGAAGTATACTAGCGGTATTTTCTGATACTTAAGTAAACTGAAAATACATTAAAGTATTTGATTGATGTTATTACTTGCAGATACATACATTTTTGTTTTTATGAAGTTGGTGTTAAAAGTGTCTTCTTTTCACCATAAATTATTTTTTTGTGGGCCAATGAATAAAGCAATCTTCAGATGCATATTTGAATCTTTAGATAACACGTTTGAGATTATGTATGCAAATGTACATACAAATCAGATCAAAATTGAAATGTAAGGAATAAACCTCATACAAAAAGAAAAAAAGGCACCAGTGTGGTTAAAACGAAGCGCAAGGGTGACTTAAACATGTTGCTGTACTGTTAAAAATGGCAGGTTGGAGAAAATGTTTCTCCAAAATGATTCACAAATGTTCATAGAAGATTTATATGATATAATTCAGAAATTAAAAATGTCATTTTCACCTAAAAATTTAATCCTAGGGTACCTAACAAACGCCACTGCTCGGTCGAACAATAGAGGCAGAATGCTCCACACACTCCCCTCCCTGCTATTACACGTCGGCTGAGAAGGTGGTAAAATGCCCCGTGAAGCTGTAAGAACGACTTATATGGAGTCCAATGTACATTACTCTTTCCGAAAACGTCCACAGAATGGACTTTCAAGGGGATGGATGGCGCAAATGCCTTCTTTCCTTCCTTTCGCTAGTCACCAAAGATAGAAGTCTTCCTTTATTTCACTCATCAGCAAGTGAAAAACAAATACATGACCAATCAGAGAGGGAGCGCTTGTCGGCACCTTCAGCATACTGCATGCGTAAATATTACATAATTTGTAGCTCGAAATCCAATAGGTACTTTTGTTACCGTATTCATAATAGCTTGCGCCATTTGATGAACTTCTGTAGAGGCTTTTAAGAGCGCCACAATGTTTTGAGCTGATCACTGAGTTAGTCTAGTGCAATGCGGGCTTACAAGGGGGAAAAATAAAGAAAGAAAACAAAACAAAACACCAGAACGTCAATTTTTAAAGCGGCTGAATGAAATGAAATGGGTACTTTCGGTCATAGTACCCAAAATGGGTACTTTCGGCCAATGGCCATTAGGTGATGTGAAGTTACAATATAGATTCGAATCTTACATAGTAGCGCCTAACATTTTTTTTCCCTCCTTCCTTCCTAAGTTACTGCCAGCGGCGTTATATTTGATAATTCTGCATAAAATATCTACATATACCAAAGAGAACTTAGCACCTCGACCGAAAGGTGATCTTCTGTGCCTATGCCCCTGACAGGGCATCCCCGGGAGGATGGATGAGGCGAATGGATCCTAAGGACGGCCGGAACGTTGCCACGACAGAGCAGGTGGCGGGGTCCCTACATTCTCCCAATTAGGAGCATCCCGGCGTAGGCTGGCTTAGTTCTCCCGCTCGCCCCCCTCTGGACTGTATCGTCACGTGGGGTGGGGTGGGTCCGGAAACCACTAGGCTCGTCTTCCAATCCGGGGGACGAGATTTCCAGAGTGCATTTGATGTCCCTGCCGTGTTGCTGCCGCGACGCTCACCAAAGCTTCCAACCCCGAAAGAAACTTAACGGAATGAAGGGTGAAATGAATAATTTAACGAAATGGAGCGACAGAAAATTCGGAGGCAATGGAAATCGTTCCCAGCGTTCGCCTGGTGACCCGGGAAACCTCCGAAAAAACCCATGTGTCAGGGAGGTTAGCCACGGGGAATCTATATATAAAAGCCAAGAATTAATTACATCCACTTAAACTTTAACGCCGGTCGATGTGAAGTAAAACAATACTGATCTAGCGTCGTATACTATTGACTAGGTGAATGTGATAGGTACGTATTTGTGTTGATTTTCTCGGCTTAGCTGGCATAGAATTAAAATTAAAAAATAAATACGCTTTCACGACACCAGGTTTGAACAATTTACTCTGCATCACCATTTTCCGAGGCGCAGTTCACTAGAGCACGTGAAACCTCTGCTGATAGAACTAGCATGCAAGAATTGTTGGAAGCTTTTAAAGTTTAATCGCTAAATTTTAGAGGTCAAACCACTTTAAAATTTAAATAGAATACAAAAGGATTAATACGCAGTAAATTAATGGCAGATTTGCGCGTCGTTATTTGAAGCGCTATGAGCGCGGAGAACTGAAAAGTACAGGAAAAGTGGACGAAGTCACAATATGACTACCCTATTCATTGCAAAGGGAAATATTAATAAATTTGAAAATTTGTTCAAAATATGAAAGTGAAATCCCTAAAGACGAAATATTGTAAATGTTACAAAATATGAATTAACAACATGAACATTTTCGAGAAATACGAAACCTTTACGAAAATATTTTTAAAAAATGTAATGATTTTTAACACGTAAATTAAATTCTATACCTTGAAACACATAAAAACCTTGTTCCCAAAGCGCTAGCAGCTTTTATTTAGGATATATGACATTTTATATTTTGCCGTTCTCTACTGATTAAATCGTTCTTCCGTTGGCAATCTAGGGCAAGTGAAAAATAATAAATCAGCTAAGACAAAACCTATAATTATACCTATAGATTGTCTGCAGCTAGTGTGCTACGTACACAATTGGATGTTTCAGTTGCACGAAACCGAGAATAAAATATTTGACTTTTCTAAAGAACTCACACTTAACTTTGGTGCTCTTAGAGAATAAAACCTCACTCATTTTGCAGTTTCGCCGGTTTGCCAGAGGCGGAAGAACAAGCTGGTTATTCTTACAATTTCCGGAAACACCCATTCCAAATTCCGGTACGCAACCATAAGCAGGCAATCGTGAATGAGTAAAATGTAAATATTACTGTACCACACACCCTCTGAAAGATTACTGTTGTCAATAGAAGTCCTGCACATTTTGTAGCATCATCCGAACCAAACAGTCCTAAAAGTAATGCACAACTGAAATAAGAGAAAACGTAGCAAAATGTGGAGGCATGGAGGTTCACACATGAAGGGTGAAACAGGAAATATATATGTTGCATTATTGGCTCTAATACATGATATTGGAAACAAATCATGTGTCAGTCAAGTGAGCGGGAAGAAAGCGCATTGAACCTTGTAGTGACTTTGAAACATGGAGGCAGTAGTGTGATGATATGACACTGTATGATTCTTTCTGATGCTGGGGAACTGGTGTTTATAGGAAGAATCGCAGACAAATTTGCATACAGGAGCACTCTTCAAGAAAATATTTTTCACTCTGGGACGACGGGAACTATACTTCTGGTGAAGTTGAGCACAAAGGTTAGGGCGGGGGTGGGCTAATTATTGCTTGTGGGTGAAAAAACATTAAACATATTTAATTATGTTTGAGATACTTAAAATTGATGTGTAATTTTTTGTTGGGAGATAAGTTCCTTGAAAGCCACAGATCTAAATTTCGACTTTACACATCAGTGTAACGCTTTCGTTTTCTAGTTCTGTTTTTGAAGAGAATTTAAAGTTTGTGAACACTTTAACATGGCGGTTTGTGAATATTTGTCGAACTTCTTTACTGAAATGCAATTTGTTTACTAAGCGTCTGTTTGTCAAGAAAAAATACTTTCAAAAAATGAATAAATAAATAAAATAAAAAGTGCAAAAACCTCATGTTAAAATATTCTAGGCTCTAGTTACAATAAATAGCGATAAAGTTTTCTTTCTGTCTTCAATAGTTAGTGAGAAAATGAACTTTGAAGTAGCAAAAATGAAACTTACGGAAAACTTGGTCAAAATAAACTTTTAAGTTTCTAATGCATTCCCGGTCCATTTGATGAATTATCTGGATCATCCTGCATCTCATCTGCAATATTCGTTTTGACATGATCCCACACACTATTAGTTCCTTCTCTAAGGGGCGAATTCAAAACCAAACATATTTTTACTTTCTCGTTTACATACAGTAAGTTGAGGGATTGTTGTATTGCACTAAAAAATTTGATAGGTACTGAGATTTCTCCGGAAATACATGTTTTAGCCCCTTGAACACCATAAAAGTTTTTATTTTCTCTACTGCGTATACGTAGGGGGAGTATTGGATTACACCCAAAAATTTGATAGGTACCGTCTTTCACCAGAAATACATTTTTGAGGCTCCTTGAACAAACCCATGAAACATTTGTAGTGAAGGGTCCCTCTGTGTTTGTGTCTATGAACAACATGTCTCAAAAACCGAAAGTCGGTGAAATACGAAACTTAATACTCAGTTCAGGATCTTTCAAGGATCGATACGGAGATTTCCAAGAAAATCCCCCATTCCAAACTACCCCTTACATGGAAAATGTTTCCACATGTTTGATTTTCTCAAAAATAGCTAACGATTTTGATTAAAATACCACATGTTTAAGCTATTTTCATGATAGTTAAATTGCATGACTTGAGTTTTCTGTGGAGTTCTCATTATTCCGAATGGCGTATAATTGTTAAGCCCTAAGATATAGACAAAATCTTATTAAAAAGTGCTGATCTCGTTAAAACACATGCTTTATCTAAAAATTTATTGTGGCGCTAACCATGTCTGATACATTTTTTGTTATTGTTTTGAATCTTACACTTGTATAGTTTTCTAAATTAAAAATCGCATTATTTTTACTTTCTTTCGTTTTCGTATTTATGCAAAGAGAACAATTTCAAACCCATGACATCATCCTTTCTTTTCTTTGTTGGCTTGAGGTTCTTAACGTCGTTTAACCCGGTAGGTCATATCGGACGATGAATGGGTAAAATGATACTCAAACTAGCCCAGAGTCCCTAGAGTTGAAGAGTTAGACATTCGTCTTTTCAGCATATGGGAAAACTCCGGGAAAAAAATTAAACACATCCAGGTAACTCATCGCAACAGACATTCGAACTTGGTGCTTCTTGAATGTAAGGCAGACACACATCACAGAGGTGGCCTAATGTATTCTTATAACTAACCTCGCGGCTCAACAGTCTTTCCCGACCCAAGGTCTACCGCCCGGCCGCTGCGTCCCCTCTCTGCCCACTACAGGCGTCATGAGTGGGCTACAGTACTGGAGGGTGGGACGTGGTCAGCACTCCGGGACCTCCCGGCCGGTTATGCGGTCTTTGCGACCAGTGCCGCTACTTCTTAATCAAGTAGTTCATTAATTAGCTCCTCAGGGACTTAACGCGCCTGAGTGCAATCCGGACCGGGTCTCCCAGTGGGAGAAAATTCCCACGCCAGTATCGGGAATCGAACCCAGGTCTCCCTCTTGGTAAGCAGCAGCGCTACCACCACGCTAAGGAGACAACCAGTCTATTCTTATACCTACAACAAAATGTGTCAATGGGTATAGCAGGTTTATCCTATTAAAGAAGTAGATAAACAATAAGCTTTTGTAAGAATAGTTGTAGAACGGTGAGTAGGGAAAGCCATGTGATTGCAATACATATTTCTATTATAGTTTGTGAAGCATATTTCTAACCAGTGATCGGCCCACAGGAATAGTTGCAGTGTATACGTTCTTTTCCTATGGCTTATGCTATTCATAAAATATTTCTTATAAATTATAGAGAAATATCAGGAAAGTTTTAAGCAAACAACATTTTTTCTGGTTTTTCGGGGTCGTCTCCCCTTAAGGGGTTGAGAGCATGTTCATACTCTTTAACATTCTTCGAAACTCCGTTCTTATATTCCGGACATTTCATGCTCCAAATGGCCGGCCTTTTCTTCGATAAGCAAGTCCGTGTCAAAGTGTATGGGTTACATCCTGATGCTCACTACAAAAGCGCGCATTGATGTGAACACAATTCACTTCTGTGTCTCTCAAAGCTCTCGTTAATCGCACTATAGAACGGGGAACTTTGACTCGGACGTTGACTGGGCGCTAACCAAAATCGCGTGTTTGGGTGTGTACGTGTCAATACAAATCCAGGGAAGTATCTCAGTATTGCGTGTAAGCTAACGCTTCATGTGTACGAACCCTAAATGTCCTAACATTATGCTTGCACTGTCATAAGACAAACCTATTAATTCATCTGCATAGCCACATTCTGATAGAACTCCGACCAGCACTTCGGCAGATGAAATCGTAGAAAACGCTCAACAGGAGGTCCTTCAGAGGAACATCTCAGTGTTACAAGACGTTGTGGTCTATAAGTAATTTGTGTGTTATAGTCAACGTTAATGGAAAATAAGATGAGTTCCTGAATTTAATTTTCACATGACCTTGTATATAATCGACGACTTGATTTTGTATTGTGTTGAACTCAACCTTGAGTATACCTTCAATTTTTTGAAGGGATTTTGAATTTCTAAGAGCTTCTTGATGTGAAAGTTTGCAGTTCTTTTACTCTGCAGAAACTTGTTTCGTTGTGGCCCTTATAAGGTAATTGAAAAGATAAGTGATATCCCGCGAAGCGTTATGGGAGATACCGAGATTTTTGTGCCACCTTCTTCCTCTCCGCCTCCTGAACATTCTGGGATTCTCTCCCAACCTCTAGCGGCTATACAAGCGAGAGCTCGCATGCTCGCTATTTAATGAGATAATGAATCGTTTTGATGCGACATCAGTGCTGTTCAACTAATAAGGTCGTGAAAGAGATTAGGGAAGTATTGTGTTCGACTCCCCTGCGCATTAAAGTGGATGGAAGAAACTGCTTCGCGCGGCCTTAATTACCTAGTTGTCGACGGGCTCTTAAACACTACACGCTAATTCGCGCGTGTTTCATTCAACATCTACAACGCGAAGAAAATGATGTGACAATAGAACTGAATCAGCCCAGTGAACAGTGAGAACTGAACTAAATCTAGCAGTGAAGAAGTGATTCAGCATACCTCGAAACACATTATTATTCAATAAAAATCGTTAGTGTTGATTGCCTTAATGATGGGACGGTCAGCATCCCGTGTTTGAATCCTTGCTGGAGGGAGAGTTTGTTTATTTTATTTGTATTTAATTATTAGAATATATCCTATCCTGTCCGACTGCCGGAAGGGCTTAGATAAAACTGGCATATTGGAACAAACCAAACAAAAGAAAAATAAAAACTGCAAAAGATGTGATACTATACTTCGACTAATCTACTGAACACACTACCCCGTCGCTATTTATAGAGAAAGTATCAATGGCAAGAAATAATAGTTAAGCAACGTCAAAGTAACCTTGTTTATTCACAATAACCAATATGCACAAAACTACTAAGAAAACACAAAGTCATGAGTCATGACATATGAGAGACTAAGTTGACTGTGTTATTACTTCATGATCGATGCCAGAGAGATCAACTAGTATTATATGAACTAGCTGTTCCTTTATTTTTGCTTTGAAAATGTCAGTAATTATTCTTTTGTGAGCTATGTTGGAGCTATTGCGATTATCGTTGACAAAGGTATAGATGGTCTTGCGAGCTTTCATAGGCATTACATAAAATTTAAGAAATTGTGTGAAACAGAATAGAATTTCGAATTCTAAACTAGACAGTAATTTTCGCCAAGAGTCAAAGGTTATCTGTAATTTAATGTAAAAATTCTTATCAACCTACTAGGTATGTGGTAAAGAAAGTAGAACTTCGTGAACCAGTGTGCGATTTCGACAAGTGGAATTCGAGAGACATCGCTTAATATCTGCAATTAGTCTATATCTATAATTTACCCGCCAGACTGTTATGCAATAAATAGCAGACAGATAAGTAAACACAATCGCTTGGACTCTCGTCTACAATGTTATCAGCTAGTCATAACGATCCAACATTTTACTGGAAGAGTGTTACTTTTATATCAGTTGCATGTCAATTCTCAGAAAAGCATCTACTGCTTTAATAGCGGCTGACGCCCATTTCTTCGCAAAATACGTAGCTTATCTTTCTCTAACCTGGGCACAGCCCTTCCTACATTATCTTGGATGTAAGGCGATTCTCTTTAGAGCAAATATGTCTCAGTCATATTTGTCATCAGATTCCAGGCTGCAAGGCATATGCTATGTTAAGGCCGTATATTCTTGTATGTTCTTTATATGCTTCTACACCGTTGCACCGATTTCAACCAAACTTGGCACAGATAACCTTTGACTCTTGGCGAAAATTACTGTCTAGTTTAGAATTCGAAATTCTGTTCTGTTTCACACAATTGTTTTAATTTTATGTAATGCCTACAAACGCTCGCAAGACCATCTACACCTTTGTCAACGATAATCGTAATAGCTCCAACATTGTCCACACAAGAATAATTACTGACATTTTCAAGATAAAAATAAAGGAACAGTGGGTTCATATAATACTAGTTGATCTTTCTGACATCGATCATGAAGTAATAACACAACCAAATTTGGCTTCTCTCATGTCATGGCTCACGATTTTCTTGTGTTTTCTTAGTAGTTTTGTGTATATTGGTTACTGGGAATAAACAAGGTTACATTGCATGCGAAAACGGGGAGGGACCCACCTACTGTTCGCCAAGCTATGATGCATACATGGTACTCAAAAACAAATCTCTCTAATGCTTGGTTACCTAATTGAAGAGGAAATGCTTCATGCATGAAACGAAGGTGATGGATTGAAGCGACCAAGTGAGGTCATTAATTATTTAGTTGTATACTACTTCTATGTATATCTTCGTGGACGCTGTACTCGCTCACTGAACTTGCTTCGTGTACAGGTCGCGCGTTACTTCTTGACGAATGAAAATTGTATATGAAAGGTTGAATGCGAGTCACTGCTCACCTTTTGCGGGACCGCTGGCATGGAGAGAGAGAGAGGAGGTACAGTCTGCAGTGAGATGACGTGCGTTTACGCACATGCTTCTGAACTGAAGTAGTACAACACTACAGTAATATTAGCCACACGTATTATACACTATACCTCTATAACTGTTTCCACTTAACTTTCTTGCATTTCTTCTATTCCCGACATTTCTCCCTCGTCTTCTTCCTCGTCTGAATTGCTATTATTTTCGTTGCATGCATATATCCGTACCGCACTAAACTTTTGCAGTCGACTGTATACACAAACGCGACAGAGGAAAACAGAGGTGTCTGTTATCGTAGCATAAACATTTGCTGACCTGTTTATTAAGGGTAGACCAGCTGACTGGATTTCTGCTCAAGGTCATTCGTCAAGAACTAACGCGCAACCTATACTTCCTGGGGTGCCGATCGCATACTGATGCTATAACTTTACCGTTCCAAACTAGACAATGGTTCCATTGCCTATTCCTCTGCTGGGGCATATATTCCGTGTAGATTGGATCCTGTTCTACATTACAGCCTGACTAGCCCTAGGAGTTTTTCGTACTAGCCCCACCTGTAGTCCATACGCGGAATCTGGTGAACCATCCCTCTGGATACGACGGGACACTTCTTTGTAACTACTCCGGCTTACATGCTATGCGTTATCACCCCCAACTTTCCCACGTTCTTTGGCACCGGTTTGGATTATCCTTGCAACAGTCCGAGAGCACTGCTTTCTGCCGGGTGTAGGTTTCGGAACTTATTGGACACAGTACCTCCCTCACCCTCCCGTAGTGAATTTCATGCTTTATATAGGACAACCAGCTACGTGGCATCTTGATTTGGCTCAGTTACCAAAGGATATCACTACCGCATCTATATATGTCACACATTTTCGGTTTTAAAAACAGGTTTCCTAGTAGATAACAGTTATTTTTGTTTACTAATGGTTCTCGAACGATCAAGGGGTAAACTGCGCTATGGTTATTAGTTCTAATCTGCATCACAAGATTTGCTTATCACTTGGCACTTCCGTTAATACTGCTGAATTGTGCGCTATATGTAAAGCCACAATTTTCACCCGCTCCTTTTCCCAGCAGTCAGTGGCCTTTGTTCTTACTCCTTTAATGCTATTTGTTTACAGGATTTCTTTGTCTGCAGCCACTTGTTCAGAAAATACATGATCAGTTGCACCCTACATTTTGCTGGCTTTCGGGTGATCTTCGCCTGGGTTCCTGGAGGAAACAAACAAGCAGATCAGGCAGTGAAGGATGCGATTCTACTAAATCCTGATGAACGAGTCCTCCGCTGTTTATTTACGGTTTTGATCTTTATTTTTTCTCGTTTTTTTCTTCTTATTCTTCTATTTATATATATATATATATATATATATATATATATATATATATATATATATATTTTTTTTTTTTTTTTTTTTTTTTTTTTTTTGCGCAGAAAGATACTCTCAGAAATAATGCCACACCAGAAATGCTGTCATATTTTAAGATGCTAGTAAGTAGGTGCGGTTTATACATTTATATGAAAACAGGATAGAAATCTGCTTCTTGTAATGTCATAAAGGCGATGGTTAGGTGAATTTTAAAACGTGTAAAATACTGATTTTGAGATTATTTTTCGTTTCATATGTTCTCAGGGGTGTTGGTATGTTGTATGGTTTGAAACGAAATTTCAGATAAAAATGCTTTATATTCTTTGTTCACTTTACATTGTCTTTTCACTAATGTGATTAGCTCAGGTGTTAGTCACTTCACAAAATTGATAGCTGCAAAATTAATATTATCCTCACTGTTAATCGTAACCATGTGAACGCATTTATTGACGCTTTAATATGATTGATGTATTCCAAATTTTCATTGACTTCGAATATTCGTTTATGCCTTTAAGTAAAAGGTTTTAAGTTACAACTTGTGAAATATTTTAAGCTGTATGTTTATGAAACGTAGCACAGCTCACTAATTCTATTTTCAGCGCTGGATACATTTAAGTAATAAATGTGGTGTTCATAGTAATATCCGGTGATGAAGTAAATAAAGTGTACTCGCCTTAAACTTTCCTCAGCAAATCTGTTGTTTCTCCAAAAACTAACGAAAATTAAGTCCCCTATTTGATTTCAATTCTGTTTAGAGGCCAGGAATTACCAATGTAGGTTATTTAAGTCAGGGAGCTTAAACAATGAAGGCAGTCGGAACATTAAGTAACCTAGCTAACGAAATTAGTAAAGCAAAAGAACGATACAAGATAGAATAAAACCACTTGGAATTTCTCTCGATAACCTTGAGCGTGAAATTACTTTAGTCCAAATTATCTGCACGATGGTTTGTAAGTCACGACAGTAAAAGCTAAGGCGCTAAATTTATATCGTTGGCACGAACTATGTTCAGACCGTCTACAAAAACAACTCTTAAGCAGTCACTAAAAGGGTTGTGGCTTACTGCCAACTTCAGAAATTTAGCGTTGCTTTTTGTTTAGCTGATACTCACAAGCCAGTGTCACTGTGCCAACCTGATGAAAATAAGAACGCCGAACCGAGTTTAAAAAAAACGGATTAGAATAGATACCTTAAACCGCATATAGCGCAATTACTATGCAGTATAGAGGAAGTATGCACCTGCTATCGTTCGAGTTGAATCTTCATTCATCATTAAAGACCGGCAGAAGATGAAGATACATTTGCCAGAATATGAAAATATGAAGAAAAATCCCAAAATGTTATATTATTTTATACTTAAACAGCTTGGAGTAATTTCACTTGATTATTTTTAAACAGTAGGCTTTGTAGACAATACAATATCAAATATCAAATGAAGCAAATTATATGGAATTTATAGATTTTTTATAATTGGGAAACCCTTGAGCTTAGAACAAAAGAATATGATATTATATGCTTTGTCTTTGCTTAATACTAATTACAATATGCCACTAAAAGTAGCGGTTCGCGAAAATAAAAACTCTTGAAGAATAGAGCACATTTGATTTTGCACGTGATGTCAGATAGACGAAATGCTTCTCTTAACGATAGCGAGCACGGTGTGTAATATGAAATTTCATATTTTGCCTGCCTCTAGTCATCATCCACATTTCCTCATCCTTTGTTGGAGTCAGTATGTTGTTAATCTATGAGAATAATGTCGGAATATTTATTTGCTATGTGGTGAACATTTTGTGTTGATTTAGTGACGGGTACACAGTTGACGAAACGATTTTGTCTCAAGTTTATTAAGAAATCGAATTGGAATAGGTGTAGTGATTATATCATAGAACATTCCCAAATTCGTCCATCCCTTTCAAAAGGACAGTATAGAGATTGGTAGGCAGACTAAAAACACCGGGTCAGCTACAGACAAACGAATTCAATTTATCAACAGAAAGAGAAATTAGTTGGAATTGGTGCTTGCTTAGAAGCTAGTCCAACAAAGTCATTAAAGTACTTTCACGTCAGGACCGTGTCAAATGTTCCTGTTCGTCATGCCACAAAACTTCTTGAATGAAACCTACAAAATTCGGGTTGTCCATGACTAGTGCCAATATACTTTGAAAAGAGAATTAATGTTTGTAGATGACTTCATCAGGCCTTCATGCATGACACACGTGACCACTTCCACTCAACCACGAGAAATCGTCTGTACTACCGCTCACAATCCACGTAATAAAGCATAATTAGAATTTGATGACGCCTCGACCTCGAAATCTCTACTGCAGATTCAACCGAAGATTAGCTGAAGACCTTCTGAATCTATAGCTGATGTAACACTCGGTTTGCGGAATTTTCAAATATAAAGGATTTATTGCGCGAGATGTGAGCCTATTATATGCTTATATCGTTACGGCATATCTAAATATAATAGTCCTATAAGGACTTGTATAATCTACATTGATTTCACGAGGGTCCGATGTAAACTTTTTGAAATGAATCTGCCAAGTCTTTTTGTAGAGATGCAGTCGTGTTTTCTAAACTCTAACCCGTAATTTTGACAAATTATTTTCAGAATAGCGGTGTGCAGGCAGTAAGTGGCCAATTTGAATAGGATTTGAAAAAGTCAGTGTGATTATCTATGAAACAGAGCTTCACTCGTAAATCATAAACTTGCAATTTGTAGCTTCTGCTTTATGAAATAGAACTCAGGTGTCTGTAGACAAAACATTTAAAGGCCTGTAAACTTTTATTTTTACATAATATCCATTATGTTCTTGGTATTGAACCATGTGCGGGAACTGTTAGCAACTCGGGATTCGCTTGCTTGGTAAATTAGTGCTCGACTTCCAAATAAGTTCCACTAAAGTCCACTTGTTTCAGAAACTAAGGTTCCGGTGAACTTAGCCCCATGCGGTTTAAGCTTTATGAATTACTATTTTCTGTAACATACCGCACATGATCAATTATTGGCTGCATTCTATGTTTGCACTAGTGACTAGAGAGAGGCGGCGCCGTGGCCGAGCAGTTAGACCGTTCGCCTATCACCTAGGCAGCCCGGGTTCGATCCTAGGGACTCGCGTGTGGTATTCGTGGTGGACGAAGCAGCGTCTGAGCGGGTTTTCTCCGGGTTCTCTGGTTTCCCCCGCCACCAGTTGCTCCATCCTCACCTTTCCAATCCATTTCGCCTGCATTTCTTATCATCTTCCTCACTCTCATACTTAGTGCTTGGCTGAACACCCGCTTCCAGGTCTTCACTCTGTCCGGTCCATAGGTTCGTCTGCTCCCCAACAGGCATCTGATCCTAGACACTGGCTTGTAAGTCCTAGGGGGTGTAAGTACTACATGTAGGGAGGGTAATCAGTTAAAGAAGGAGAAGACGAGAGAGAGGGCAAACATTACAATTAGCATAGCGTATCAGACATTTTCTTTCTCCACTCGCGTACTTAGTTGCATTACTGCTGGCGAATATCCTCGATTTGCACATCCGGTTTTCATTATTTCATTGGTTGCCCGAGGCTGCTTACCGCAGTGGTAACAGCAAGGCATTTTCTTAGGACTATAACCTCTAAGCCATTTGACCTTTAGGTAACAATTACTTTGCCATGCTACTTTTCCGCCTTTCTGAAAAGGATCTAGGACCGATCTGATATTTTATATTTTAAACGTGTTTTTTTTTTTTTAAGGCTCATTTTGATATGAAGACAGAACTGATTTGAAAATTCTATTGTTCGTACTAGGTCTGCTAAACATGCCGTATTATATTAATACACAGCTTTAAAAATCAGAGATACACTAACAAATTTACCATAAACATCCACTCTATAGTTTACCTTATATAAAACAGTTTATATATAACATATAGGTATTATTCACACATTATATAAATTAGTATATGTATAACCTATTTTTAAATATATAGGATTAGTTAAAAGTCCCGCACCACCTAAACAGCTTTTGAAGCACGTGGCTGATTAATTCCGATGTTCCACGGTCCAACTTTTTGATCCAAAGCATTGTATACAACACAAGTGCGTCCTCAGACATCGAGAGTTGGATACAAGTTTGTTGCATACAATTTCTATCCTATTTTTTGTTCCAATTTGTATAGGTACAATGCGATTGAGTTGTATCTAATTTTTTCATCCAACAACTTGAAAATAGCCAAACAGCGTCTGTAACGTAACAATTTTGTGGACTGCGCAGGCATGTAGTCAGCTGTTTTGTATGTACGGCTCGTGGCTCTTAATATGATGCGTATTTTAATAAAACGTTTAATTTTTTCTGGAATACTCATTTACGATTTTTTGTGTCCATTAACATATATTACTGAGGTGGTCATTACATACCTATATTTCATAAATAATAGAAATCCAGTTAACAGTGTGTTTAAATGTTATGTTATGAAATGAATGAGTTCCAATCTCATGTCCATGCATACTAAGATTAAAAACATTACAGTTGTTCCTTACCTCTTTCGCGCTGTAATAGTTTCTCATATTTGTGTCCTGGTGTGTAATTTTGCCTTCTACACAATGTAAAATGTTGAGAAATAGATCTTAGTCAATTCGTAGAAAATTGCTACAATTTTCAAGTTCCTGTAACCTCAATTAGCTTTGTAGTAGACCCAATATACCTCGGCCCATGCCTGTTCTCGTCTTTGTAACCATGACCGTGTTCACCTACGTCTTTTACTTCTAATACATCTTTTCTTCCTACTGAGACTCGTAGAAATATATCCCAAACCTATACTTAATATAGCAATCGCTAAGTTAATTTTTGCTTTTGCCATGTTTATTTTTCACGCTTGCTATGTAAACTGTTATTTGTATTGGACCAAAATTCATCATAGTGTGACACACACTGTTTCTTTTGGGTGAAATTCCATTGGATACAAAACGTTTGGTCAAAAAAGTTGGACCGTGGGGTAGCGATTTAACACGAAACCCTGTATACGAAGATAATCGTGTACACGAAACTCAAAAATTATATTAACGAAGTTTACTACTTCTGGTTTAACCGGGAGTTATTGCAACTTTCTTGTTTTAAATAGAATATCCTGTATTTTTCTGCTAGATTCGCATATTACTCGTTAATACCTTTTCAACAAGTACCTGCTTACTGTGCTTTTCAAATGGGAAGGAGTTTGTCCTTGAACATCTCCAGACCGGTAACCAATCGTCCTGCTGTGTTGTCATATTGCTTTCCCCTTAATTTGGGCTTGACGCGCGCCAAGAAATACGAAGAGTGGGGGTAATGAGCTTGCAACGCTGTGCATGTAAACGTATCTCGTTGGCCGCAGATCAGAACTCTTCCCATTTGAAAAACACTGTAGATAATTTTGTACAATTCATTATTTTTAAATAAAAAGAAACAAAAGCGTAAGCTTAACGCGGTAAAAGTTTTTTTTTCTTTTTTTTTTCTGTGATTTGATTGTCCTTTATATCCATGGAAACGTGTTGGTTGCTACTGCTTGATTTACAGATTTATGGGATTGAATTTGACATCTAATGTGTTAAATAATATTCTGATGTTCAGTGATAAGGAAAGGATTCTTATTTTAATTATGGTTATCTATGGACACAGGCAACGATCTCATCTCGAGGCTGCGAATTTATTTAATATGCATCCGGATCGCGCTCCCAACTCCACACATAACGGCGACAAGAATTGTAAGAAAATTTACTGAAACTGGGAGCGGGAAGGGCTTGTTGCTTTAAAATGACATGGTTCTAACCGAGTATCTAGTCGTTCTGAGAAAACTTGTCTTAAAGTTGTAAAGTTCAACAACTAACAACAAAAGTAGATCTTTGCCATTTTTCAATCTTCCATATGAACCACCAGGTAGCATTAGTTTTGATATATGTAAAAATAGTAGGATCACAGTATCAAGGACATATTAACTCCTTTTTTTTCCTTCAGTTTTGTCCGTGACAGTCTAATCATTCCAATGCAACAACTTACTCTCATCAGATCACCCGAAACCTGCCGCCAATTGGAATACTTCTGGGCTGGGCAACTGGTGCTCACGAGCGCAGACTGCTCTTGGCCTTGCACTGATAGCGGTGTATTTAGTAGGTAAGAAAAATGAAGGTCACTAGCCATCCCACGAGTAGCCCAGGGTTGTAATACTTCATTGAATGTTCTACAGGAGCAAGAAAATCCATTTAGAATCCAATATAAGTCAAAATTCCGTGACTGAAATCCCAAGCAACATCCCTGTAAAATTCAACTTTTGCGTGAATTTTCAGAAGACGAATTTGATAGAAGAATACAGTTTTGTGAATTAATGATGGAGCGCATTAACAACAATCCAGTTTTGCTAAGGCAAATTGTATTCTCAGATGAAGCCGCATTCGGCCTGAATTGATTTGTCAACGACACGACTGCCGATACTGGTCAGATAAAAATCCACAGTGGATGGAGGAGAACCACACGCAGTATACACAAACTGAGTGTTTGGGCTGGTATTGTTAGTGACCATATTATTCTTTAGAGAAACGTTAAACGCTATTAGATACTTGAAGTTGCTTCTTAATCAAATAGTATCGGATATTACAAGCCTTTTTTCACGCCCAGTCAACCGTTGGCTACCTAAAATGACATCTTCTTCCAACAAACTGGAGCCCCAGTTGGGCAGCTTGTTCGTCAGTACTTAAGGGCAGGGCTAGGTATCTACAACAATTATTGATTGATAGGAGAGGTCACATATACGTCAGCAACGTTTGTCGCCTTTGTACTTCTTTTGCGGGGTTCATTTTAATGCAGTTGTATATCAAGACAAATCCAGCAACTTCAAGAGCATTCAACAATGGAAGCGAAGAGGGACATTCCTAAATCCTGAGTAAGACATTCCTTAAAGAGTTTCTATGATCGACTGCCAGTTGTCAAGCGGCGGAGGGCTACCACTTTGAACACAGTAGAAGGTGAATCACCGATGTTGTTGTTTTTTTTTTGTTTTGTTTTTTTTTTGTCCTTTTTATTCTTGTTCTGTTTTTCTGTTGTGGGTACTGTCGAAAAGCTATTGAAGAGCGCTATCCCAATCTATAAAAAATTATAGGGTGTTCAATTTAAAATAAGTAATTTGCGGTCGCTTTCGGTAAGCCGGAAGTAGGAAATAATCGTTAACATAATGAAGTTACCTTTGCATATCTTAGTACACCGAGTTTCATGTTAAATAAGCCACATGATTCAAACGTTATGTAGGTGGTGCAAGACTTTTAACTAACCCTGTATAACACATAATCAAAAATTATTTATGCACTATAAAATACATTACTTATTATTTCAAATGTGTGTGACAAGTCCAAACAACAGAATCAGCTAGACGAATGTTTGTCTCAAAATTTGGTTAGACATTGTCTCCTCTGACGCTACATCACTATTCTATAGATACGAAGTTTTTTAAAGCTTTTACCGTTTGGAGCTCATAACCGGGCTCGGATGTTTATGACCTGAAAGTGTTAGAAATATGCATGCACTTGTGACCGAAAAAATATGGAAAATATGACGATAAATATGACCTAAAATTTTTTGGGTGCATTTTCAAAATCTTCAAAAATTTAATGTTGTTTATATTAACATTATATTGAAAATCTACTTTAAAAATGTAGCACAATCAATAATAAACAAACAAGTATGAAATAATGTAACACTTTGAAAGGCGATCAGAAAGGAGAGTTACAATAGCAAATTATGTACATTTTAAAGTTTTCAAAAAGGAACAGTCTCTATCTGCACGCAACATTATAACGGGAAAAAGACCTAATATTACAGACAAGAATTAGGGGATGTGAAAAATCGTCGATGTGAAAAATCGATTGCAAGCACATTTGCGAAACTGGAACAAAAGTATAAAATATGACAAAAATATGAAAATTTAAGAGAAAATATGGCTATAATATGAAACATGGTAATAAAATGACAAAAAAGTTAAAAACGCCAAAATATGACTATCTGAACCACTGAGAATTGCATAATTTTAATCACCATTAATAAAATCGTGCTTCGCTTATATTTTCCACGAAAAAAAAAAAAAAAAAAACATAAAGAAAACCTATGGCATTTCATAAACATCCGGGCACAGCTCATAACCCTCCTTAACCCTCCTAACCCTTTTTGGAGGAAGTGTGTACTTCTCGCTGTTGGAAGGTACCAGAAACTTCTGTTAAACGAATGATATTATAGGTTTATGTAAACAGATGACGACCTTGGCTGGGTTTTCAAAGTAACATAGTAACGTTTGTGTAGTAAATCACTCAGCATGCTTGTGGATCTCTCTTCACAGCTTAAGGTTATGCAAATTGCCGCACTATTTACTCAGGCTTTCCGTATGGACCCAGGCTCATAGACGCCAGTCCAACGGCAGCAGAGCGAATAAAGGAGAAAGTGACCTGTAAACAACGGCCACTGACCTCAAAGCACGAATCATTATTGATTTGCAGAATTCATATCCGAAATAACCTACTCCTGATTATCTTTTCGAAAGTTAAAACAGGAACCCCAAAATCAATCCTTTGCGGGTAAATAACATGAACTACATAAAACAGCCTTGCCTAGTTATTTATTCTGTATTTTTGACACATATCGTCTTCCAAATACTTGCCGATTTAATTATAATTAATTTCCTTGAGGTATGTGCTGTGTCTATGCTCTCGTTTCAAAATGAGCGATCGTTTATTTTAGTTGAGTGTAAGGCTAATGCAAAACGATTCGTTCACTATTTCCCGCTCTGGCTTATTGTTATTCTGAACAGTCATTTCCATTACATTTTTACTGTTATTAACTTTAAGCGACTAGGAAAGAAGAGTTGTACGGATATTCACTGGAATTACTATTAAAATTGTAAATAGCAGGGCCGCCCCTAGAAAGTTTGAGCTCTCCAAAGGAATTACGATTATGGTCCCCCTCCGAAGTTCTAGTCGTGCTTAATATTCACAATAAAGGAAGTTAGTGACATGATAAGGAGTATGCTTTTGAAGGATATATGGTAAAACATGCCCGTTTCAATGCTTTATTGCTTAAGCCCTAACCCCCCCCCCCCCCCTCTTAAGATTGATGTGCAAGGAAAGTCGAGTGGTTGCTAAAACACCTATGTTTTATCCCTCTTTTGAGGTGCTACTGTGGAGCATCTGATACATCGGTTTTCCACCCATTTGTACGCATGAAACTACTCATGAATCACAGATCTAAAGTGATATTTTGCATATAGCCTTTACTCTTGAAAACTTTGGTGTATGCGGATGTTTTATAAATTGATCTTTAAAGATGCCTTTATAGTGCTAGAAGAACTCGTCGAAAGAAAGGAAAAAATGCTTTACAGCCTTTAGTGACTTTAGTGATGCATTTTCTTGCGGGAAACTAACGTTTAGTCTATCTATGAATATTTTTCTGAATTATTAGCAATGACTTAGAGGCCAAGTGTTCAGCGCGCGGCATTGCCAATGCCTGAGTTAGGTGATAAAGTAAACATGTTAATGAACATATTTGCTACTCTCCTCTGCGCTCAGTCAGAAAATCTGTCGATTGCAGTGAAAATCAAGTAACTTAGAACTTCTGGCAAATAGTTTTTACTTGCTCTACTACCAGGGGCGTAGTGTCAATGGATGTTGGTGATGTGTTGCATACCTTGCCAGTTTTCCTTAGTTAACTTTTCCAATTATCTGTATACTAATCCAATGGTGTAATGCTTGCTGAACAGCATGTTTCGAACGACAATCTGCTATGAATTAATATTGTTAGCGTATCACGCCAAGCGTTCAAACAGAGCGGCTGGTACTTGTGCTCATGCTAGTCACGTCAAACTATGTGCGCGTGCAGTGGATACAACGCATAAAAGTTCATCTCGCTTGTTAGTGTTAATGAGGCTTAATACTAAGTTATTCACTATTTTATTTGGCAGTGAGGGTCAATTTCATATTTTTCTTCTCCTGTACGTATCGGAGTACAACAAGCAGCATTTTGAATTGTGATGTGTGTGAACGTGTGAGAGAAAAGTACACAGGAAGCCGAAGGGCAGGGTATGCACATTCCTCATGTGCATCCGTGTGGTTCACTACCAGGAAAACACGTGTTGTAGAGAGAACGCTGTATTTCCTGGAAACCTACTGCTCCGAATAGTAATCAACAAACTGGGAATGCAGAAAAATAGTGGAAGTGCTTCTTCTGTAACTAATATTTACCAATTGGTGAATTATGAAGTTCTATAAAAACTATAAAAATTGTGAAATAATTATTTTTTCAAAGTTAATAACTTTTATTTAATAAACCAAAGTATTATAACATTTTCTGCTCCCAACATTCTTTTAAGAGTATTTATCTATAACAAAATAATATTTAAAATTATAAAAATTTTGAAATCTTCATCGTGTGGAGCATTTTAGGTGCGCTACCAAAACATAGCCAGAAAAGATACGTTTAAAGGTGTTGAAGCTATATCAAGGAGATTTGAATGTACATTATTCCTTATATGAATTATGTGTGATATGAGTTTGAACAAAATCCGCTAATAATTGTAGAATTTAGAAATTTCACCTATGCGTACGCTTAACACGAGTTCAAAGTGCATAACCAAGTCCACACACCACGCTACGCCACTGATCATCTGGAAGAAAAAACTGCAGCAGCATTCTTTATAGTAAAGAAAAGCGCAGATGTAAAAGGAGGTAAGAAACATGATAGAAATATGGAGCTAGGCTTAAAAATTAAATAGATACTCCTATAATTTCTGATCTAGAGGCTTTCAAATTTGTCAAGTCCTTTGAGCCAGAAGCACATACGTATTTCATATCACCTTTTCTTTGCACCACTTCAGTGCATCTTTATTGATATACACATGATGGTATTGCTTTTATATCCATGCGAAGTTCTCACAATTAAAGAAGCTTCGTTAATCGAAAAGAAATACATTAGCCTATTTCATGTACTGTCGAATGCCAGGTTCAATTGTCAATGAAAACACAGAACGTTAATAAATGATCTCATTCACAAAAGTTAAAATGTTTTGCTCATAAACATGGCTAAGAAGTACACACTCAATTTTATCAATGTTCGTGAACATGTTTCTTAATTAAAAAGGCCAACAAAAAGAACTTGGAGTGGCGCACCTTAGCGTAGATACAATGGATACTGTCTTTTACTCAGGAGAATGTCTTTGTCCTTTAACGCACAATCGCGCTCTGGAGTGGAGAGCTGTTTGATACGATGTAATTAGAGTAACACCACATTTCAAAATTATTGTTTTCAATGAAGTTGAACTGTAAGCAGCGCCAGAGTTGCTACAATTGTATACCGTATGGTTTCTTGAGTCTCCAATAAACATAACTTATTAATGATATATTTGAAAGTATGGCCATAATTCCTTTGTTTGATGCAGTAATGCAATGTGTTAGTGATGCTCTTTCGCGTAATATTTATTGTCCCGGGAAAGAAATGATAAATCTCAGGTTCACTTGTGTCAACCACAAGGTGATAGCTAAACTCCTGAGACGACCTACCACCTACACAGGCCTATTGTGGATGAAGTGAACGAACCCAGAGACTACAGGGAGCAGATAGGTACGTTTACAAATCCCAACGACCCTTGCAGCTTCCCTGAGCGGGCGATGTCCAAATAGTCTTATTATGTCCACGGGAATTATTTTTTCTTGTGAGTAGATAGGTATATTTGTACATTCCTTTTCATATGCATATTGAACGCATGTTTTCTGTTTAAATCTAAGTACAAATAAGCCGTTACCGCCTCTTTCCCTTTTACCCGGCTTCTTGAGACAGTTTCCTGCTTATTTTCTAATCTCTTAGCTCACCTGCTCTCAATTTCCTTCTACCCCGTTGTTTACTTTTCTACTCCATTTTTCTTTTGACTTTCTTTGGAACTCTCCCACAATTTTATTCTTCTTTTCCTTATTTCCTGTCAACATTTTTGCTACTATTTTCCTTGGAATAAGGAACTGTCCGTCACAGGCTCACACTGCGAAACAGCCACCTGAAACATGAGAAGGAAACGGGATAATAGTGAAAAGAGAGAAAGAAAATCATGGTTAGAATAGAAACCACCCCAGCATTACCTCCCTACCAGAGTAAACCACGAAAAATCCAAGGTCAGAGTGTCTACGGGAATTGAACCTTGAACCTCCCAATGCGAGCTTCATACGTTACGGAGGAGCCAGCTTAAAGCGATCGGATTTGTATACCTTTGTCATTGGATTTTAGCACAAGAATGCAGCGATTCGTGTGAACATTTTTATTTCTTGATAATTAGATATTCTGGGAGTTTACGTTTGTATTTATGATGGCAATAGTAATAATAATGATAATAATAATGATGATGATGATAATAACTAATAATAATAATAGTAATAATAATAGTAATAATAATAATAATAATAATAATAATAATAATAATAATAATAATAATAATAATAATAATAATAATAATAATAATAATAATAATAATAATAATAATAATAAATAAAAATAGCCTTAGCCCATTCTAGTATACTAGAAGACTATAGCGGACCGTTCTGTACCTTAGGACAACATGGACGTGTTTTCATTACACCACACATGCACGTACAGATAAAAGAACTATCGAAAGACGTGTATCACTAAATTATGCTCTATCAGCGCCCGGAGTTTGACGATTCATGGTGATACCCCACAATTAATACTTCATGCTCTCTCCCTCATGTATTGCGTTATCGCTAAACTGCGCAAGCCTCACGATTTTTACAGCACGAATCCTTCAGGATGCGTGTTGTGTATTCAGTGTGTGATTAGATTGTTGTCTGAAATGGGAGATTAAAAGGCTAACTTCATAAATCTTTTTCTCTAAAAGTTGTGTAGTGTCTCGGGAACATTCAGCTTCACTGATTCTATGTAATTGCAGAAATATATATTAATTTAACTGCGGAACAACGGCTCCCTTTTTATTTTCTCCACCGCATAAAATGTTCAAAAGTGCTTGTCAATCCAATATCCCCATCTCAAATAGGACATAGGAGTGTGTGATGCAAAGGGGAATCTTCCCTAGGAATGATCGTGAGGTTTTAGTGGAGTTATTGACGGAATACTGGACTTCAGATGGAAGCTATGTGTTTCCAGTACTGAAGGAAGGCGTTTTCAGAGAAGTTGGCTTAATCAGATTAAATGGCTGTGTTATAGTAATCATAGTAATGGGGCTCTTCGTGCATGTGCCTTGTTTTCTTCCAGTGAGGGAGGGCGAGGAAATAAAAAGTTAGGGAATCCTTCAGATTTGAAGGATATTCTTGAATGTTTTTGTTCTCATGAACAAACTCAATAACATAAGCGTTGTAATAGATGATATTTGGTATCTGTGAATACTAACAAAAGGCTGCGCCGTGGCCGAGCGGTTAGACCGTTCGCCTATCACTAAAGCAGCCCGGGTTGGATCCTAGGGACCCGCATGTGGTATTCGTGGTGGACGAAGCGGCGTCTGGCTTTTCATTCATCCATTTCGCCTGCATTTCATATCATCCTCTTCCTCACTCATACCGGGTGCTGGTCTGATCACCCGCTTCCAGGCCTCCACTCTGTCCGGTCCATAGGTTCCTCTGCTCCCAGACGGGCGTCTGACCCTAGCCACAGGCTTGTAACTCCTACGGGGTGTAAGCCCTCCATACGGGGAGGGTAATCAGATGAGGAAGAAAGAATACTAACAAAATTCCGAGCATGTTGAAAAGTTTCGATAGCACGCACAAAAGGCAAATGTTGGAAAACAGACAAGAACTTACTTCGGTTATAGAAACAGTTATATTTTGTGGGCGCCAAAATATAGCTCTGAGGATATATGTAGGCTCCACCGCGGTATGTTGAGTAATATGGTAGGTATCAGGCGCAGGTTTCTCTGTAGCACACGCTCTCCGTGACGTCATGCGGGTATGTGTCATCGTTATCACAATAATAGCCGTCTGAAGTTACAGATGCAGATTTTCCGTATCAAATAAATCGCTACTAAAACAGGTAACTTTGCTCAGCTCTAAACATTAGATTTAAACTGTTGAAGGTAAAGGAGCTATTGTTCAAAAATATTAAATTTACTTATTAATTTTGGACATTTATTTAAGCCACTTCAATGAAAACCAATGAGATATTGTTCCAGGCTGGTGGCCAACTTCATCTGGTTTTGATTTTCATAATCTATATGCTAAATAGCCTGCCAACATTTGTAAAAGTTGCACATTTTGGGAAGTTGTGCCTCTATTACTATTTGTTTCTTATATGTGATCTAGTTGCTCAATAAGGTGGTTAATACAGGAAAAGAACTCATAATCCTCATATTCCTGCTGGTCTGTTATCTAAATTCCCTTCTTCCCCTCCTTCTTCTGCCTCTTTATCGCCACTTTCAATTTCGCTGAACATCGTTTCACTTAATGTAACGCTAATATCCCGTGCATGCTTCTCAATTATTCAATTGCGTTCAAGAAGCTAGGATTTTAATCTCTTATTCACAGTGTTGGTAAGGGATGGTCATGAAATCTATATAGACCCCTGATTTAAGAAAAACAACTCTGAATTACGTCTTGATTACATTTTGATTCCAAAGGATATACAGCTACTGAACGTAGGTGACTCACATCAAAGCTTTCATTTAAATATTTCAGTGTTCTTCTAAAACGATTCCGCGAGCTATACTATCATTAGCCTTCATAACCACTGTCATTTGAATCAGAGCAAGTGGCTAGCCGGCTGGTGACTTGTGCACCAGCTGACGTCATCAGCACGGAAGTCTACTGCACATCTAGCTGGTGATACCTACCGTAGTACATACCGTGGGTACCACTAATTTTTTATTGACGCAAGCAAAAATGAAAATTTTGCGCGTTATTAAGTTGCTAGTAGGGTTGAAATTCTGGAGGAACATTTAAAACCATCTTCACTGAATGCTCAATAAATTAGCCCTCAAATTAAAAAAGGAACCAATTGACATTTGTGGCAACTTAATTGGGAGAAAATTGTAGGTAATGTAAACAGTGCAAAATGGTTCTCAGTCCTGGGGGTATAGAGCAGTTTTCTGCATCCAATGTGCACCCACTTCCCAGTTAAAGGCATTCGGCCACAAAAGGTTATAAAAACTGTATAACACATCCAGATTTTTAGGCTAATACCCTTAGAAGTATTGTATTATTAGAAAGCGGCGAAAGGAATTAATTAATTTTGTGGACTAGGAGGAACATAAAGAAGTATAGGAGAAAGTGGCTGCTTGGATAGGAGCACCATCAGGTTGTGATTGTATTGATTACCTTTTTGTAACGCACCGCTGTGAATGTTAGAAACTTAGTTTTTGTACATCTGCTCAATGCTTGAGGAGATAAGTGAAGTCTGCTCCATCCTGTGCTATTCGTCCGATCCTATGTGCACCAAACAGTTGAGGCCTCTGACGAGAAAACGTCTGAGGGGAAAGGGGGACCAGTAGCACATGGCAACTCACGATAATTCCATAAATAGATCTACTATCGTGTTCCTCTGACGAGAATGTGGCTGTAAGGGGAGTATTTGACATCAACCACTCTAGTGTTTTCTGAGATAGTGATGTGACGTGACGTGATGTGATGATACAGGGTTTAAGGGCGTTCAACAACTTGGTCATCAGCGCCCTTTCTCTGAAAGGTTACGGCAACAATTTCAACATATTCACAAGACTTAGCTCTCTTAGAAAACATACTTCTTGTGCTAGCAATGGGGATATGTACTAATGTTGCGAGATCTGTGCCTAAGTGTTGTTCATAAGTTCAAACTCTAGCCGTAAACTTTCTCAGAAAGCGCTAGAGTTGTAGTTAAACATATTTCTTTCAGCCACATTCTCGTGAGAGGAACGCGGTATGCTGCATCGTATCAGCTACGAGTATTTTGACTGTAATTATCCAAGGTGGGGGAAGCATTGTGTTCGACCAGAATATTCGATATCGTTTTAAAGCTCACGGAAACCAAATTGCGTTAGGGAGGTGGAGAACGTCATTTAAAAACTTACAATTTGTTTGTCTCTCAAAGTGACTGCAATGATATCCATCAGAGTTGTCTGTGGTATGAAATAAATACAACTTACATTTTACATTTACTATAACTATCTTTCCTTTGAAGTACTTACTCCTCATTTTTGTTAAAGTTTATATCTAACTGGGAAACCTTAAAATAAATCCAAGAAAGAATTTACTGTAGCGAAAATGAGGATGTCTCAAAAGCACTACACAATACAAGACAGATCGAACGGTAACTGTTTCGTTCACCCTTAACTTATGAAAAAGGGGGGACACACGTAATATCATGTCTAGGGTGATTATCTCTGTCTACGTAATATACATCGCCGTGATATTGATTGAATTTCTGGCCAATATTTTATGGTGATAGGATCAACGAAGAAAAATCTGATGTATTGCTCTCACCCACTCCTGTAAAGCCATTCTTACAAACTCTTGTTCTTCTATCTACGTCCAGCTAATAAATGTTTTTATTGCTCATTTCCTTGTAGGTACAATCGTAGTAGGAGAATACATTAGGCTTAAACCATAGTCCAATTTTTTTTAAGTTGATCGCTGTGTAATGACGTTGAAATTCATCCAGTAATTTCATTGGATTTTGTATCCGTGCGTTGTCTTATCAGTCAGTCTGTCTCCCAACGGCATAACTCAAAAACCAAAATTGGTATTTAAGTTCAGCGTCTTCCAAGGATACGATGTACACGAATATACTGAATAAAACCTCGAAGTTTTGGGTAGAATACGATACTTCCGTTTTCTGCGGAAAAGGCAACCTCTAAACAAATGTGCACACATACACCTTTTTTCTAAAAAAATGTGCTTATTTTTCAGAAAGTCTAAAAACGGGTGTTTCCGGTGAAATCATAAGTATAATAGTTGTAAAAGTAAATGGTAATGAATACGGAACGTCATTTGAAACATTTCAGATTTGGTTGAAATCGGTACAAGACAGTTAATATAAAAAGCATCGAAAAAATAATTTGTATTTGAACGCTTCCGAATTGAGGCGCAGCTGAAGTTTTCCGAACCGAGAATGCAAGTTTGCTAACTAAAATATATTCTGCAATCAAATATATACGCAATTGACTGAATCTTGGAGTTGGGAAATAATTATGCCATTTTATTTCATTGTTACTGACATCGGAAGCGAAATATGAACATAATGGAATCCAACGCAGTATCTGAAACGTGGTAAACGCGTTAGTTGTACTTAAAGTCTTCCTGTGTAATGGCTTGTTTGCACATGTCAAGCGGAAGATCGCGCTTGGGTTCCTCGCCGGAGTTATAAATTCATTTTATCTAATTTAAGCCTTAAGTCTTAAATGGGATAAAGAAATCTTTAATCACATACAACTTGTTTGCAGGAAATAATTGCGCTTTTTAGTTCAGATTTGTTGTTATGAATTCAAAGAAAATCTCGGATAGATTAGCATGCGCCCGAAAATCTTGCTTATACGTTTTCACACATTGAAACAATGCTAAAGCTACAGTTAAAAGCAAATATAACATTGGGGGAAACCTGCAAAATGCAAAGTGCACCCTTGGACCCCCTCCCTCCCCCCCCCCCAAAAAAAAAAAGATGTCTGGACGTCAAGATCTGTCCTTCACGGCACAGCGCATTGATTGATCATATGGGTTAGTAATATTAACATTTGGAACTTGTGACAACTTGTTGCTGCCGCTACACAACGGTATCGCGAATGGTGTAAACAAGGCACTGCGCCGTGTATAGGGGAAACAGCTTATCGGCAGTTCCCAAGAATTCACTATGGCTGACATTACACTAAACTGCAGACGATATTACTCCAAAAAGCAGTAATGCCAACGTACATAATAAAATCATTATTTCTAACCTCAAATGTCACGGGGTTAAAGTAACATGCTTTCAAACGATAATAATTCTTGAACATTGTTACCACACAGCACATGATGAACCTACTCATCTTCGGCAAATCTTGTTCTGCAGTAACACTTTTGATAAAATCACTTCTGAATGCTAAATATAGTAATATATAGGTGTCCCAAAATTATACCGACAAACTTTGGGAGCTGATAGATAACGTTATTTTAAACATCTTTTGTTTAGGCAAATTTTTTGCTGCGATGCTTTGCTGCCATGCTGCGATGGATGCAATAACACCAACTATGGCCGTAGCGTTACCATGTTTATATTTTACGAACAGTTGGCGGTACTAATGCAACCTAAGAGATGGAATAGCACCAAATATAACCAGACCACGCCATAATGGGAGGCGGCGGCGGGGAGAGGTTTAAGTGTCACAGTTGTTTTCTGGGGTATCCCAATAAGCTGTGTCCTCAATAGGCGATCCAGACATTTGTTTTTTGTCCAGGGGTGTACATATGTGATGAAATTTATTAATCCAAATCAGCTTAAAGCTTTTGTGCACATTATTTTATACGTTTCATATGAAATTATAATTATAACTTAAGTAGGCATCTTAATTTAGGTTTTATTTTATGTAAAGTACTATTTGGGCAAACTTCTAATATTTCAAAATTAACTTTACATTATCATTCACCACAATGTAAAATCACTTTATTCTTTTTTTGTAGTCAAACATTTTAACAGCACAGACTATAATTACAAGCCAAGACATTCTTTTAAAATTTATATTTTAGTAACCTTAAATTATTGTGGCTAGAAACATTGTCGACAATTCAGGGAAAACAATGTTAAGCTAATGTTATGCTAAAACGCAGCAAAACTTTAATCCACGTACATTTGATCCCTTCATAACAATTCTTCATTTACGCCCGGCATTATGTTCATTTACTCTGAAAGTAATTTGTTTTCAGGTGTCCAAACTTCTGCAGTATTTGCAGTATTTTTTGCGCTTTACGAGACGAAAACTAGATAATTGCCATTTTTATCTATCCCGAGGAACTTTTCCTTGTTAGATTTACCACAAAGCTTGGAGAGAACACAAGCTGGATATTAGATAAAGTTATGGGCAGTAACGACTAGATGTGCTTAATGATGCCATTAATATGTTTTCCTGTTTGTAAAGGCATCTCGGCATAAAAACACCAGAGAGTGGAATAATATTTGTCACAAAGGAGCTTGTATTGGTCAAGAGCCTGTTAAATGACAGACTCTTTTAATTAATTAATCACCCCGGCGACCTGGAGCTCCATCAGTACCGATAGCGAAAGTGCAGTGTCATTAGAAATTACTGTTAATGACCTTGATGGCGTTTTCTCTCGGGCACTCTCCCCAGCATCCATAGTCACTTTCCCTGCACGGTGAACGTTGCCGTCAAAATGCAGAAGAAAGTAGGATAAACATAAACCTGCTTTCTTCCTTTCATATTTCGTTTTCTATCCAAGGAGTTACAGACGGGTGAAGAACAACTGAACCGGTTCCGAAAACTGGACTTGGGTATGAAATGCAACAGCGTGAAATTAATATATTCGAAAATAGCAGTGCAAGTTGAATTCTTGTGAACGGAAGCTATATTGCAAATCAATCAAGACTAGTAAAAGTAATACTGTTCTAAATCTACACTTTCCAGACCACATACCGCTTTAAGTGACGTCACAAGCGTGAAAAATATTCCTCAGCCTACCAATATAACACGCATTGATAAGGAGTGCAAATAAACACCGAATATTCGCTCTTTGGGCCAAAAGAGAGCGTAGTACATGTAAGATGTTTAAATGGAGACTGCTAGTTGCAATCGTAACATTTCATATGCCATTTGTCGTTGTATCACTTTACGGGTTGAACACTGCTCAATGTATAATATACCAAATGCTGAAATCGGGTTTATAGTAACTAGAGCTCTGCGCAATAGGCGCTAAGAAGGCAAATAAGACACTACAAGTTCAAAATAAGAACTAACAGTAATGATGACAAGAATATACAGGGACGATAGCTAAACATTTTGGAATACCACGTTTCCAAAAACAGATTAAATTTGTTTGTATTTGGCTGCTACTTTCTAATGTTTTGCCAGTTGATTACCGGTTCGATTTGTTCCAATAGTTTGTTAATTGTCATTTAAAGATTTTGTGTTCAACCAAAAACGAATTTGACTAGAGAATTTTTCCGGGTTATTATTTTGTGTGATTTTAAATTGCCATTAACGCCTAGAGAATGTGAAGAACGACCTAGAAATGCATTGGGCATAGAACCCCCATCTAAGACAACAATCTATTGGTACAGCAAGTTCAAAAGATATTTTTTCCTTAGTGATGAATTTCGTGTAGGTCGCCCAAGAACTGCTTTTACTGATGAAGATATTGCCGCTGTTCGAGCAATGCTTGTAGAAGATCGACGGCATCTTGTGGATTTATTCGTGCGACATTTGGCATTGGCATTAGTCAAATCCAAAGCATTTTACAGCAACAGTTAAACGTGAGAAAACTTTGTTTTCTGACTCTCGATCAGAAACACCGCATTGATTGGTGGGAAAGAAAAAACTTCGGAAAAATTCCAAGGCGGCACTTGGTTTGGAGTATCGTTATTGGCGATACTTGTTTCTTTTTTTTCTTCATAAAATGGGCCATGTTGTTACCACAGCGTTAAAAGATAGACGTGCCGTTACTCCCGATTGGTACATAATATCGTTTACCACAAGGTTCTGAAAAAATTCGCGAAAAATGTCCGAAAGGAAACAATTTTACATCAGTGCAACGTATCGTCCCATACAGCAAAACTAACGACTGAGTATCTGGATGCCCTAGAGTTCAGCACCATGGATCCTCCACCATGCAGGCCTAACCTGGCACCGTTTTGCTTCCAAAAATTTAATATAAAATGCGTGGAATCACTTTTTCGTCATCAGAAGAACCAGTGGAACGGTATAAAAACCCTGTTTCTAAAGTGCTTGAGGAAAAATGGCACCAGTGCTTAAGTACTGGTTTCTTCGAATTAATTGATGTTAATTCAACTTTTTGAAACTAATTCTGTTTGGTTTTCCAAAAAATTGCATTGTCACCCTCGTAGAAATATAAAATAGCCATGTCCCTTATGTTAAATTTACTAAATTCCACTTTTCTCTTTGAAGTGCAAACTGTAAACATTATTTCTTTAAATTTGAACTCGTCAGTTCCTTTGTATTTTAAGGAAAATCGATTATTTGTGTGATTAGGCATTATGATTAATTATGCGGGGTGGACAGGCACCCCACTGGAGCTCAGCACCGTCCGTTATCAATTTTAGGCCCTTTGTGGCTAATGTAACCCCAGGAAGGAAGGGATGACGCGGAAACCCGAAAGACGACCAGATCCGACGAAAATGCGCGCTAGTAATCACGGGGTCCCTAACGATTTTAGAATCACACAAATTCTGATATCAGCGCCATCAATCCAGGGGTGTCGGGAACGAAAAAGTAAGGGACCTGGCAATCCATGCGCAAACTCCACCGTTCCGTTGCAACGCAACAGTCGCCAGCGCCAGGTCTTACAACGCAGAAACATATTAATATCAAACAAATGAAAGAAAATGTTGGACGGGAAATTGGTAGAGGATAAACCATCCCAACATTCGCATATCGACCTGGAATCGAAACCTGGACCTCTCGATGCTAGCCGAGGCATTTACAACGTAGGCATTTCGCTCGTATTGTATTATTCAACTCTTGCCTACTCCTCTGGCATTTAGTTAAGCAGTTTGACTTAGGCTATACATATATTGAAAGTTTTATAAACCAAAACGAGAATCTCGAGAAATGCTCTGGAGAACCTTGAAAGTAAAGGGGTAGAAGCTCCGTGTGAGTGATTTAAGGCTTTTCCAGGTGCCTAAATAAATTACGTACGTCCTTTGTACGATGACTTAAGTTCTTAGTAAAATCTTTTCTACACAAAGTACAAATTTCCACGGGGAATGAGGTACGGGGGGGGGGGGGAGGGGGAGGGGGGGTTGGCGATTACACTCGGGTCCGACACCCTGCCTCACCCTCCTTGTTTATGACACTGGGGCAGCATTTTGAATAGCTTTATTCCTTATGTAGTATACTTTCTTGGTCACATATACTCGCTGTCCTTGTCGCACTGTTTCGAAACAAATTAAGGGCAATAAATTCGTGTTACGGACTTTTTCCGTCGACTAACAGTATTTACGTTTGTGCGTGTTGAGTTTTGTGGTATAATTCTTTGAAGAATATATTTTTATAAATAACACTTTTGTTAAAACCAATCATTTTAACTAATTCTTGCTGAAGAAACACTATCTCAGGCTTAGGATAAACCTAATCGCTTTACGTGTTGAGTTCCATTTTTATGCTACATAAGTAGTAGGGGAAACCGGGCAAGTTGACGATGTTAACAGTTAACCATTTTTAATTAATTCATTTTTAAAATAAATTTCTTTTTCTTTGCATGTATTATTAGAATAGTCTTTTGTTGTATTGTACCTTGTTGGATACATTTCTATTTTAATATGATGAAAATTATTTTTGCATTTAAAAAAAAACACGCAAAAGTGTCATCTTGCCCCCGTATCGGGGTAAGATGACTTTAATCATGGGGCAAGATGACAGTTGTAACAAAAGTTAAATATATGTTTATTCTTAGAAAGTATAACATAGTACAGAATTAATGTAATACGTTGTTAACATCTTATGTTCAATAGGTAATTAACTGGTTAGTTTATTGAATCTTGTAGTTCGTAGTAAACAAATATAACAAATATTCCTCCTTCAAAATTTGAGCAGTTCTCGTACCACCAGTATGGCATTTGTCATACCGTATCCAGTCTTGTGATAGGAAGTTCAACATACATCTCGTCACAAGCAGGACACTGGACTATACTTTCTTAGGAAGTATGAGCTGATTACAGTTAGGGCTTCTTACTTTCTTTTTTTACAGGAATCAAACTTCTGTTTCTTAGTAACAACTACTTTTTCTGCATCCCGTTTTTGTTGCTTTATATGTTGTTGTGCCTCCTTCTGAACCAATATTTGTTTCATAGGTGAGTTCGTTAAGACACTTGTACATTGCCTATAACTCTTCCATTTTTTCTCTGATGCTCATTCTTTAGGCAATGGGTTAAAATAAAGAATACTTTGGCATAGTTTTGCCTTAATGGAAGCAGCATGAAAATCATTAAACAAAATTAAAAAACGCATTAAACACAAAAAGAAAACACTATAAAGCCTTGGGGCAAGATCACGAGATCATTAACTTGCCCCAGTCGACTTAACCCAATCGGGAACATTAGATGTCTTTGATTATTCTGGTAGGATAAACAAGAATTAAATATAAATAGATGGTGATTGTGAAAATCATACCGTTTTAGGTAGTCATGTATAGAAAAAAAAAAATCTTACCTGTTAGACCACAATCCCTTACGTTCAAGGTGTTCAACTTGCCCCGGTCTCCCGTATATGCTCAGTTTTGGGAACTGCTGCATGCATGGGGATGTAAAAGACAACCTGTATCCAATAACTAGTGAAGTTAAAATATTGCTACTTTTGACAGTCACATTTTCGGAAAAATGATATGTATTTCTTGATAGAATTTCAATTCGCAAAACTAGAATGACTTAAATGATTAACATAACAATTGGTTTTGCTTACTGCTATGTAAAATGAAAATACGAAGATTCGTCAGAATTTCCGCTATTTGTTGTAATAAACAAGAGCACTAGAACCTACCATGAGAGAATCTGGGTAATTCGAGCTGTATTTCTTTTGAGTATTTCTAGAATAAACTGATAAAAATGAAATATATGAATAAAATAGTTATATATAGTAGGTACGGTATTGTAATTTTCACGTGCAGTGAAAAATTGGTTGGAATTAAAACATTAGCGAGATAACGTAGTTGACGAAAATGAGAAACAATAATTGCAGTCGAGATGATAAAATGAAAGCGATAAAACTAAACGATAAACCAAATATAAACATTTATTATTGGTCCAAATTAAAGAAGTTCCCATCCAAAGAGTGAAATGGAGTATTCCATACTGATCAAATTGGTTTTACCAACATTTACAATGTTGTCTTGGTGAACTTGCTAGTAATCGATTTTAGGTAGAAGTGGGAAAGCACACAGTGATTTTTTTTTTTTTTCTGTGGCTATGTTTACCAATTAACAAGATAAATCTTAAACCGTAACCGTTAATGTGAACGGGTACTGTATTACACACATTTCCATGCAACACGCAGATTATAGGTGAAAACTTCCTCCCAAAATACGCTTTTTGCAGTTACGATCACTGTAATGTATTTATTTGTTACTGTGCCTATTAATAATTAAGCTGCAGAACACAGAAATATGCTGCAGCAGAATAACAAAAGTGTTTCCATACGCACTCGAAGCTCGCTGTTTCACAACCTTAATTCTTAAAAAAACGTGTTTTATTTATTCAACTTCAATCCTTTTTCATCTAAGCGGAGCAGTTTTACCGAAATACTGTTTATAATTACGCATCTGTGGGAAACCTTTTCATATATTTAACGTTTCTCAAGTATACACAGGAAACCATTACAAACGTTAGTTTTAATTATTTTTTGCCTAACTTAAACATCTTAAACTAAACCCCTAGCGCAACAGCCCGTGAAGGGCCAAGGCTTGCCGCCCAGTCGCTGCGTCCCCCACCTCTGCCCACTACAGGCGTCAATGGTGAGGTGCAGTACTGGAGGGTGGGACGTGGTCAGCGCCCCAGCCCTCCCGGCCAGTTATACGGCCTTCTCAACCTGGGACCGCTAGTTCTCCATCAAGTAGCTCCTCAATTGGTCCCCCCGGGACCTAACGAGGCTGATCTCCCAGAGGGGATAAAATCCCCATGCTGGTACCGGGATCGAACCCGGGTCCTCCGCGCCAGAGGCAAGCGCGTTAGGAACTGCGCTACGGAGGCGGTCTAAACATCTTAATATTTGTATTATTTACCGATGTTCTATACCTAAATATCCTATCACAAGTCCAAAGCATGCGTCAAAATTTAAGCAAAGTACCATTCAAGATTCGAACCCACACTGTCACTCGTAACACTAAAGGAATGGTCATTATACCACTGAGCGGTTTGATACCTTAAATGTCGGCAGCCTTTAAATATACCTGCTGGGCGAGCTGTTTCCACTTCTTAACTTTACTTGATCGTTACCCTTTAAATACATCATACGCCTGTATGACATTTTAACTTTATTTACCAAAGGGCGCCAGTTTTTATGTACAGTATCTTTGTCAGATGTACGAGGCATAATTCAAGTTAGAATTAAATAGATATTAATTTATTTCTTCCCTGTGGTATGGCTGTACAACCCTCATTTTGTATACAGGTGTGTTTTAGTTTGGTTGTGTATAATTTTTCTGCCATTTTCTTTTAGACACATTTTGAAATTGCATCCACTTGACGAGTGTTTGCTTATTAGGTGGTTTCGGAGATGGTTAGGAGTATGCTCTTTACAAACGTTTATAAAATCGGTCTGAGAACAGAGGCGGCTGAGTAAAGAGACTATGTTTTTTAGATGGACCTCACTCCAAACTATGGTGTGTCTCTTGAACCTGTTTTTCGCCAAGTAAAATCTCTAAGTAGATAAATAAATAAGTTATAAAACGGGCGCTAAACAGAAACTTGTTGCTTAAGAGGTTATATAAATATAAACAAAGTAACAAAAACAACTTAGGGACAGGTTATTCGGCTTAAGCTAATTTAGCAGTACAGTAGAATCCCGATAACTCGACATTCCGTTAACTCCACGTATTCCATTTTAATTTATTTTTACCTTTTATTGTTAAACTTGACCGTAATAATTTCTGTTCTCCACTATACGGTATGAATAGCATAGGTGAATTTTAATTAGTATACGTATACAAACTACCGTATACTCCTTCACAGTAACAAAAGGGCAGACCACATATTGACCTTCGATATCCAGTCAGAACATAAGCAGAACACTGTCACGAAATCAAAAGCTTGCTGCTAATAATGTGGATACATAGCACAAACACTTGTTAGTAAGGTTTATAGCTTTACCCAGTACAAAGGTATTTTTAGAAGTGACTAATTGCGCAGTGATCGAGTTCACTTTTGTATTTATAAGCCCATAGGGGTGTCAGATTATCCTTCAGACTTCCGTATAGTACATAAACATAGCGGACCGCGCGTAATTAACGCAGTGCCATCTCCCATTATCAGTACTGTCTTGTTTATTTCACGGAAGCAAACAGAGACGTTATCCTCATCAGTTTTTTATGTCACTCGCGTCTAGCAAGGTCATTCGCCACGTCTTAAAATACCCCTGTACGTGGTAGGCTAAACTTTCAGTCACATATTCCAAGACTTTAGTGTTGTGTTTGTGCCAGTGAAAGTATCGAATGAGAAGAAAAGACAAGTTAACATGACAATGAAAATTAAATTGAATGCGTTAGACTGGACAAAGGGAACATATTAATACATAACACGTTTTAGGATATATTACACTTTTCTGTTTCCTATATTGTGCTAGAACTTGTATTTATGTAATTTGCAGTACTATGTTACGAATTGTGAATAACACACCTCTTATTCTGTGAAACTCGACATTTCTGTAATTCGACACCCTTACGGTCCACATTAGGTCGAGTTATCGGGATTCTACTATATAAGAAGTTGCAGACGTACCGGAGGAATAGTGGCTAAATCCGTACAACATTGTGGTTGCAAATTTTGTGTGTGTTGCATAATCTCATTGCTAGAACCTGGGCATTAGTAGTCTCTTAGTGCTTTCACATCCTTTTTAGAAACACTAAAGAATACACGCCCTGAATACGCTCCTCACGTGCGAGTGTAACGTTTAATAATTAATCAGGGTACCACGGTTCATGCTGCAATACGCTTAATATTTGATATGCCCCTCTGGAATGATTGTGATTGGTCTAGCCTAGTCTTGTCTTCTGTCCGTATTGACCGAGTCCTTTCTTGCCCTCCACCCCCTTTCATTACATTAACCCCTGATTTTCTTTTTTATATGCCAGTTACAGGGACTGTAAAAATTTGAAAGTTTCATGGTGATCGTTATCATAGGAGTCATTCCCATGCAATATCTACAAGATGTAGTAAACGAGTAGTTGTCCTGAAAGAAAGAAGGTATAATAATAAAAATAAAATTAATAATAATGATGATTAATAATAATGATGATTAATAATAATAATCATAATCATAATAATAATAATAATAATAATAATAATAATAATAATAATAATAATAATAATAATAATAATAATAATAATAATAATAATAAAAACAATACCCCGAGAACTCGGTTAACCCTCCTGTACGTGCTATAATTATAAAGAAATATGTTCTGACAATTTTCTGTTTCAGGTGAATAATAACTGATGCATGAGGTTTATAAAAAAAATAGCACAAATGTTGAACAGCGCAATATTTTGACAACTTCTGTGATTTGCTCGTACAAAATTAAGTTTAGATGATATTAAATAACTTACCACTTTTCGTTACTAATATACATATACATAAACCGGTTACCACGGAAAACTGTAATTCCGAGGCATGACAAGCACAAGGAACAGGCAAAAGTTTGCTAGCATTAAAGCTCTTAATTACTTTAGTAATACTCCAGTAAAAGAGTTACTGGTATCAAAACTTTAGGACGTGTTGTTGCACAGAGGAGAGGGAAGAATCTCCGCGTTTATCGCAATAATACAAACATGGCTGCCGGTTCTGCTACGCCGAGCTAAAACTGTTTGGTAATATTAAAGTGGAAAAGATTTGTAACATTCGCACAGCTTTCCTAACAGTGATTGATTCCACAAACTGCACATGTAGAAGGCTATTTTTGTACTTAATGCTACGTAAAGCTAAGCAGCTGATGAGGAACTCTTTCAGTTGCTGACAAAGAATAGGATATTTCCGCGATAAAGTAACCAAGGACGCCTGGTACAGATAGCCATTGAGGTTTTTAGACTTTACGCCATACATTTTTGCCCTATTTTTTATGCATTCCTAATCTTCATTTTATAAATTTTCTTTCCAATACTTTTTATACCATTGTTCGTTTGAGTTTGTGTCAAACTTGAACGTGTAATTGGTGGCGTCAAATGGAACATTTGTTTATAAACTTACACTATCTGATCAAGAGTATCTGGACACCCCTATTTAATACGGAATTGAACTCCAGACGTCGCGAGAGGTGGACCCGGCAGTATAAAAGAGGGCAGGGAGTTTTGTGTTGTCAGAAGGTAAGCACAACAGAATGCGTAGGTCAAGAGAGCTCAGGGACTTCGAACGTGGACAAGTCATTGGTTCTCGCCTGAGTAACAAATCCATCAGGGACATTTCAACCTTTCTAAAGCTGCCCAAGTCGATTATTTGGTGATGTGACTGTGAAGTGGAAACGTGAGGGGAAAATCATAGCTCAACTAAGGCCAGGCAGACCTCATTTACTTTCGGACGGGGATCGCCGAGCATTGCGGAATGTGGTTGTAAATAGTCGCAAGAAATCAAAGAATAACACTCTAGTTTCATGGTGCTACCAGAAGTTCTGCCAGCGCAATGACTGGGCGTCGGTAGCGAAAAGGAATGGGGTACCACGGTCGAGCTGCTGCTCATAAGCCAAACATTTCTGTGGTCAATGCTAAACGACACTTGAGGTGGTGTAAAGAGTGCCGCCATTGGATGGTGGAGGACTAGAAACGAGTTATTTGGAGTGATGAATGGCGCTATACCCTGTGGCAATCCGATGGAAGGGTTTGGGTTTGGCGAATGCTTGGAGAACGATACCTGCCATCATGTTTAGTGCTAATAGTGAAATACGGAGGAGATGGTGTTACGTTATGGGAGTCATTTTCTTGTTTAGGATATGGTCCCCTTATTATGCTTAAGAAAAACTAAATGCGGAAGAATATGAGCACGTTTTAGACCATTGTGCGCTGTGAATTGTAGAGGACCAGTTCACACATGATTGTATCAGCATGACAGTGCACCTTGTCGTGAAACTGCATCTGTGAAGCAATGGTTTGAGGACAATAATATTCCTTAAATGGACTGGCCTGTCCAGGGTTCTGACCTCAACCCCATTGAACATCTTTGGGATGAGTTAGAACACCAACTTCGCTCCAGAACCCAGCATCCAACATCGCTACCTTCCCAGGCTTCGGCTCTTCAGGAAGAATAGGCTGCCAATCCTGCACAAATACACCTAATATATGCTTCCCAACAGAATTAATGCTGTCATAAAGTAAACACGTGTACCCATCCCATATTGATGTCCAGTAATAGGAAATGTGACACGTTTAAAGATTAAGCGCAATAGATAGGTGTTCGGATACTTTTGATCAGGTAGTGTATATCCGGCAACTTCCTTGTACAAAGCTGCATAGCCTAAATTTCATCCATGACCATCCATTTGTTCTCATTTGCAGAATGGAATGCGTGGAAGGAAGTAATATATGTCTTATTTAGATGGCTTTTTTCATCGCTGCTATTTAGAAATAGATGCGCATTTTTTCACATAACAAATATGCTGAAAACATGTGGCGTACTATGGTATAACGAGATGTTCAACATGGTGTCTTATAATTGCGTTGCATACATTGTTGCATCGTCTCGCCACTGAATTTCAAACGCGGTCAGAAACCATATGGTTTCCTTATGGTGTCATCAGATGCCACTAGAAGTCTTACATTAGTTCTTCAGTAGTAGTATAGTAGTGTTGTAAACCAGAGTTTTACACGACTCCAAAGAAAGTAATTCATTTGTTCCCGTTCTGGAAAACAAGGGTGTCCAAGCAACTGTGTGTCATCTTCCTGTCCATCTACCATGATGATGATGATCCAATACTGTAGTAGAGAATCATCGTATTGGAACTGCAAATGAAGCTTCCATTAGAATTTGGGGTGATGCAAGGGTATTTAGCTTTGTACAGGAGCTCACCGGATATGGGTTTTTAAGCAACAATTGTTTGACTTGACACCACCTGCCACACCTTAGAGTCACTCCAACACCCTATTTAAACAGGGTTGGTTGTTTACTCTCTTAATATGTAGTGAAGGTTCAATTAGAGACAAAAATTATAACAAATAATGACCGCCGCACAAAGAAGAATTACAATGATGGGTGCTGGTACTTGTTGCTTATTAAACCAAAGTTGTAATCTAAAAGAGTTTATGAACTCCATATATTATGTAGTAGTGTGAGATTATGCTTAAAGAATTGCCAGTAAGAAATAGCAGACGATGCAATATATACAAAAATGATCCAGATGAAGTCTGAGTAACATTGGCAATTATTTAGAATATGGGGTTTGAAAAACTAGTTATGAAGCCATTCTTATAGTTCTACTCCATCCTTGAAGCTTTGAATAATTTATCTTTCAAGTACAGCAGCCTGAAGGGAAATAATTCCGATAGGTATTACGGTTTAGATTTCCACCGTTACGAAATATTTGTGCTATTCTAAGTTTGCAAACGATGGACTTTTAAATTAAGCAACTAAGCTGGTGTTGTAAAACAGTCTCAATTTCAAAGCACGCTTATTATTTTAGTAATCTAACGAATGCACTCATGTTGGAACAGCATAAAATTGCATAAGTCTGACAATTTCGTTTAAAAGTGGCTCACCGTAGAAAGCGAGTTGACGTTTAGACAAATGCATACTTGCGGAAGACAAGGAATGCAGTAGAACCGTCTTCAGTGCTTTATTGTTTTGTGAGGAAACTGCTCTTAAAGAGAGAATTTTAATATTCTAAGGAAATTTAAATTTCGGAACTGGCTATCCCCTCACCCCTCCAAATTTCCTTCTTTCTGTGTGTTCTTTATTTTCTTCCATCCTGTTGCTACCACTGATACTGGATCTTGTTGTCACCCTTGAAAGTATCCCTAAGACAGGAAAAGACCAAAAAGCCGAGGTTTATGTAACAGCGAGAGAATACAATATAGTTTTATAAATTATTTAACTAACAAATTACAAGTGTAATCATGTTACGATCTACTTCAAAGTTGCTGCTGAAATGCATTATTTATGGGAGTTTTAATTGTTCTTTCGCGCATGCTGTGTGTTGGTTAAGGTTGGATACCTACAATTGACTGAGAAATTTAGTGCCATAGCAAGTGTTGAACCAATGTCTTCGGCCTACCACTGAGGTGCTATGGCAGCATATCTGCACCACATTACATGCCCCAGTCAACTCACGTTTTTCCCGGTAAGCCACAAGGCAATCTCAAATTCAGTTTTGGATAGCGTACTCCAATGGCGACTCACAATTTATTAAGTATTTAAGTCTCGGGCTTCATAGATGACCACTACTAGGTCAACTATATTTCTACATTTAACTAAATAGCACTGAATATCGTCATAGTGAGCTTCAGAAAGGAGCAAATGTCTGGGTATTGCAACCGCACCGTTCGAATACGTATTCCTGAATGGCTTTAAACATTGCATAACAAAACCATGTGTAAAGAGAACTATTACATGAAAGTTAAACGTTTTCTTTCTCTGCATTATTCAGAAATTAAAGTTACTATTGCTATTCCCGTATGCATTCACCTTTTATCTTACACACTTCTTCTTTACCTGATCACCCTCTCCTTATGTAGGACTTCCACGTTCTCAGAGGGAATCGAACACAATACTGTTTCACTGTAGTCAACGATGTTACCGAGTGAGTTATCCATGCGAATAGCAACAGGCGATTGCATTGGCATATTTGACTTATCAGCAAATGTATAGGAATGCTATCTCGGGATTCACTGACGCCTTCCAAAAGGGAAGTATTTCAGAAAACCAGAGTTCACAAATGGGAACGCTCACTGTTAGCTGTTTCCGTACATATTATGAAGAAATACGGCTTTTACGATTCCTGAAAGTGATTAAATAAAGCTTAAGCAGGAGTGTGACTGTGATTTGCCTTGCACATAAGCTATTTCTTTTCCAGAGCTGACAGCGCATTCTTTCAATTCGTGAACATAATAGTATATTAGTTCCAATCATGGTAATGCCATTTTTAAAGTCACCTACATAAAGGATTCTGACTACATATGTTTATCTTTAAAACATTATAGTATCTGATATTGTAAATCCCTGTCCAAAATTCATTCGTTTGATTTGCTCGATTACATTTAACAGCAGTGGTATAAGAAATGGAACAGTGCAGTAAACCATATCCTTCACAATCAACAATTTGAAGAGAGAGAGAGAGAGAGAGAGAGAGAGCGAAGGGGGGAGAGATAGATAGAGAGAGAGAGAGGGGGGGGGGGAGAAAGAGACATTCGGCGGGGCTTCAACGTTTAATCTGGTATCGCTGGCTTGGAAGCTCCCTAGTTTATCACTGAGCCACATATGCACAGTTCTTGACAGTGCAGCAAATCCTCAGACATAGGGGCGGACGGACTGGCCTTTTTCTAAATATGATTTGTTGCATTAAGGGAGACTCAGAACGCGAATTTCCGATAAAATCTCTCTTTTTTTTTTCTCTTTCTTTTCTTTAGGTAAGCAGTAAGAAAGTAAAAAACCGATTGATCTGAAGTATCTGGCCCATTAAAGCACGAAGTTTAAGGTACTCAAGGTAGTAAGGTATATGGCTGGCTTCATAATTTCAAGGAAAATAACATTTGCGCCACAAGGCTAAGACTACAGGTCATGAGGTGACTGTTATTCTGACCTTCCAAGGTTTATTGAACATATAGAAACCACAGCGACAAATTCTATAAATTAGATTTTTTAAATTTTAGAGTAGAGAAAACTTTAATGTTTATCTCTGTACTCAATGAAAATCATATTGAAACAAAGGAAGTCCACGACGTAAGCATACATTTTCGTTTTATGATAAAACTGACGTTTATTTTTTTCTGGAAGTTGGTGTTATCAGTCAAAATCTTTTGCATCATCGAGAAACAAACCGACACACCTCTCCGTCTAGGCTTTGAGACATGTCTGTAGTCGAAATAAGGGTTACCCTTGAAAGCGATGGTACTACACATAGTTCAGATTAAGTTTTCGTTGATAAGGCTTAGTCTAGTCTTAAGTGAAACATTACATTAATATCACGTTTTCAGACCTAACCGGAGGTCGATGTAAGTTGTTCCGCAGGTAGCAGTTATCTGCAGATAAACGACCTCGCATAGTGAGGAACGCAGAGTTTCGATTGTTAACGTACATTTATACTATGATGAATTCAAATGAACGACGTTAAAATGGGCATATAGTACAAGACAGCGATAGTTCAAAACATAGTATCTAGACCAGCGATGTCCAACCCTTTCTGTTTGGAGGCGCTTACTTAAGTATCAGCTACAACCCCGCCTCCTCTTTCAGTCGGAGGGTTGGTCAGGTAGTGCCTGTGGAGTGTAGAATCACACCAGTCAGTGTCCAGTGACGGACACAAACAGGCGATTCCATGGCAGTTTCTAAGTCATACCTTGACTGTCCTCAGAAGACCCCTTCATTCTGCATAACTTCTGCACAAATAATAAACTGTAAGAGGCAGACAAAATCTTAAGAAATATAAAATGTGGACCTGGTTAAAACACGTAATTTATGTGAAATACTTTTCCTTTGTTTTGAGTGAAACATTTTCGGGATATTCCGCAGTATTTGACTTTGCCAATACTTATGTTTCTCAAATAGAAATACGTTATTTGGATTTTTATCTCTTGGCTTTGCAAAGAGAACGTAATTTCAAGGACAGCACATAGCAACCAGCTCTTAATAATTTGACTATCACTTAAAGCTACTGTATTCCCTTATTCCCCTTGCACCTATAAGAAAATTAGCACTAGGATTACAAATGCTTATTTCTATTAATATGAAGTATCCTCTAACGCTATGCTGTTTAACTTTGTCGCCAAATATTGATAGAGTAGTTAAACGCAAGCGGTGCCAAACAAGTCACTAATAAACAGATGTTTATCGCGTTAAGACTTGAAAGTGCTTTCGTAAACAAAATGCAACGTACACCCGTGGGGAAAAAATGAGTTATCTGGAACGCCAGGACGGCAGTGAACAACTCCACGAGTACCAAATAACTTGCAGTATTCAGCAAACAGATACGTCTGTCTGTCTATCTGGCATGTATGTGTGTATGTATGTATTGTATGTATGTGGGCATGTATTTATGTATGTATGCGTTCCAGACATGACTCTTTTTTGTCCACGGTGTACATATAACCAAACCGCCACTGCAACACAATGCACGTATGAGTTTTACAGGGCACAGTCCGCATAAAGAGGAAGGAGATAAATCCAACCTCACCTCTTTCGCAAACGTTGTACATCACTGAACTACACATACATTTTTAGGCTAAATGCCTATTTTTATGTGTAAAAATGCATTAAAAGTAGTTAAATATATTCACGTTTTGTGTACAAATTAAAGACATGGAACGGGTTTTGTGGTTCCTAAAATACGTACCTATTTTTACCATTGCGACTTATTTTAAGGTTTAAGAGCCGTAGTTATTTTACCAGTTTTGTTGTTTCACTGTTTTTTTATGCCGTAATGTAAGATAAAAGTCCTGATATCACGGGGTTGTTTTGGTTTAAAGACTTCTTAGTACTACTTGGCAAAGCGTTGAGGCGTATTGACCTTGGCTGTCGAGCGCCACGATCGCTTCTTATCCTGTTTATTAGAAGAGCGAAATAATAGTAACTTGGCATATAGTCAGTGATAAAACACAAATAGATGATCTCCCGCGCCTGCCGGCATGAGACGTTGCTGTCCTTAGGTTATGATTGCATCTGAACAGAGTGTACATACCCTGTCACGCCTTATTTGTGCGATAAGCTCACGTAAATAGCTGGGCAGTTTCACATTCTTTCCGATACGCTTCATGGCTTTGCCAAGTAGTAGGAATGTTGTTGGAATGAGTCATTCCCGGAAAATGACTTGCTTATTTTAGCACTCAAGCAGTTGGATTCACTAGAAAGAAAAACAGAATACTAGCCCCCTCTAGGTTTCTTTGTCATCATTTGCTGGCTGTATCGTTCCCTTCATTATCAAATTCTTAAAAATTAATATCACACAGTTTTTCACAAACTAATGCCATATCTTAAGCTATCCCTATCCAGATAAAACTGTTGACATGCATATGTTCACAAGATGTTTCCAGATTTTCTCAGTCGGGGTTTCAAATATGTTTCAAACAATTTTTGTGCATTGCTGTTCTTGACGATATATTGTATTTTGCAGTCATTGTTTTGGGTGGTGGCTCCATATTATTAGCTCTAGAGCGTTTTAGTAACAATGATACATCGGGCGTGTGTGGTGCATTTTCACTGTGTTCTATTCAGCGAGTTTTTGAACGTCTTAAGCTTATATTATTTACCAGCAATATAAATTAATAAAAGACATAAAAATGTTTCTGGCCATAATTTAGTAAATGTCCTATTTGTGTAATTTGTAATATTCGTCAATTAATTGAATTTTTAAACTTTTGATTTTAGAACCTGGAAAAACATTTCATTTTGTGCAATGTATATTTTTAGGTACCTAAAACACTATCTTCAGTGTCTATTTGTATTATTTTAGAGTCTACTTTCGGTGCCTAAAAATGGCTTTTAAGGGCTTAAAATCCGAGGTCTAGATATAATCACCTATAAGCTATACAAGTTGAATTTTCCTTAGAATTATTTATAAAATCCAATTTCAGTGTATGCCTCCATACTCTGTAGGACAAACAAAGGGCACGATTGTGCGAAAACTATTTTAGATCATTGTCCTAAAGATGGTTAACATAAGTAAATGCAACCAATTTTGTCTGTAATTGCACTTTAATGTTTCAAGATTTCGTGGATTACTCTAAAGTCTAAGATAAGGCCAGTCTGACTCTTAATTCCAACAGGCAACAAGATCTATATATTACACGCTTTATATTAGCTTCACCTGGATGCACGTAACGGAATATTTCGATGTAATTTTCACCAACTTAAGTTGTTTGATTGACTTGAAAATTTGCACACGTGTCAAGGATTGATGGCAATACAATAATATCATAACTTTGCTCTAAGGTCCTGACCAGGATCATTAGGATAAAAAATGACAGCTAAATTTATCAATGTAACGTAATTTTCACCAACTTAGGTCTGGTTTGCTTGAAAATTTGCACACATGTCAAGGATCGATGACAATACCATATCTTGAGTATATCCTAATGTACTGACCAGGATCTTCGGGATAAAAATGACTAAGCTAAAGTTACCAATGCAAAGGAATCTTTCGACGTATTTTTCACCAACTTAGAGTCTTCTGATTGACTTGAAAATTTGCACACGTGTTAAGGACCAATGAGAATACAATAAAAACATGACTTTGTCCCAGTGTCCTGACCAGGATCGCCAGGATAAAGACGACTAAGCTAAATGTATAGAAAATAGTACAGTTGTGACACCTTAGATGTCGCTAGGGAACATTTCTACATGCACCCTGAAAATTGCTTTAATTAAATAAACATATATTTATATATTGGATGACGTAAATGGCCAGAGAGAGGACCTGGAAGCAACATGAGACCCAGGGGAAATATCGCGGACCGGAGTTCACACAGGGCCAAAACACCCACAACAGCTGGTAGTTTAGAAATCGACACAGATTACACTGGACAGAGGAATTAAATCGCTTGAAAATATTGAAAGTCGGAGATGTCCGGAAAAAGGACCTGAGAGGAACACGAGATTTCGGGGGGAAGGATTACGGATCGAAGTTTACCCAGGGGCAGGAGGCGCACGCACAACAGCTGATAGTGTAGTTCAAACAGTAATTGTAGTCTAATGCTGTTCCCAAAAAATAGTGATTTGAAAATTTTCAAAAAAGAAATTTGAAAGAAATTTCTAATTCAGAAATTTTAAAAAGAGCTCAAATTAAAAATTTTGAAAAATATTTGAATAGAAAAATTTGAGATTAAAAAATTAAAAATAAACTATAGTTTAAAAAACTAAAAAGCACGCTTTTATAACAAACCGAACTAAAAAGTAGAAAATAATTTTTAAGTATGAAGAGTTTGTTCTATAGCGATATAAGGTCAACTAGTTAATAATATTTCAAAATTTTGTAATAAGTTTAAAATAAGAACTAATTTATATCAACAAAATAAATTGTGTTGTTAAAAGCGTGGGGGCCTGACAACAAATGTTATAAATAGTTCATTGGTAGCTATTTATAAAAGTAAAGATATGATAAAAATATCTAAAAAGTACCCCATGGTTTTTTACAATAAAATGTATTGTTTTGTTAATATAAATTAGTTATTTTAAACTTCTTACAAAATTTTGAAATATTACGAACTAGTTGACTTTATATCGCTAAAGAACAAACACTTCATACTTAAAAATTATTTTCTACTTTTTAGTTTGTTTTGTTATAAAAGTCTGTTTTTTAGTTTTTTTAAACTATAGTTTATTTTATATCTGACAGTGCATTACTAGCGGTGGTAGTCCCGTGGCTACTACCTGTTAGTTTTCAAAGTTACCACTAGATCAGGGGCAAAGCGTGGTTTGGCTGCAGGAGTTAACTAGTTCGGTTCCTGGTCAGTGCAAACGGCTCACCACGCACTCAGTAGAGGTTTTGCATTTTACAAAAAGTTCGATAAGTGATGGAGATTTCACCGGAAATGCACGTTTTAGGTCCCCTTAAGTCAAATAAACCCTTTTAGAAGAAGATCGGCGCGCATTGTGTTTTGTTTTTTGTGTGTGTGTGTGTGTGTGTGTGTGTGTGTGTGTGTGTGTGTGTGTGTGTGTGAACAGCACAACCAAAAAGCGAAATATCCGATAAATACCAAAATTGGTATTTAGGTTCAGCATCTTTGAACAAGAAGGTTTCTGGGTATGACCAGAGTCTGGTGTGTGTGTGTGTGTGTGTGTGTGTGTGTGTGTGTGTGTCTGTCTGTCTGTCTGTCTGTCTGTCTGTCTGTCTGTCTGTCTGTCTGTCTGTCTGTCTGTCTGTCTGTCTGTCTGTCTGCGCGCGCGCGTGTGTGATTGCTTATTTAATAACTCATTCGCCCATAAACAAGATTTGAGGAGTCGCGCTGGGCAAAACCTGAGCATACGTGCTAAGTTATGTTGTGACAGTTAATCTAGTCAGTCCAACTATAACACTGATAGGTGCCCCAAAAGAAAGTGCAAGCCTGCCACTCAGTGATACTCTAATATCATTGGTGATATATTCAGAAACAAATACCTGAATCACTGGGAGTTGTACATATTCGTTTAAATGCAGAAGAATGTTGAACGCAATCGTGGCTTTGAGGATATGAGAGTATAAATTAAGTATTACAGGGAGAAAAGCATACAGGAGAATTAACCCTAGAACCTGCTGCATTAACATCTATGTGATATGCTCCAATGAAGTCATGTTCCGTTGAAAGAGGTTTTTATTTATACAAGAATGTGTTACGGGATAATAGGGAATCGTTTATGCCAGAAAATGTCGGTGCATTATCTACTGCAATACCAAAGTATAACCTACAAAAGAAACAGTAAAATGTGTTATCCGTGTTTTTTATACATACTGGGTGTGCCCCCCCCCCACCCCCCCCCCAAAAAAAAAAAATCACCGACAACGCTTAGTATGTTGTGCAGGATGGTAAACTAATCGGTATTCAAATAGGAACCCCTGTCCGGAAATGCACGGTTTGGAAGCTGTAGAGCGCCGAAATTTGAGAATGACGGTTGTGACAATTTGTTAACATTTGTTTTGGTATCTTAATACGTAAGGTATGCAAACCTTTAGCCTTCTGTGTACTGGGATGAACGATCTAAGCCTAATAACATTCCTGTGCATGCGCTAAATTCCTCCATAGAGTCCTTGGTGCGCATCCTAGTGTGTTACTTGTGTAGTTTCCAGTACATTAACGTTCTTTAAGGACACTTACCAGTACACAGCTGCGGAAATGGCCGCCATGAGCTCCAGCACACTTTGATGTAAATGTGTGGAGTCACCTCAACGTCATATCCAACTCGATGGATTGGTAGAGGTGGACCAGTTCCATGGCCAGCACGTTCGCCAGATCTGGTACCTCTTGACTATTTTCTATGGCGCTGTATGAATAGTGTAGTGTATGGCGCTCCTGTAACGTCAGTGGAGGACGTGGAGCGATTGAAAATCCTCAGACAACCACATGTATGGGTCGTGTGCATGAGGCTTAGCACTGCCGACATTGGCTCTGCAATGACGTAGGAGGTACACAGTTCGAAGCCCGTTTGTAATGTAGACAGCTCGATATTGGGTTTATTGGCGAAATATGAACGTACACCCATCTCACACTTCGATGCGCTAGTTCCCAAACCGTGTATTCCCGGACAGGGGTTCTTGTTCAGAAACCGATCCGTTTTCCTCCCGCACACCACGTCGGTGTTTTTTGGGCCATCCTGTGTATGTCTGATAATGTAAACTTTTGTAAAAAATGTTCATAAATAAACCTCGCAAAGCTGTGTACTGATCCACGAACCAAAACTTTAAAGAAAGCTATTTTAAGCACACAAGAAACTTTGAGTAACGTTTTATTGCACCTAAAAATCCGGCTCTGGTTATAACTAGTTGAACTGTAGTTTTCAACCATTTTTATCATGAACAACATTCACATGTATTCCTAGATGCACATTTCCAGGTCCTGCAGAGGGTAGCGATAGTGGAATGGTTCTATTGAAATGTTGGCCTACACCTTTGAGCACCAGAAAGTGTGCACGTATTCGATAATTCCTTCTCGTAGATTAAGAGCACTATTAAAGTTTAACTTGCTACAAGGTAACTGTAGAGCATTAAGTTGTAAAAGCATATTTAGAATCTTAAAATAAAAAAAATAAAAAATTGAATTCTAAATAGCAGCTGTAAATGCATATTCTGGTATTTCCTACTCTGGGGCATTTAGTTAGCGTTGGTTTGGCGGCGCTTATCGTGTTTACATTCAAGTAGTCTGTATTCACTGTACACCACAGTGATATCTGCTGCATTGGCTGCAAGTATACAATGCTCAATATATATATATATATTTGTTGTAATATTTTGGATTTTTTCTTCATATTTTCACATTATGACAACCTTTTTTCATACTTTGCCTGTCCTTAGTTATGTACTTGTGACACTGTTGAAACAAATGAGCGATGTGTAAGTATATTGCACCGGAAGGTCAACAACCGGGTGCGAAAACGCTACCTGTTCCACCTTAATCTACATAATCATTTTTAATACATCAGACTAGTGTTGCCAACGTAGCGTAAATTGAGCTTTCGGGAGACATTGGGGCGGAAAACGAGAAAGTGGGAAATGTAGCGAATTTTGTCAACTTTAATTTAATATATTAATTTATGATTAATACTAAAATAAAGACAAAAAGTCACAGTATTGTCATCTGTGAAGAGTGTTCTACGTCATCAAGGCTTCTCCACCCTACCAAAAAGAAACAAGGTAAAAGCTCAAACTCTTTGAGTGACCTCTTAAAAGTAAAAATATATTTTCAGAACAAGGCAGCTGCTTTATGTATATCCAATAACCGATGAGCACGTAAATAAATTTGGGAAATCCATGTACAAGTTTTCAGGAAGTGCTACAGTGACACCAGAATCTTACGTGAAGGTACCGTGGTGTAGACTAGGTTTACCACCTTGAAGTCAAAAGTTGGGACACCTAAAGCGGGCGCCATTCCACTTTACAAATGAACCTTTAAATATTTTACATTAAAAATAAGCTACAAAACTAAATTAGATATTTCTAAAGGTTTTCTTCCTCTTCCATAAGGCATAGGCCTGACGACCTGTTCCATTCTCAAACTTATCACTCCATGTTTGCCTTGGTCTTCCTACTTGGCGATATCCTCTAGCTTTATAATTTAATAAAATTTGTGGTAGTTGTGTCTCTTTCATCCTTAATATATGTTCATACCAATTACTTTTATTTTCATTGTTAATTTAGATTGTAAGTATATAACTGTTTTCGAGTTTCTTCATTTCTTTGTTTGTCTAGAGGGGTGTATCCAGATACTGCTCTCAGGAACTTCATCTCTGCTGCTTTAATTTCTTTTCTTATCCTATTCATAGTCCAGCTTTCACTTCCATATGTTGCCATTGACACTGTCATTACTTTATAAAATTTCATTTGTGTTTCCTTTGACATCTGTTTTTCAATGTTCTCCAGACTGTTCCGTTCATTTATCTTAATTTATCTAATTTTATACTTAGGTCTTTTTTTGCTTTATGGTATCTATATTAAAACTTAGTTAAAACTGGAGACTTGTTCTACTATTTCTTCATCAATAAGTATGTTATATCTTATATAATCGGTCCCTTTAAAAGTCATTGATTTTGACTTGGCTGTTGAAATCTTTTAAGTTACATGTTTCCATAATATTTCTAGAGGTACTGAAAGGAATTATATTCGTCTTAGTAAGACGAGAAAGGGAAGTATTGATTATTTCTAACGGCTCGCTAAATGAACAACTGTTGCTTGTTTCACTCAGTTCCGAAATTAAAGGTGGTCAGTTTATTGGTCTTTGGCAAGCTGGTTCGACAAATTTTACAAACTGTGCAAATTCAGGGAAGTGTAATTAAATTTTAATGCCACCCAAGAAAGGCAATTTATTGCATACGTATTAGAAGAAAGCATTTCATTCGAAAGCAGAAACTGTATTATAATACATAGACAAACACGTTTAAAGCTATTTCGACAGGAATTTTAATTCCAGTGTAAATGTAGGAAGAATTTATAGAAGGATTAAACGCTTTTATTTGTCAATATAATATTGCATTATGTTTAGTGTAAAGCTTTACAAGTTTTTGTGATTCTAAGGACAAAATTAAAGCTTTTCTTATAACACAGAATCGTTTAACCTAATATATGCTGCTTATTTCAAACAACATTTGTAATATTTTCTATAATAGGTATTAAGAATTTGGAGATAAATCTAAAGAAAATGAAAACGTGGCTTCTCTACATCAGATGTATTCACCCTTCCCCCTCCGCCACCTTTCTTTGTCCTCATTTTAGAGCCACGCCTCTTCCCCCATATTGCAAAGCTGTGAGCATTCATTGGTCAGTACCTATTCTTCATCCCTTACGAGACCGCGTAAGACGATAAGAAACTGAGAGATACTCCCAAATAGTGCATATTACTACATTCGTTTTGTGTACAAATCATGGGGCTGGTACTATAGAGTATAGAGGCACTATTTTATCTGATGCAGTGACTTTTAGAGGTTGCTCATCATGTAGACTGTAGAGCATATTGATGAAATTCGGAACAACTCATGTTATAGTTTATTTTAATCAAATGCACTTTCGGCGTATTTTCATCTGTCCATAAAGTGTCATTAAAGAAAACATCCTTTATGCATGCGCGTTACTCACAGGAACGGAGAACACAAATGTTACTATTTTTGGTAAGTTAGGGGCTGCATATTTGTTAAAAACCGGACCCATATTTTGTGGGTTGGTAAATCTAGGTTTTAAGAAGTGTCAATAACATTTCTTGGAACAACCAATTCATTGTACCTATAACTCACTGCCGTTTACTTCTGTGCTCTGGGCATTTACAACCTCTATAAGTAGGGCTAGGAAGTTCATACATTTGCATGTTTTTTCATAGGGGTTAAAAATGTATGCTTTTACATTATGTGCACGAATTATGGAATTTTCAGTTATTTGGACATGATTTTATGGTGCATATAACTGCATATTTTCTTGATTTTGATAAGTGCATATTTCAATATTATAGCCCCAATATTGCATATTTTAATGATTTTTTTCATTTTTTCCCATCTGGATAATATTTTTCATATTGGTAGTATTGCACATGATGATGCAACTCGCGAGGTGGCGAGAACTAATGCTCCCTGTTGAATTCCCTGTTTCCATCCTTTCATTATATGTATGTGCGCAGAGAATAATCAGTGCGTTATCTGAGAGGTTTATATTAACAAAGATAAAGTGCAGGTCAACGTTTTGAGCAGCATTTTTACCTGCTGATATTCACTTGTTCAAAATTAATAATCCAACATTTAAAAACTTTCTTGCCAAGTACACTCGACAACATGTGCCTGAAGAAAGTACACTGTGTAAGACCTATGTAGGACATTGTTACAACAACGTATTGTCAAATATACAAAATGAATTAGCGGATCAGTTTGTGTGGCTGTCTGTTGATGAAACCCCTGATTCTGAGCGCCGTTCTATTGCTAATATAATCGTGGATGCTTTAAATAATGAACAAAAGACTACACCTTATCTTCTTAATGTGTGCGAATTGTCGGCCACTGACAATGTAACTGTGACTCAGTTTGTGACGGACTCTGAAATTACTATGGCCATGTAGAATCAAATACGACCGGTTACTTTTATTTGTCACTGATGCAGGTCCTTATATGGTAAAATCAGGACAAACTCTGAAAGGTATTTTTCCTAACTTAATTCATATAATTGTTTGGTACACGCTCTTCATAGCATTTCTGAGACAATACGTGATTCTTTCCCATTGGTAGATAGATTTGTGTTCAGTATAAAAACATTTTTTTTTAAATCTCCTAAAAGGGTTAAGTTGTTTAGATCAACAGCACCTAATATCCGAATTCCTCCTGCTCAGTGTTAACTCGATGGGGAACATGGGTCGATGCAGTTTAATATTATGCTGAGCACACAGAAATAGTCGAAGAGGTTGTTAATTCATTGGACTCGAAAGATGCTTCATCAATAGACACTGTGCAAAATATTCTGTCAGACACTGGGTTAAAAGAGGATCTTAGTTTCATATCTGCCCATTTTTCTGTCTTACCAACAGCCATAACGGCATTGGAAGCTGTAGGATCTCCTTTGCATGAATCACTTACTGTCTTGTTCCTGGTAGCATAGGACAAAAAGTGAAAGAGAAAGTGAATTATGCAATTTAAAAAAATTCTGGTTATAAATATGTGCGATATTCGAGACATCCTCGAAAGAAAACCATCTGTCACACCAAGAGATTTGACTCTCTCTGTGGAGCAGTTACCATTATTTAAATGTGCCCCGATAACATCTTGTGACGTAGAGAGAAGTCTTTCACGTTACAAAAGTGTTTTGCGAGACAGACGATGTTTTGCAGTTGAAAATTTGTGCAAAATGTTGGTTGTGAACTGCAATTTAGCAGTTAATACTAGCAGTGGGACCACTTCTGCTTCAATCTCTAAGGAATAAGTTAACTTTATTTATTATTTATATCAACTCGTCTTGTCTACTGCAAAGGGACATTGTCTTAATTAAATAGTGCATATTTCTTGGCATATTTTCAAGTTTTTAAGAGCATATTTGCATGCATATTTCAGTGTTTTTTAGGGCATGAACTTCCGAGCCTTATCTATAAGGCTATCAAAGGTGTCTGTTTTTGAAGGTGAGACCCCGAAGTTGAACCGTTTATGTATTTGAATAATGAAGACTGCCTGATAAGCTGCGTCTCTTCTAAATATTTCCTGTTTGCTTAATTTGTTTACATTTTGATGAACTCGAAAGCCATAAAATCCGTATTTTAATTTAAATGAGTGCTTTTATGTAGGAATACTAAGATAGCATAACGATCTGTAGGATGAATTGTTTTATTTTCGAGTTACAATTACTGAAACAGTAAAATACATTCTTAGAAACTGAAACACGAACCCAACAAACATAATATTACTCGCTCTTCCGTTCGTAAATTTAAATATTTATCAAGATGGCCAACTTTAAGTTAAAAAAAGGAAAATATATATTACTAGTATTTTCACAAATATTTTACGCTAAACATTGAGAATACTCCGTAATTAAACTTGGTCTGTAAATTAAAAATAGAAAGGTAGGGCCATTTATGGCTCCCGTTACTCTCGAATCGGGACATGGGACAGTTACAAAAAAGTGGGGACGATCCCAACAAAATCAGGACAGGTGGCAACTCTAGTAGATAGCCTCTCAGTGATTTGCAGTAATAGTTATTAATTTATTTGTATTATAATTTAGTTAAGCACCTTAAAAGACTTTTTCAAGGACAGCATCATTACCACTGCTATTAATCCGCCATTTTGGTCATCTGATACCTCATAGAGAAAGGTATGTTACTATAATTTGTTATGATAATGTGTTTGTATTTTTGTAGCAGATTGTAGCGGAATTTTGTTCGACCTGTAGCGAGATTCATTGTTTTTGATTGGCAACACGGCATACGATTATCGTGTTTGGTAAACGAGTCATGGTATTGCAGTGCACACTTCCTGGCTATCCTTGCATTGTGTTATATTTATATATCATTCGTGAGTGTTCTGATCGGAAACAGATCCTTGAAGTGTCTTCCTAGTAGCGACCAGCATAGTACGAATAAAATGTTTACTATCATCCATAAAAAGCGACACAAACACCGGCCCCCCCCCAAAAAAAAAAAAAAAAATCTGCAACCCAAACTAACCTTTATAATTATCATTCCAGTCCTGATTCCACCTCTTAACCTTTACAATTTGTCGTTATTTTTTCTCAAAAAAATCTAACGATGTTTTTAAAAGCCTATATTTAGTATACTTTATGAAAAATTACATGTATATCTTGAATTTTCTGAGAATAATGCTTAGTCCCCTTCATTATGTATTGTTAGGAGTTCTCATTTCAAATTCAAGTATAAATGACCGAAATATTTAATCTTAATTAAGCTAAACAGATCAAAGCACTAAGGGGGGGGGGGTTTAAACCAGGGCTTTAGGTTTCACACCATCTCCGCCATCCTCTTTTTGAAACTAAATTACATCCCTATATTTTTACTTTATTGCCTAAAGAATATTAAGTTCTCTTCTATCGTTTTGGCAACTTGGGACCAATTTGAACAAAAAATGAATCAACTAATTGGATGAAAACATGGCGTATTTAGGGAAATGTTCTTAATGTAATTAATGTATTAAATTCATTGTTGAAAATATGCCCCATTGTTTGCCAGATTGCATAATACACGGAACACTTCGCGAACCGTTTGGCGCGTTTCTTGAACAATAATCCGGTTTTATTCTATTCCACTCTGATCAACAGCAAATTGTGGTAGGTCTGCTTCTATGGTCTGGTGGTGGTTTGCATGCTAACTTTCAAATCCAGAGGTTGGGAGATCGGGAGAGAATGTAGAAATATCTTAATGGGAAGAAAATATTCTAGTAAGCTCCAAGATGAGGAACGAATGTGGGATTGATGGAGGCAGAAAGGCCTATGTGTACGTATTTTTATGCTGATTTGCCAGTTCTACCGAGAAAAAACACAGTTTCCAATCTTGAAGTGGTGAAAAGCTGAAACTTTTGGGAAATACTCGAAATTTGTTTCTGGATTTTTGTCGGTCGAAAATCAGCCAAGTTCCATTTCTAGTACCTTCTGTGAAAATCATGCAGTGATTAGTTACATGGGTATCAACATTGACTTTTGTTTACTAGAATAAAATGCTCCAGTTATTATTGAAGTTTCCCCTTAATGCTGCCGCTTTAAAGCGTACAACTTTCACCGGAAGTACGCCCACGCAACTGATCAGTGGTGTGGAAGAAAACGCATTATTTAGCCTCGAATAATTGCACGGTTCACTTATCAGTTATTGATTCTCGAGGACGTGTTAGGACCCGGCGCAAACGTTGGTTAATGTTCTACACTATAAAGAAAGAGCTATAGATTTAGTGTCTTACGAAGGTTAGCCGGTAAATGAGAATGGAGCCTGTAGAATGTGAAATTTCAGGTTCTAAATCACACTTGTAAGCCGTATGGGAGCACGGATTCTGAAGAAGCGCAATGTGTTAGAAGTAGTATGGAAACATATTCTAATTTAGATACTTATGTCTTATTTCTCGAAATGTTAGTGCGAGAAAACTTGTCTAATATCAGAATCCTAGTGTTCTCTGTAAGGACCATGTAACAAAAAAAGTAATGTAAGATGTAGGATAGGATTAGGTGATGGAGGGGACACTTAGCACCACGACAGCAATGATCTTTAGTGCACACACCCCTGGGAGGAATGGATGAGATGAAAGAATTGCAGGAGACGTATTGGCTGCAAGATCGCAGACGACAGAGAGGGTCAGAGTTCCCTAACAGTTCCAAGCCTTGACCACCCTGCCGCAGGGCGCTTGGCGGCGACCTTCCAAGACCCGGGAGGGTGGGTTATAGGCTCTCCTCCAACGGGGATCGGGGACCCTCTAGACTTCTAGATAATGGACCTGACACTGATATTCAAAATTGCACCCGTATGTGGTGGGAAATACAAAACAACTCGTCTACAAGCTACAATTTCGACGCAGTAAGAGAAAAAGGTGGTGTAATAACACTCTTTGTGTGAATATAGACCGTATTATACACAAAAACAGTTTTAAGTGTAAAATAAAGCAAAGCAAACGAAATAAATGCAATTTAATATTAAACGGTGACTAATAAACAATGAAGTTTACAGGTTTGCTTGCCATTATGTAGTTGCATTACACGTTAAATTTACGAAGAAGATAGGTAAAACTGCAAGCAGCATGCTTCTTAAATGAAACAGGCCTCTGACATCTAGTTCACTCAAAATTATTGATCATTGTTTACAGTGCTTTTCACACTGTACCATGTGCACTATATTATATGCCTACATAAAACATACTCTGGATGGCTGGTACAAAAATTGTGCCATTTAAAGTAATTCATTACTTAATATAGAAGCTTTATCGTGGAAGTTAGCTTTTGCTTGCATTGAAAGTTTTTATTTTCACAGTTTGCAACGAGATATTGCTTAGTACCCTACGGCACTTCTTTACTAGATTTAAAAGATGAAGATGAAATATGAAAAATAAGTAATCCTAACCAGCACTGTAATTGAAATATATGAAGTGCATAACTTTAAATCAACACTATAGAGCAACTTTCATGTAGTCTACAGTTTTGCATGCCGCAACATACATCTTTCAAACTACAGTTACACATTTAAATTACAAAGAAAATAGTTTGTATATACCAGCACCATACTACCTACTGTTTGGTATTGCAGCTGCCGCTAATTGAATTCACTCAAAGATATCTCCCACTATGTACACTTTTCACAGTGTATAATATACCTACACCGAGAACTAACATACGGAATGTTGCAATTTACAGTAATTTAACTACTGAGTTTAGACGCTTTACACTGCAATTTTTTTTTTTTTTTTTTTTTTTTTCTTAAAGCTTATCAGCAGCAAAATGTTTTATGTATACAGCTGAAACCTTCAATGTCGTAAGGTGTTCATGGTGAATGCTTCTGATCCATTTTTCTCTGAGATCTTTATCTTCTGAAAATATAAATTCCGGTATTAATGGTCCATGTTTACTGTAGTTAGATTTACACCCGGGAAAGCAACAGTTATGGGGCATTGTAATGTTTTAGATTATGTAGGCTATGTGTACCACATAACGTTGACGGCAATAACGTCCACTGCTGGAACAGTTTCTTCATTTACCTCTCACGACAGTAATCGTGACACAAATTATATTTGCAAACAGAAAATTAATATGTCTAATGTAGCTGTAGTCTTACATGGAATACAGTGAACACAAATACATGGAAATCACTCGGCACAGCACACACGGTTATCGCGATTATTCCCGTTTCCTAAATTGCCCAAATGAAGGTTTTCAAATACTCTTCCATCGCTAATGTGAAGACAAATCGTAGTTATTAAAACAAACATCGCAGGTATAGAAAACAATAGGTATAGCTATAGAAGATAGCGTGTGTAAACACCTCAGAGATCACCACCAACTACAGGCGCCATTTTTTTAAATCTCGAATGCCAGTGTCAGGTCCATTCTCTAGAGGGCCCTGCAGCAGTGAAAGCTCGAATGGCTGATATCTGTAGCGGTCGAGAAGTAGTTCCAACTCGCAAGACTGTGTCGTCTGTCCGCCGTTGACCACCATCCTGTAACGCGAAAGACAGAGATGAGAGAAAATGGGGGAAGAGGAAGAACACATCACCCTGCCATTCTCCTTGCCGACCAGGGTACACCACGAAAAACCCCATGGTCAGAGTGGACGTCCACTAGCAATCGAGCCAAGTGCCTCCCGTATGCGAGTCTCACGTGTAACCGCGGTTCCATCTCGCCCGGTTAATGTAGGATATAAATCACACCACAGTTATTATTAGAGAAAAACTGGCCAATCATGCTTTTCAAACCAAGGAGAGGATTTCAAACATATTTAACCTCCTCTATTCTTCGCTCAGTCCTCTTGTAGATATCTTCCACATATGAACCATTTGGCTTACTTTTGCCTGTCATCTAGTATCTCCTGATAATCATTGTCGGTCTGGGTGGCTCAGTTGATTAGACGCTGGCCTACGGATCCCAAGGTCGTGGGTTCAAACCCGGCCCAGGCCGATGGTTTTTAAGTGTGCTTAAAAACGACAGCTCCATGTCAGTAGATTTACTGGCATGTAAAAGAATCCCTGCGGGACAAAATTCCGGCACACCGGCGACGTTGATGTGATCCTGGCAATTGACAGCGTCGTTAAATAACAAATTTTTATTTTTTTTCTGATAATCATTGATATTCTTGTTCTTTTCGCTAATTGTTAGTCTTTATAACATTTTCTAATTCACAGGCGTCATTCTCCGTTTACACATCTCAAATGCTGTCGTTTTTCCTCATAGAGTCAAAGTTTCATCATTAATAACTATCCTAGTTCTTTTTACACCGGCTCTTAGAAAAGCCTTGTTTTTCATTTAAAGAGTCATATGTCATAGTTTGACTTCTTGATAGCAGTTCATGTTATTGAAAAATTGAACGAGGTTTGAAAAATGCATTGCCACGGCCGGGACTAAAACTGCGGATATTTGGCTCACCGCGCCGAGCATCGCTATGGTAGGTCATGCAGGTCGTTGTTACGGAATCGAGTAACATCATGTCGTTTGAATTTTCGGCAATCAGAGTTAAATGACATGTTTATCATTGCATAAAGATGAATTTTATATAGTAACGAAGAAGCATAAATCGGTTAACTAGTTTTTTCTCCTGGCTTCGCTTGCGTGGATTTCAAAGTCTTTGGCACTGAGAGACCTATAAATTGCCTAAAAAAATCCCCAAAAGGACATAATAACTGAGAAAAAACGTAGCATGTGATGAACATTAATCAAATTTTTTATAATCTTAGTTTTAGTTGCATATTTAAACCATGAGTATAATGCTCGACATTGCGCATCAACATCATTACATCAGCCATTATTTAAAGGGAATGTGTGTCATTTTCCCACAAATTGTGTTATTTATCGACTCTTGATATACATTAATAAATACATATTGCAGTGAGGGATTGGTGCACTTAATTTATCATGTAACAGCCAAATGCTATTCTTTGAACCAGAGTTCAATATTTTTGCTTAAAATTACATCACTGGTCTAAAAACTGTGAATAAAATGCTGTTTCATTCAGACAGTTTTATATTATATTAATATGTAAGTATACAGGCATCCCTAAACTTTAGGGTTAAAACTATACAGGTGATAGAGACTTCTAAACTGAGCATTTTGACATAAGGAACCATTGGCTGGAAATGAATATTTTGGATGCCACGTGATCTTGACCAATTTTGCAAGCTGCTTTAGTTTCACACTCAAGAGATAAGGTCTTATGAGGTGATCCTGTAAATCCCTGCCTACATATGAATACCAGTAAATCTCTGCTGGTCACCAGACACATGGATGGCGAATGGATTGTTGTCAATCCAGATATAGCTTTGCGGCTGTTGAATACACCATCACGGGTGAAAGCAACCTCATCGGTGAACAATTACAAAGCTACAGAAAGTTTGGTATTATGTTACAGCGTTGAATAATCCATTGACAGAACTGGACTCTGGGTTGAAAATTTGGCCAGTGCTTGCACCCGTAGGTAATAGGGGTGCAATTGTTGCTTCTTTAGGACTTTCCACACAGAAGTTTGGAAACATTGATGCTCGCGGACACGTCGATGGGTATTTATTGATAGCTTGTTTACCACACGAACCAATACCATTTCCTCAAATTCTGGTGTCCGAATAGCTCTTTGTTTTGCTCCCTGGCAGCTCTCTGCGACTTTAATGTGCTAGTCTTTCTTAAGTTCATATCTACACCTATACCTTTCTTCCAATTTAGATGATGCCTGTTGGGAAACACGCGTGGTGTCCAAAATATTAATTTCCGTCTTCAGGTTCCTTATGTCAAAATGCTTAGTTTATCATCGTATAGGTTTGATTCTAAAGGTTGGGGACATCCCATATGATTGTCAAATGTAGTCGAAAGAAGGCGGAGCTTAAAAAAAAAAAAACTTTAAGACCAATAAATCGCTAAAATGACAAATAAACCCCGCCATTTTCTGGCCTACAGTGGCCCAAAATGAGCATGCTTTATGTCGGCTTCGTCTTCGGACGATAGAAAAGAAACGGATTGTTCCTCACTTCCGAGCCTTACTTATGTAACTCAAGTTGTATCTATAGTACAGAACACTTCCCGTTGCATGTGCAACTAAGTTTGTCACCATCCCCAGTAAAATAAAGTAAAACCTGCAGTTGTATGTCTCATTTCTGGGATCAAACTAGCAATCGAGCAGTTAATTCGCCCTTGAATTTTATTAAGGCATATAGTTGGAATCTCAATCTTCTTCGGCACCGAATGAGGTCATCTTTAATAACGCGTTGTTTCTTCCAACGCCAGACAGAAGATGCGCCGAGAATAATAGATGGATGTCTGTCTGAGGACGCTCTTCTATGCCTAGAAGGATTTTCCCGCACACAAGTCCATTATAATAATTATTGGCCTTTTACTTTCTCTAACCTATACGTGGTAGGTGGTAGGTATTCAACCCAAAAATTCGATATCGAGGTTTCACCGGAAATAAGTTTTGAGACTCCAGTAAGTACGGGAACTATTTATTCCACGCAAAAATTCGATACAGAGATTTCACCGGAAATACAAGTTTTGAGACGCCCTAAAAAAAGAAAACCAAACAAAAGAGAGAGAGAGAGAGAGAGAGAGAGAGAGAGAGAGAGAGAGAGAGAGAGAGAGAGAGAGAGAGAGAGAGAGAGGACAGCATAACTCATAAACGAAAAGTCAGTTAAATACCAAACTTGTTATTTAAGTTTAGCATCTTCCAAGGATGAGACACGAAACTTTTCAAGAAAAGGCTACTTTTTACATGGAACATTTTTTGGAAAATGTTGATCTTCTCAAAAATGTCTTAACGATTTTGATTAAAATACTATAGGTATGTTTAAGTTATTTCTATGATAAATGAAATGTTTATCTTGAATTTCCTGGGAATGTCCTCAGAAGACCTCTTCTTTCTGAATGGCTTCTGCGTAACCTGTAAACCGTACGAGATACACAAGATCTTAGTACAAAAAAAGACGCAGATCTCGTTAAAACACGCAGTTTATGTCAAATAAACATGTGGAGTGAACAATTTCTGAGATACTCATTTTTTTAATTTTCGAATACATATACTTTTCTTAAATATGATTTTTTTTAATCGTTGGCCATGAAAAAAAAAATTAATAAAAAAAATAAAACCATCACATAGCGATCAGCTCTTAAAAGGTTTGGCTATCGCTTAAAGCCTCCTACTGCATTTCCATATTCTCCTTGCACCTGCAACAAAATTAGCAAAAGATAAGTTCTCCAAATTTTTATATCGATTAACGTGAAATAGAAGAACAAGCTTTTTAAAGAATAATCTGCTAAAAAATGAGTGGAGAAAGTGATGTGAATGTAACACATTTTATTTTATATCAATACAGCTATATTGTGTTGTATAAATAGTTAACTAATTAGCCTGTTAATTTAGCACTGTGCGAGTACTGCACTTTCATGGTATTTTCGTAAAATGTTGTCAATTTATGCAAGTTTCTGCTTGTTCTCTATAACTGGTTAAATTTTCGCTGCACCTTGAGGCTTCGATAGAAATGTTTATAAAATTATTTTAAGGCATGAAAGAAGATGCAACGTTTTACTAACAATTAAGAGACGCCTGATAAGTGATATGAATGTTGTATGAGGTTTCTGTGAAGCATTAACACGTGCTCTAAATTAATAAGTTTCTAATGAGATGCAGTGCGTGTATCCTTCCGCTTTCATGGCCATCATGTGACTTTTAAGGTCGTTCGGTAAGGTCCTTGAGATAGCTTCCTATTGTCTATCAAAATGTGTTTTGAGTATACATTTGCATTGTGCACAAAGAAAGTAGGTACTGACAGATAAGATCTTTAAAGGGACCGTTTTGTGAATCGGAATTTTTTTACATCTTATGTCTGTTGAAAGAAGTTTAGTCACAAAGTTCAGTGTATACCTATATGTTAAATCATCCCTAGATTAGGCATTTCAAAATGCTAGTTTAAGCTATTTTACAATAATGCACCTTACGATGCAATTTTCACAATTTTAAACAACATTTGAGATTTATGTTCTTGAGGTAGGAAATACATTTGCTGAGAAACATACTTTTGACTTAATTTCCTTTTAAAAAAGCAACTTTTGTTCATTTCTGGGTATCAGAGTTTGCAAGAGAAAAAAGCTGTACTTGTTAAACTTGGATGAGCTTAATGTTGTAACACATTTGCCTTAGATTAGTACCTGCGCAGCGAACTTTAGTTAGCATATATTGGTTAATTAATTACTTTTGGTGTTTAACGACGCTGTTAATATCCAGGATCACATTAGCGTCGCCAGTGTGCCGGAATTTTGTCCCGCAGTTCTTTTACATGCCAGTGAATCTACTGACATGGAGCTGTCGTTTTTAAGCACACTTAAAAACCATCAATCTAGGCCGAACTTGAACCCGCGACCTTGGCATCAGTAGGCCAGCGTCTAACCAACTGAGCCACCCAGACCGACTAGCATATATTGGGGAAACCTTTTCCGAAATTTCGTTCCGATAGCACCATAAGGAATACCTATTATAAATGCTTAAAAATATCTAAAATATTACAACCGAGAAAAAGCTCCAGAGAATTTACTCATAAAAGATTGGCTGAAAGTTTGCGTATATATTTTTACTTCTACATCCGTGGAAAGAAAAAGCCATGTCTGGAAGCCAAATTTATCTAAGACCTAAGCGCTTTGATTGATCATAAGATTTGGAAGTTGTGACAACTTGTTGCTGCCCCTATACAACTGTATCGCGGTGTAAACGTGCTGTACCGCGTACGAATTTGGCGTTCCAGACATGACTTCTTCTTCTTCTTCTTCTTCTTCTTCTTCTTCTTCTTCTTCTTCTTCTTCTTCTTCTTCTTCTTCTCTTTTTTTTTTTTTTTTGTCCACGGGTATATTGAATTCCACCCGAAAATTCGATACCGAGATTTCGCTGAAAATACATGTTTTGAGGCCCCTGAATTAAATTTGTATAAATTTGTACAACGGGCAAGCTATGAGTGAGTGAGTGAGAGACAGAGAGAGAGAGAGAGAGAGAGAGAGAGAGAGAAAGAAACTTCAGGTACAACTAAAAAAAATGTGTTGCACTCACATGATTTTCTCTAGTCTTGTACTAACTATTCTTTCAAACTCTTATTCTTCTATTTTCATGTTAATCGATATAAACATTTGTACAAATTATCTTATTAATTTTCTTGTAGGTGCAAGAGGAACACAGTAGACTTTGAGGGGTAGTCAAATCTTTTAAAGCTGGTCGCTATATGAGGGCTTTGAAATACCGTTCTCTTTGCACGACTAAGATATAAAAAAGTGAATAACGAGCGACCTTCCATTTGAGAAAAGTTTAAGCATTGCAAAACTTAGATAAGTAACAAGGAATATCTCCGAAACGGTTCACTGCATAAGAAATTCATTTGGACATAAATTGTGTATTTTAAAGAGATCTACATTTTTTGTATAGTAAAATTTGGTCTATCTCTTATGATTTACGTAAAAGTCGAAGAGTAAATAGGACTCTATAGGCTATAGTCAGAAAACTCAAAATATAAATCTCATTTGTCATAAAAATATCTTAAACATATGGCATTTTAATAAAAATCGTTAGCCATTTTCGAGAAAATCAAAATGTTCGAAACATTTTCCATGTAAAGGGTAGTTTAGGGTGGGGGAATTTTCATCAAAATCTTCGTGTCGCATTCTTGAAAGATATTAAACTTAAATACCAACTGGTTTTTAACCGACTTTTCGTTTTTGAGTTATGTTGTTCACAGACAGACAGACAGACAGACACACACACACACACACACACACACACACACACACACACACACACACACACACACAGACCTTTGTCTAAAAAGGTATTTTTTAATTCATGGGGCCTCAAAACATAGGTTTCCGGGAAATCTCGACATCAAATTGTTGGTTGGAATACAATACTTCCCCTACTTAATATACGCAGTAGAGAAAGTAAAAATGTAGATGTCTTTAAATAAGTTATTTTAATAACTTTTTTGTGTTAAGTCCATTTCCGAGACATCCCTTATTATTGGTTTGACTTTTCAATACTTGTCATTTGTTTAAAATGCTGTGGGCATTCAGTTGTTACTTTCGATGTCATGGAAACACTATGACCGACTTTTTTACCAACAACAAATGTGTAATGGAGCTATTTATGCGAACGTTTAGCCCAGTTAACTTGAAGATACAAGAAAAAGCTTTGGCAAGAATAGTTTGTAGAGGCTATATAAATGTAGTGGGCAGTGAAGTTCATGTGAATGAAGATTTTTCTAAAAGGGGTGGGCCCTAATGACCTAGTTGTCGACGGGCCCTTAAACACTACCACTCAGTTACTCTAAAGGGGGCTCATATCCAGAAACACGTAGTTTGGTGGTTGTGAGGAATATTAAGATTGTTTTGGTTATATGCAATCCTTTAGCCATCACCTGAAAATGGATGGATTTACTGCGTCGGTCTGGGTTACTCGGTTAGGCTCCGGCCTACTGATCTCAGAGTCGCGGGTTCAAACCCGGCTCAGATCGATGGTTCAAATGTGTTTGAAGTGACAACTCCATGCCAGTAGATTTACTGGCATCTTAAAGAATTCTTGCACACTAAAATTCTGGCATACTTGATATGATCCTGGCAATTGACAATGTCGTTAACAAACAGTATTTGAAAAAGATGTATTTGAAAAAGATGTAAAGTTGTGTTCCTACGTGTAATCCACATCTGCCCGTAGTGAATGCATTGTAATTTAAGTTAGTACCACTGCTTTATTGGTAGAATTAAGGATATTCAATCAAGAATGAGAACGACAGTTCGAACACCTTCGGTAATTTAATGTACATTGAGATTGTTTTCTTGATTTTGTGAAGGCTTCTTCACAAAAGGGAGAGCTTGCCTATCAGTGTACCCGAAGCGTTGTCAATATTTGAGGCCTCAAAGTGACCAAAATGTTTTTACGACAGGGATCCACTATTGAAAACTGATCATTTTGCTGTTTGTCACTACTAAGTGTTGTCGATGTGGTTTTGAATCACTAGAATTGTGTAGAAGCGAAGAGCTGAAATGACTATCACAGTACAGGGCGACTCGCGGAATAGCTCAGGTAGGTATCTTCATTTTTTTACCTCTAAAGCTACAGTCATCAGTGTAAGAGTGTGAGCTGGCTGCGCTCAGAGAGCACCTGTTGCCCAGGGCTGAATCATAGAGGAGTAAAGCGCAGGCTCTTGCGGCATCAACATGCGTGTTATAATATCGTTCTTAGTTTCTTTCCGGATCTTTATACATTTGTATTTGTTCACAAATAATGAATAACCAGATAACCTGTGCGAATAATTCACACAACCATCACAAATGCCTAAATGCACACATCATAAATAATTATCATTCATCCATGCTTAGTACATGACTTGTCTAGCTGATAGTAGTGCCATATAGGCAGTTATAATAGTTTAGGTATACAGTTTTATTATTAAGTTTTTACTTTCTCTACCACGTACACAGTAGATAGAGAAGGTGTTGCATTCCAACCAACAATTCTAAAAATTGTATACCGAGATTTTACCTGAAATATACGTTTTCAGGTCTCCGTATCAAAAATAATTTTTAGAAAAACCTCCTCTTAGAGAGAGAGAGAGAGAGAGAGAGAGAGAGAGAGAGAGAGAGAGAGAGAGAGAGAGAGAGAGAGAGAGAGAGCAACATAACTCAAAGCGAAAGGTTGGCTAAATACCAAACTTGGTATTTAAGTTCAGCATCTTCCAAGGATGCGACACGAAGATTTTCAAGAATATTTCCCCATCCCAAACTACCTTTAAGTGGAATGTTTTTCTAAAATTTTGATTTTTTTTTAAAATTGACTCTAATTATGTTGATTGAAATACCACATGTTTAAGATATTTTCATACCAAATGAAATGTATATATTGAATTTTCTGGAAATGTCCTCAGAAGTCCTCTTCATTCTGGGTGACTTTTGCGTAACTGATAAACCGTAAGAGAACCACTAAATCTTACTACACAAAAATTGTAGAGCTCGTTAAAACAACTTATATAAAATTTTGGTGTTTATATTCGCTTGTATTTTCCATGCATTCACTTTAATTCGCCATTTCTGTGCGTGGAAGGTGAGTGAGAGTGAATCCAGAGCAAGGGGGAGCTCTCCCCTTTACACCTGTACCAGAGAGAGGTTAAAAACAGATAAACAGCCAATAAACCAGCAGGCTCCACCCCCAACAGACCACACCCACCCTCCACGCGCAACAGTAAATAATCTGGCGTCTGGAGCGCTCCAGTCTTGACTTGTCTGAACTCCGGAGCTACTTTCTTGGTTTCGACCTCCCCGAGGATGCCGGGCGCAGTTTTCGGTGAAACATCGGAGATGGGAACGACTAGTCCACCGCCTACAAGCCCGGAAAACATACATAATTGAGTTGAAAATACGACTATCCATTTAAGGAATTAAAAAAAAAAAATCACTATCGATGCTATTATAGCGAAACCCGCTCACTCACGATAGACGCGATAGACGTCAAGCATAATCTCACACTTCGGAAACGGCATGCAAGTTAGCTTGCGATATAAATCTTATGGCGGATTGTGCAGTAGCTACCCTTGGGGATGAAAGTTTGGAATTATATTTTAACTCCCTTTTATTGTTACATGGAGTCATAAAAGGAATTGATAAATTTGCCTAACGCACTCTATCCCGTGCTTTTATGTATTTAATTCCGTTAGTTTCCGTAAATTTTTTCCAAACTGTCTGCAATTATCAATGGTATAATATATAGGGTATTTATGCTACGAGTGATTTTAAATACTAGTACTATGATCCATGATTCCAGGACTTAACGGGAGGGAGGAAGGGAGGGACGGATGGATGGATGGATCGATCGAGGAAGGGACGAACGGGCGGGTTAGATTATCTTTTGTCTCTTGCCATACATTTTACAGATAGCTTCGTCCTTAACTGATTAAAAAATTCACGTAAATTATAAAATGGTTTCTCATGAAAAAACAATTATTGTAACCTTTTAAATTTACAAATATCTATTTTCAACTTCTCGAGGGAGAGCATTTACAATTTTGCTAGTGAGAAGAAAGTGGCTTTGAATATTTTGTTGTTTTGTATTTTCCGATAAAGATGTCATTCATGCCTGTGGTAAAATGGTAATGAACTTGAGTTGCAGACCCCATATTAAAACAGTAGGTTTATTACGATAAAAGTGATTGTACAGTAGCATCATAATAAACTGTAAGCAAACTCTTTATAGCTATGCTGATTTTGAAGTATCTAATAGCAAAGCAAGCTTTATGTAATATATATATATATATATATATATATATATATATATATATATATATATATATATATATATATAATATCGATCTGCTCTCGCTAAATAATTTGTTTTGGTATAACAATGCCTAAGAACATGATCTTATCAAGAGATTTTAAAATGGTACCATCTGTATTCAAATTCAAATTAATTAGTATTTTTATTGCTAAAATATAAGCAAGCAGTTTTGTAAACATTTAAAATAACTTTATCTGCAATGGTTTGATGGTATGCTGAAAATCTCTTAGTCTCTTGACGCTAGTACAACGCTTATTAAGCGTGCGAGTTTCCTTGCTCTCTGACCTCTGCCAGGAAGCTGTGGAATTTGCTGGTTTTCCTTAAACGAATTGGTTATCGTTGGCATTCCAAATGTCTATTTTCCTGCCGCTCAGTTGCGACATCTTCCAAATGTAGACAAAACCGTTTGCCTCATTTTGTGAGGAGGAAATATGCCTACCACTGCCACATCTCGAATAAACATATTAGTGGCGCTGGCATCAGAGTTGAATTATTATGTGTAAGTCACATTCACTCCAGAGGCGAGGCTTTGGGTATTTACTTACTCTGCTATCTTCTTAAGGGGAAGTATTGTATTGTAAGTCCCTCGGATTGGACGGCGAGCCCCTGGTTTCCGCCCTCCCCATGGGATTGTACATGCCCGACGGGGTAGGGAAGCTAAGCCAGCCTCCGCCGGGATGCTTCTAACTGGGAAAATGTAGGTACCCTGCCCTGCGACGTTCCGGCCGCCTTTGGGATCCATTCGCCCCATCCTTCTTCCCTGGGGTGCCCTGTCACAATAGACCGCCTTTCTGAGGAGGTGCTAAGTCCCCTCTCCGCACGTTGTCATAGTCATATAACAATGTAAGAGAGAAAATTATCATACACTGAACCTTCTTCTACTTAATGTTCTTCCTCCTCTTCTTCACATCCGTTCACAAGAGTTTCAGAATTTGGTGTAATGTCTAACGCCAGACGTTACTTGACCAATAGATGTTCATCTGAGAGAAGGGAAGTTGCTCTTGGCTTGGCAATGTTCATTTGACAAAATATGCTGTTCGTATACACGTGTTGAACTAAATATTGCCCTTAGGACTGCAGCAAAATATTTAAGGTGTCGATATTTAATTTTGCAGAACTGCTTAAATATACGGTATATAACATTAATATTCGTACACAACAGCTTTGCAATGTAAAGACATTCTATAGTTGCTTTCTTCGTGAACCATATACACGTGCTTGTTGAACCTAATTCAAATGTATTCCAATGGAAAATACATTTCAAAACCAATACTATTGTATGAAATAACAAATGTTAAAACATAGCCCCAACTTTTGTACTAACTTTGCTATTCGTACAGCAGTTGAGAATGCCCACTGCGTCGTAAACAGCTCCAAGAGTAATGTGTCTCAAAGGTTGTTTACACGCTGCTGTGGTCGCGGTTGTGTACGTATGTTCTGTCAGTAGCAAAACGGGAAAGGAAAAAGAGTGTACTTCTGACCTTAAGCAGGCAATCATAAACCTGGCACTTAGAGGGAATTCACTCAGAGAAATAGGACAAACAGTTAATAAATCGTACTCCACCATTCAGTACATAGTAAACAAATTTAAGGAGCAAGGTTCTACGAAGAATTTACGAAGAAAACGTAAAGAAAGTAGACTGAATGCACGAGAGGAACGTTTTATTATAAGCAGAATCCGAGAAAATCCAAAATTGAGTGCTCCTCAGTTACGACCATTAGAAGCTGTGTCTGGAAAGAAGAGGTCGGACCAAACTATTCGTCGTGTGTTATGGAAGTATGGATATCATGGACGAACACCAAGGAAGAAGCCTTATGTAAGTGCAGCAAACAAGAGGGAAAAAAAAAAACTAGTTACGTTTGCTAACGAACACATCCATAAGGACCAGACCGCACGAGAGTAAGATAAACCTCTCTGGGTCAAACGGAATAAACAGTCTGGAGAAAAGCGAATTCAGACTATGATCCCAGAAACACTCTTCCCACAGCAAAACATGGTGGTGGTTCCATCATGATTTACACTTGTATGTCATCCAACGGTGTTAGTAATATGCAATTTATTGGTGGCGTTATGAACAAGCATGTGTACTTCAACATTCTACAGAACAACGTAAAGCAGAGTGCAGAGAAAATGGGCATAACACTTGGTTATAGGCTTCAGCAGGATAATGACAGTAAACACAAGGCGGGACTAAACCTGAATTGGTTGATATGGAATGTACCCAAACTGCTACAACACCTCCTCAGAGTTCAGACTTGAATCCCATGGAACATTTGTGGCGAATTTTGAAGAAACGAGTCTGCAAAAAGCAGACTCACGTCTAAACAAGAGGTTAAACGTATTGTGGAAGAAGAATGGAATAACCCAGAGGAATGTAAGAACTTCGTTAGTTCTACGAAGAAAAGGTATGAGGCAGTTATTAAAGCCAAGGGGTACCCAACAAAGTATTAGTTTATCGATTCTGTCTTTGTTATTAAACTATTATTTCCAATATACCAATAGAAAAGTTGTACAAAAATGGTTTCTTTTACAATTTGATTTAAGTTAATTTATAACTTCATAAATTAGTATTTATTTAAATCAGAATATAGTATTGGTTATATTGTTCAACACATACAATGTATGTACCGTTCTGTAAATATTAAAGTAATTTCTTAGAAAATTGAAGTGTACGAATAAGACTGTTGTATACTGTATCACACCGAACGAAATCTTTACACTTGTTTCTGAGAATCAAGTCTGAAGATGGATGACAGTTCCAGTTTTGTAAGTGTAACATCGACAGAAAACGGATCTAGAACTCATTCTTCCATTCTGCACGATATTTCAGTTTTCCGGAAAACGATGTCGTCACGAGCTCCACCATTGGACGGTTTACTTTCAGCTACCCTCTCGCCTCTAGCTAGCAACCACTGACTCCGGCTATGCGCCAGAGTCGCGCTACATTGGACTACACCAGGCCTAGGCGACTACTCTAAAATTCTACTTTTAATTTTCTCAAAATGCCTAACGATTTTGATGAAAATAATATGTGTAGATCTATGGGAGATATTTACATTAGAGGCCTGCACGGGCCGACATTCTTAGGTTCGGCCCGGCCCGGCCCGAACTCAGTCAAGCCCGAGCCCGGCCCGAGCCCGAGAAGAGGTTATAGTGCCAGGGCCCGAGCCCGGCCCGGCCCGCCCCGCCCCGATTATTTAAATTTATTATGATGATATTATTATTGTTGTTATTGTTATTATTACTATTACTGGAAACCTTTCAGCAGAATAACCATATAGAATTCCTAGTAAAGGAATGCTGTGATAATTGTGCTATTCTCGGAAAAATATATAATGCATTATTTTGTATCTCTTAATTTTCAAGCCCGGGCCCGGCCCGAGCCCGACAAACATTTTTCAAATTAGGCCCGAGCCCGTGCAGACCTCTAATTTACATGGCAAATAAAATGCATGTTTTAGGATTTTCTAGGAATTACCTGTGAAGTCCTCTTCATTCAGAAGGGACTTTTAGTAATTTGGTACAACTGAAAAACCACGAGATAAACAAAAGCTTACATTATAAAAATGCAGATCTTTTTAAAGTACACAATTTATTTCGAGTTTTTTTTTAGCAACTATATCTGAGATATCCGTTATTATGGTTTAACTTGGTCATTTTTAAGTACTGTCTCTCATTCAGTGATTTCTCACAATGTCAGCGATAGAATATGGAATTTCAAGACCAGCATATAACACTCGCTTTTAAACACCTGACGTTCGGTTCGGTTTCCCCTAGGAATGTTCTAGTAAGAAATACGTACTGGAACAATTTCTGCAAATGCTTATAACAACATGAAGTGAAGAAACCAAACATTTTCTTTGTTAATGACTGTCAATTGCCAGGATCATATCAGCGCCGCCGATGTGTCAGAATTTCGTCCCGCAGTAATTCTTTTACATGCCAGTAAATCTACTGACATGGGGCTGTCGCCCATCGGCATAGGGCGGGTTTGAATTCGCGACGGTAGGCCAGCACTTAACCTACTGCGTCAGCCAGACCGGTATGAAGTGAATAGAAAAATAGCTTTCGTAAATTTAGTTTCTAGAAGCTATGAGAATAAACGATATTGCATAAAGAAAGTCATGTGAATATAACACTTTTTTATCCGCCCTTCGTAATCAAGGTAATTAACAGTTTTCTATATGCTCTTTAACACATAAAAGAGTTCATTGCGTGCCAAACAGATTGCTATTTAATGACAGACGGATTAATGTTCTTTGCGTATGTAGACTTCAAGTATGATTTAGGACAAATGACAAGTTGCATAGTCACGTTCCTGTACCACGTATTCTATTTTTATTTTATTCTGTATATGAAACGTAGAATCATGGTATTCAATATCCAGGTTCGGTATTCACTTGCCGGCTGAGGGAAACCGCGAATAAACCCTTTTCAGGTTGGCTTCAAAGAATTTGAACCTACAACCTCACGAATGGGAATTACAGACACTACCGTTTGGACCACCTCACGCAGTTCCTAGACTCTGTTTCTTATACCAAACCCTTGTATTAACCATTAACACGGTAAAATGTACGCAGTACTGTATAATCCAGTATGCAATTCCAAAATTCTTTGTTTACATACAGTACAGAAGATATTATCTTTTTGTGTTTTACCTAATTGGAAATCGTCCCTAGGCAGACACTTATCGTGATTAAGCTAAACTAGATAGAAGAGTCACTGCTGGAATTATCTAATAGTTTGGCGCATAAGGGAAATAGTTGAATTGGTGTCCTGTGTAAGGGAAGTCGTTCGACCGTTAAAATTAGATCATGTAACATCCAGCTTCCAGCTTCCGAAAATAGGGAGTTAACGGTTATTTCTGGGTGCTTATTCACCAGTGTAAAACATAAACGCTTTGTCAGCATACCGAGAAATGTGAAAAATTGACTACTTGAACGGCAGAAAATGAATGATTGAACTACACGATTTACATCCAGAGGTGAGGTATTGTGGGCAGTTTATTTACACCAGCGGAAATTGCTGGAGATTACTTCATGTTCCCGATAGAGACTAATGGAAGTAACCGTAGTTCAATTGTTTTGAAATTAGGCTATTAACTTGTACGTATTCCAGTTTCCTGCATGCAATTAACATTAAATGTTCATTAGATTCTGTTAAAAAAAGTTTGCCATGTTATTAAAATAGGTAATATATGTAGCATCGTGCTTTTGGTTTTGATTGAAACGTTTCTGTTTCATATTATATTACACACACAGACACACACACACACACACACACACACACACACACACACACACACACACACACACACACAGGGACCTTTTGCTAAAAAGTTATCCAGGGGACTTCAAAACGTGCATTTCGACGAAAATCTCGGTATCAAAATTTTGTGTGGAATACAATATCTTCCCTACCTAGGTAGGTACTATGCACGCGTTAGGGAAAGTAAAAAGAGAATTTGAATGAACTCTGACTTTCTTGAGCTGTAAGAGGGTTGTAGCAGTCAGCAATTGGTAGGTACCTAATATTTTGTCAGTTGTTCAGCGCTTCCTTTGCATACTGGGTATCAGTTTTAAGATGTGCCATAGCGTGCAGTATGACTTCACTTGCCTATCCGCTGAGTCTGCAACTCAATCGTAGACAGAGGGGTATGACTCGTGTGTCGAAGAAGTTGCTTAGCAAGCTAGGCGTTCAAGTCCGAACGTCGAAACAACAGATGGCGGTCTATACGGTTTCTGTCTTATCAAAACTTCTTTTTCACTTTGTGTTGATTGATCTATATCAAGGCTGGGCAACTGGTGCTCACTGAGCGCAGCCTTCTCGTGGCTTTGCACTGATAATTCTATGTTTAGCAGGTAAAAAAGGTCGCTCTAGGTATCCTGCGAGTCGCCCAGGCCTGGTCTATATCGAAGGTGAAATTTATCAAGAGGCCAGATTAACGGGTGGGTAGTATTCGTAGTATTCAACGCCTGTTCTTACTCTTACGGCACTACAGGCGGTGGACACTTATGATAAATGAAATGAAATAAGAATTTGGAAAGGACACGCTCTAGGCCTAAGTTTAGAATATCTCCTCGACATTTGACGGTTATGAGGACTGGGGAAACCCCTTAAAAATATCAGCCACAAAAGACGGTTCTGGCGTGATTTGAACCGCGGACCTTACGAGTGCGAGCCTCACAGCTTACCGTGGAGCCGTCTTGTTCTGTGACTTGGAAGGTTATTTTCATTTTTATTTGGAGGGGGGGGGGGAGGATGGAAGATGATATTCAAAGTTCCAAAACAAGAGACCTGTTCTTCGTATCACGATTAGGTTTCTTGTCCACTGGACTCGTGAAAAGTCGGTATATGGACCTAAGTTGTGGAAGACTAATGCCATGATGAAAATGAAAGTGCAGTTGACAGCCAGTCACTTAAATCGGATATGTTTTGTCGAGAATAGCATGATAGAAATAGAACAACGGAAACAGAGCGATCCAAGTTTGTTCTCCGAGATGTGAAGCTGATCTTTGTAATATCAACAAATAATTTGCTTGCTCTCCCAAACTTGCGTATGTTAGAGAAAATCTGATGCGTCTCACTCGCACGACTTGGTCTGCAACTTACCATATTCCCTTATACCGGGAATGCTTCGGCCGTATCTTAACCAGGGATTCTACATGATGAGTGTAACAAATATGTCCAAAACAATTATTGTCAATAAAGAACCGGTTCACCGAAAAAAAAAAAATAATAATTTGCGTCCAGTATTTGGAGCCATCTAGCTTCTTGATGAATGGATATAAATGATTTATTATTTCACTAACCGTCGCGCGAGCATTGTGTGAACAATGTTGTAATGCATTTCTACCTTAATTCGATTGAATTTAGTTGCAATTTAATGTTAACGTGACGTTGCCAAATGTCTCGTAGAAATTAAACTTTGCGTGATATTTTAATATTAAATTGTGACTAAATTCATTCAAATTAAGGTAGATATGCTTTACAGTATTGTTTGCACACTGTTTGCGTGACAGTGAAATAATAAACCATATAGTCTTAATGTCATCCTGCTCCTTGCACTAAGTAAAAGCAGTGCAATGTTTGTCACCAAGTTTTTGAGGAATACAATATTAGTTCTTTTCCCCTTTTCTTTCTTCTTGCTGTAACCTGGTATTATTTACAAATTTCGGCGCAATGAATAAAAATTATACTGAGGTCAAAGCGACATTCATCTATGTGACATAAGCAGTATTTACATTAGGATATTTTTGGTATAGTGGTAATCTTTTGAGGGAAACATTTAAGATGTTCACTGTCGCAAAGTTACGTGAATAACTTTGCATTGTCTTACAGGAGAAACCGGCATATAACGACACACAGCGTGGCTGAATACCTTATTTTACTCTACCATCTCCGATGCACAGTTGCTAGCAATACATTTGTGAATACTATAGAGATTTCATTTGGCCTGACGATGACTTGCGCTTGTTGAAAGTCACGGATGTTTATTTCATGCATGATTTCTGCATGGGTTACAATAAAGTTAGTTTTTTATTTTTCTACGCGGCAAACCCCAATTAAAGCTGACTGTACGTAGGTCATATGTTAGGAACTTTACCAGCGCGAGTTCGAGGTGGAAATTGGGGATCAATTAATGAGGCTGGTTTTCACCGGTATTCCAGAACACCGATAATTTCCCATTGGCTTGCTGAAGGTCCTCTGCTAACCAACACATGCTGTTTCACTAGTGCTTCGACGCAGCTGGTTTGTACTGGTTCATTGCTGAATAGAGGGCACGAATGTTAGGAACTTGGTTTCTTCTGCTAATAATTACCGCCAACACGTGAGCCCAAAAAATTAGTTCTTTGGAGGTATCATACGATGTTTGCTTGGATGGACACCTCAGTAACAAAGAGATTTATAAGCAGGCACTGACCTTTCCTAGATTAAAACCAGAACGAAAGAAAATTGATTGAAGTGTTTTTGAACTTGATGCCATCATAGATAACAAATCACCCCTCAATCCAGTGCGTAGACCTGCCGTCAGTGACTCATGGTCGTTGTTGTGTATGTTAAATGTATTGGATCGCATGGCCATGAGTTCACCATAGTAGCCATAAAAGCCTTGAACATTGAAGATGTCAAGGAAATTTACGATTTAGTTATGTATATACCTGCATAAACATTAGATTTGAATATTGAACAATAAGAAGACATATATACAGACAATATGAAAACAGAGCAGGGATAAATTTGTAGTTATGTAAAAGACAAAATCAAATACTTCCCTGCAGTTGTAAGACTAACTTTCGTAAGATATACACATGTATAAATACGATTAGTCTGCATATAAATTACAATACTTGATAGTTTAAAACTTTCACGGGGCTCTTACTAGCCTCTGTGTCTCATCATTCTGTCATTTGATTTGCAATGCATAGCATCTATTGTCACTTCCTCAGTACACATACTTTTAAATAGCTTTCGAGCCGGTGTTAAATGTAATTGGCAATAATTTGTCATTAAAACACATGTATATTATTTACAGACCTACATAAGTATTGTCAGGATGGTTTATCATTTAGATAATCTTGTACAAAATAAAATGATTTTGGGTATAGGTATTCCCTAGCAGCAATTTTAAAAGCATTGAAATTTGTCAACTTTTCCCTTATGATCATTGGGAAGAGCGTTAGATATTTAGATGGTTTAATAATATACGCTTTTCTGGAAGCAAGAAAGTTATGCACTGGGATGATGGATGTTACCCTTTTGTCTAATGTTTCTCTCATGAATTTCATTGTTTGTTACAAATGCGGTCCGATTGCATACAAAGAATTTTAAGATCGAGAATATATACATGCAAGGTAGGGTTAAACCTTCTTCTAAAAATATCTTCGCAAGAGTGTCTGCCATGGGTGTTGGAAATGATTCGTATAACCTTCTTTTGCTTAAGAAATACTCTTTTATTTTCTACTGGGTTGCCCCAAAACAATATTCCATATTCCATGATAAGAGTTAAAGTGCGCATATTATATTAATGTTTGTGTATCTATAGAACTTAACTTTGACCAGTGCTCGAATAACATAATAGGCAGAGCTGAGCTTGGGTAGAATATAAGATTCTAATGTTTCCAGTTGGGTAAGGTATGTTTAATGTGAGCTTTCCAGTTTAAATATCTGTACCTATACTTGAAGGCCTAGAAAGTTAATGTCTATTTGTTGTAATAACTTGTCGTTAATCCCAACTTCTATTGCATTGGATGATGATCGATAAGTTATAAATTTAATAACGTTTGTTTAGTGATCCCCCCCCCCCCCCTTTAAGGCAGTCAACACTTAGTGTGTAAGTTCATAAGTTGGATTAGTTGTCGATATACGTTTTCCGAACCCAAACTGATCCCTGACGAGCAAGGTATTTATACAGTCCGTTGAACATCACTTTTTAAAGACATTTTGATAAATCGGGATGAAAGATTGGTCTATACTTTACATTATTGGGTCGCCATGTTGGAAAAGCGGTTTAAGAATTGAGAAATTCATCCTGCCAGGGAGAATTCCAGTCTTTAGTGAATCATTTGCATAACTAAGGGAAATACTAATTTGAGATGTATCGATTATGGGAAGTGTAGTCAACTTGACCAACTGCTTAAAAAGTCATATGTCTGGTTATAAGTCTCAATTTTTCGTAGTCTCAAATATTTCTTTTCAAATGCATTGGCGTCTATGGGCGGGCCATTAGCTTAGGTAACGCTGGCCTGCCACCAAAAGCTACGGAGTTGTTCTTAGGGGTGGTTCCATTCCCCCATTTGCTGCGATACGGGTGCTGCGGGCCCCGGAATTAATGGTATGTGCAAGAGCTGCTCTAGGCTAAACATTCCAGCCCACAAGAAGGAACTCCCAGAGTTAGGATAGACCAGACGAGCAACGAGTGCTGAGTTTTAAGAGGTCTGGGATCCAGCAGTATTGGCTGAGACGCTGATGATATACGGTCATGGAAATAAGTATTCATACAGTACTACAATGACTAACATTTTCATATTAAATTGAATAAAAGCGCCAAGATACACCATTAAATAGGCACTATAATGATAACATAGCCTTGGGAATTACATAAATATGCTTCAAGAAAATTAGCAATTCCTCAATTCTAGCGCTATTTGACAGGGGAGAAAAGTATTCATATACCGCTAACGAACTGTTTGCAGCAAGGAACGCCTTTAGTAACAAGCTGCACCTCTTACGTGTTGGTTCTGTTACGTGGTGAATGTCGTGCAACAGAAAAATGGGCTACAAAGATAATTTAAAAAAAAATTTAAAAAAACTTTAGTGTGAAGGCAAATAGCTATGTCCCATTATCAAGAAGGAAAATTAATTGTCAGGAAGTGCTGATACCATTGGGAGAAGCCAGGCAACTGTGCTCACCATAATAACACAACATAGAGAAAAAATACTGCCATTAACAGTGAAAGAAGAGTTGACCACAGAAGCTAACGCAAAGAGAAAAATAACGTGTTAATAAGGATGATAAAAAAGATGCGAAACTGACAGCTTCTGCATTGTCTATGTATGCTAATGATCAGTTCGGGAAGGAAACCACACTAAGGGCTGTTCGCTATATTCGCTATATTCTAAGTAGCGCAGGTTATGGAGCTAGGGTACCTAGAAGAAAATACTCAGCAAGAAGAACAAGACATTGAGACTCGAATTTGCTCGAGGCATACAAGCAAGAACACACGTTTCTGCGACAAAGTACTGTTCTCAGATGAAAGGAAATTGAATATATTTATGAATGGTAGCAGAATTTTGGTGTGCAGAAGACCAAATACTGAGCTTGAACCCAAACCATTCAAGCCGCAGTGAAGCACGGTTGTGGAGAAGTTATGTTATAGGGATGTATGGCTACATCTGGTTTTGGGCAAGTTGTTTAGGATAGATTCCAGTATTTAAATATCCTAAAGGAAAATCTGCACAAAAGTGTTGGTAGCTTGTATTTGCTCGGATTGCTATCATCAACAAAATATGACCTAAATCTTCTTCCTTACCTGATTAACCTCCCCTTATGCCAGGTTCATGTGTTGTGTGGTAACGATGCTCAAGTACTAGCATTGCTATCGTTTGAAAGCATGTTACTTTAACCCTGTGATGTTTGAGGTTAGAAATAATACTATTAGTTAGGTTGACAGTTCTGCTTTTTGGTGTAACGTGGACTGTAGTTGAGTGTAATGTCACCCATATTGGATTCTTGGGAACTGCCGATAAGCTGTTTTCCCTATAGTTTCGGGTGGAGGATTTCTTTGTAAAATGTTGAACTTAAGTATCAAGTTTGGTATTTATAGTTTTTTTTCTTACTCATGCTGTTCACAGAGACACAGACAGTGTAACGTGTAAACGACGAGGAGAATGGCTACAACAGGCACACATAAACACGCGCGCGCGCGCGCGCACACACACACACACACACACACACACACACACACACTGGAACTTTTTCTAAAAATGTGTTTTGGGGATCAGGGAGTCCCAAAGCGTGTATTTCAACTGAAATACAATACTTCCTCTACGGTTAAGTGGATAGCAGACAAAGCAAAATTTGCAGGATTTAGATATTAAAGAGTTCCGTCAGTGCTTTTCTACCACTACTTACGTCTCCTGTCTAAGTAATAGTGATGACCCCGTCTCAAAAATAACTGAAAATTCTGACGTTTTCATTTCAATTGACTTTCTCTGCCCATCATCGTTTATTTTTATATAGTTTCATAATATTCACAAAGGTTTCTTCTTCTTTCTCGTATTAATCGATAAACGTTTGCTGAAATAGTTTCAGTAAGTATTTTGGTTTAGGTGAAGGTACGAAGGGCACAGTGATAGTCAAATATTAAAACAGCGGATCACAATATACTAGCTTGAAATTCCATAATCTGCATTATATCCCAAGAAGTGAGTGAATGGTCCACCTCTTCAGAAATCCCCTCCGAAGGAATGCCGCCTTGACGTGGCGGAGGGGCTCAGTACCCGATCCAGACGGCCTACTAAGTGTCATTTTTGACCACTGGTAGGCAAGAGGAGAGGGGAAGCAAATAACATTCCAAACGGGTAGATGAGGCTCGTTATTCTTGGTCGACGACTCATCTAGGAGAAGAAGACTCCGAAATCAAACTCCCCCAGGTACAGTAGGTACGGGTTTGGCGTACCCGGGGCCCCAAACCATACTCTCGATTGGGTTCCTCCAAGAGGTGAGAGGGCACCTGCCAAACGCCCAATCAACTTTGGTCCACTTTTGTGTTTGACCTCCCACCCGTTACCTCCCTGTACACAGTCTGATGGATAACCTACGCGCGGGTTGTAGGAGGATGAGGTGACACAAGGGGTGACTGGGTAACCGCGTAAGTCCCAGCCCCTGGTTGTCATGTAGGATGTGTGTGCGTATCCACTGATAAAGGTCAGTCCCGGGGAGGGGCCATTGCATGAGCTGATGCACTCCTGAAGGCGATTGGGTCCCTCTGTCTATACATTGGGAGGTGAGACCCTAGGGTGAGCAAGGTCCAGGCCAGGACTCTCACCTAAGCCGGGGTGGCGCCCAGGATGTGAGCATGCCATCGGAGACATTTGCAATGGTGGAGGATTAATGCGCCATAAGTTCCAAAACTCAAAACAAAAACAAACCAAAAGTTTATGTAAAGGAAGTAGTCGAGTGTTGTGGTCCTCGCTACTTAGTAATTTCGAGAACTGAGGAAGGAAAAAAGTTTATTTCGGTGAGCCCATTTGTAATCCAGAAGGGCCTGGATAAGATAGCTGTACCAGTGAAGTCCTGCACTAGATCGCGTAATGGCACGCTTCTAGTAGAAGCGCATTCAGCAGAACAGGCAGCTAAAATACAAAAAGCAAACCTGTTGGCCAGCTGCCCAATACGTGTTGACCTTCACAAGACATTAAACTCCTCAAGCGGTGTGGTAAATACCCGCGCATTAGACGGACTTAGTGTTGAAGAGATCAAGGAAAACTTACAAGATCAAGGTGTTACCTGTGTATCGGGTTCATCGCAAAGAACGCGGCGAATTGAACCCTACTCCTACCCTGTTCCTGACCTTTGATCGGGTAGATCTCCCTCAAAGGATTAAGGCAGGCTATGAAGCAATTGAAGTAAGGCCATACATCCCAAACCCGATCAGGTGCTTTAAGTGTAACCATTTTGGACACACAAGTGAACTGTGTAACAGAACAGCTTCCTGCGTCAACTGTGGAGGCGTCGTTCAGGACGCTCCTTGTCCATTGCCTCCCAGTTGTGTGAACTGCAGCGGCAAACATCCAGCCAATTCGCGAGAATGCCCCCGGTTTATAGAGGAAAGGGCGATCCAGGAAATCCGAGTCAAAGAGAAGCTGTCCTTCTCAGAAGCTCGGAAACTCCTGCGTATCCGACAGCCCCCCCCCCCTTCCAAAGTCCGGTACCTATAGCTCTGTTGAAGCTAGGCCGGCAGAGAAGCGGGAAATCGCAACACAAACCAGCGATCAAACCGGGGCCACAATTTCACAAAAAATTCTCGTAGCAAGAACAGTTCCAAAGCCTTCAACATCTACAGGTAAATCTACGTCTCCTACCAGGTCCATAAAGGAGAAGAACACATCTACAAGTTCACCGTCTAAATTGCCAGTCTACAACAATGGCAAGAATGAGCCCGTTATTTATGTTGCTTCACCGAAAAAGTTCAAGAAACAATATGTCAAATCTGACTTCCTCAAAGAAGAAAACGTGTCTGTTCCCATTAAACCAGAGGGAAAGAAGAGCCAGCGTTCATCCCCTCGAATATCCTCTTCTGAGGATTCCTCTGGAATGGACACAGACTGGCAGCTTTCATCTTCGCCGGTATCCACGAGCAATCGGTTCGAGGCTCTCGAACCGAAGTTTGCTATGGGGAGACGCACCTCCTTGGTTGAGGAGATGCAGGAAGATCCTGCCTATACTGGGAGAAACGCAGTGAAAAAGAGGCAGGATAAATGTGGAAAGAGTGTGAGCCCAAAAGATCACAAAAGGGCTAAATTGAACCGACCAACGCCTACTACAAGGTAATGCTCAGTTACCTTGCAATATTTATCCCACACAGATACTAATAAGACTATCTTACATTGGAACATACGTGGCATTCGAACTCAAAGGCCAGAACTTGAGCTTTTGCTCAAAGAAAAGGAACCTCTGGTCGCATGTTTGCAACAGACTAAGCTGCGTCCTCAAGACGCTTTCCATCTAAGGCGATACACCCCAGTACGGTGTGATGTTACACCAGAAGAGTATGTTCCGGCACATGGCGGCGCTATGATACTTGTGAGAGATGACACATATATGCAATCTGTACCAATACAGTCTGATATCCAATCAGTTGCAATAAGGAGCCTACTGCCAGACATACATTTCACAATTTGTAGTCTTTATTTGCCTCCGTCCCATGACTTCTCGCACATTGATTTAGACCATCTAGTTTCCCAGTTGCCAACACCGTTTCTGTTGGTGGGATACTTAAGTGCGCACCACCCACTTTGGGGTTCAAGTCGCGCTTGTGCGAGAGGTACGCTCATTGCCGATTTCTTGGACAGTTACAGCCTAGCTCTCCTCAACACTGGAGAGCCTACATTCATTTCTGACTCTTACAATAGTTTCTCACGCCTTGATCTTGCAGTTTGTTCACCTCAGTTGGCAGTCTCCTTACAATGGAATGTCATCTCTGATTTACACTCTAGTGACCACTTCCCATGTCTTATTAGTCTCTTGATGCACCATACATGTTCCACACGTATGCCCAGATGGCGTTTGGACCATGCCAACTGGAACCTGTACACCCAGTTGGCTGTCTTTTGGTACAACGAGCACGACTCAGTGAATGATTTGGTGCAGCATTTCACGGAGACGATTCTCTCTGCTGCTGAACAATCAATTGCGCGGTCGACTTCACACCCCCGTCAATTTCCCGTCCCCTGGTAGACGGAAGAATGTCGGAATGCCATTCGTGCTTGAAGGCGTGCTCTTAGGATTTTCCAACGTCACCCTACTTTGGAAAACCTAATCGAATACAAGAAAATGCGCGCCAGTTCCAGACAAGTCATTAAGGATAGCAAAAAGTCATCTTGGAGCAAATTTGTAGCTTCATTTAACCGACACACCTTCCTCGGTTGTGTGGGATAGATTGAGGCGTGTTGCTGGTCGGTCGACCCACATACCAATAGCGGGTCTGAGAACAGCCACAGGAGCTGTTGTTGATTCATTCGAAGTAGCGAATACGTTTGGCAGTGCTTTCCCTCAAGTGTCTAGCTCGGAAAACTACTCCCCTGGGTTCCTTCCAATTAAAACTCAGGTGGAATCTCAAGGCTTCTCGTTTTTTCTAGAAACGTAGAAGATTACAATCGCCTTTTCACCATGGCGGAGCTAGAACATTCCCTGAAATCTTCGCGATTATCAGCACCAGGACCGAACGGTATTCATGTACAAATGTTACAACAGCTCTCTCCTGAAGGTAAGGCATTCCTGCTCGAGGTCTATAATCGTGTTTGGGTTGACAGTATACTCCCAGAAAATTGGCGGGAGGCCACCGTTATTCCCATCTTGAAGGCTGGAAAGGACCGTCATCTTACCTCCAGCTATCGTCCTATTTCCCTCACCAGTTGCGTTTGCAAGGTGATGGAACGCATGATCAATGGACGATTGGTATGGTGGTTAGAAAGTCGTAACCTGCTGACTAAGATCCAGTGTGGTTTTCGACGACGCCGTTCAACTGTTGACCATCTTGTGTCAATATCGGCACAGATAATGGACGGCTTTATGAAGAACTGACAAACCGATACGTGCTGGCGAGCAGGGTTTCTACGTTCCCTGTATGCCTGGAACATACGTGGACGCCTACCACTTTTCATTCAGGAGTTTATGAAGGACCGCTTTTTCCGAGTAAGGGTCGGCTCGGTTTTTTTCTAATTGTTTTGTTCAGGAGGAGGGAGTACCTCAGGGTTCGGTGCTAAGTGTCACGCTCTTTGCTATAGCAATAAACCCCATCTGGAAATGTGTTCCACCTGGAGTTTCGTCATGCCTATTTGTAGACGACTTCGCTGTCTATTGCACTTCTCAGCGCACGGCGTTCTTACAACGGCGCCTGCAGCAATGTATAGACAACCTTAGAGAATGGAGCGTGAAAAACGGCTTCCGTTTCTCAACTGAGAAGTCAATCTGCGTTAATTTCTGGCGTCGTAGGAGACGATTACCACCTTCGCTCCGTTTCGGTCCAGATTTACTTCCTTTCGCAGAAGAGACGCGCTTCCTGGGTTTGATCTTGGACAGGATGTTTAGTTGGTCGTCGCATATTGCACAGCTAAGAGCACGATGACCGTTCCCTAAATATCATGCGAGTACTAAATGGCAAATCGTGGGGAGCGGATCGGACAATTTTGTTGCGAATATATCGCACATTGATCCAATCCAAATTAGACTATGGGTGTATTATTTATTCGTCAGCACGACCATCTGTGCTGAGAAGATTAGACGTGGTCCACAATAGGGGCATCCACATTGCAATAGGAGCTTTTCCAACAGGCCCAGTGGTGAGCCTTTACGCCGAGTCCGCAGAACCTCCTCTGCAATACCGGCGTGAGATTTTCTTGGAAAATTATGGTTGTGCGCTTAGATGTATGCCTAAGCACCCAACATTCGCTTCTTTTTTCACCACCACGCTAAGAGAACGGTATAGGAATAGCACCCTTAATCCTAAAAGGGTTTCGTTTCCACGATCTTCTAATGAAGCTTGGAGTGGAACTGCCTAGGATGTTCACCAAGGGCCAGAGGCTTTACCCCCCTTGGCTATCTGGTTCGCCCCATGTAGATCTAGGAATGACCGTACACCAGAAGTCCACGATGCCCATTTCAAGTATCCACACACGTTTTTTAGAATTTTTGTCAGGCTACACTGACCGTCGATATATTTACACCGATGGGTCAAAGAGTACCAACGGTGTTGGATGTGCTTATGTTTGTATACATATACAATCGGTTTTCCAAATAGCACTTCCATTTTTACTGCAGAGCTTCATGCTATTTATCGAGCCGTTTTGTATGTGCGCCGTCGTAAATTAGGTGACTGCCTGATTTTGAGCGATTCCCTTAGTGCACTGCAGAGTTTTTGTCAGTTGCACAACCCCCACCCTATTGTACAGCGTATCCAGGATGCCCTCCATGTTTTACACGCTTCTGGCGTTGACGTGGTGTGTGCATGGATTCCTGGTCACGTAGGTTTGCCGGGGAATGAAATGGCAGATTCGGCAGCAAAAACGGCAACTACAGAACCCAGTATTACCATCTCACGTGTTACTTCGGAAGACTTTCGGCTTGAAGTGCGGAGAGCGGTGCTGTCGTGCTGGCACGAAGAGTGGTCAGCTCTTCGCGGTAATAAGCTTAGGAAAGTGAAAGAACTTCCGATAAACTGGGTAACTTCCTATCGCATATCTCGCCGCGAGGAGGTTAGTTTGGCTCGATTAAGAATAGGGCACTGCAATTTTTCGCATGGTTACCTATTTAAAAGGGACCCTGCGCCTCTATGTCCGCTATGTGACAACCTTTTGTCAGTTCGCCACGTGCTGCTAGAGTGTTGCTCTCTAATGCACCTTCGGGATTCTCTGCAGCTGCCTGCCAGACTTGCAGAGGTGTTAGCGGACGACAAAACAGCGGTTGATAGAGTTTTTAAGTTTTTAGCGGATTGTAATATCAATTTGAGGATTTAAAATTTTAGATACTTTTATTGGTTTTGACCTATTTATTACATTGTTTTATATCCGGCTATTGCCGCTATTTTTACGTTTATGTGTATTTTTTCTTTGATACTAGCAATTTATTTTTGATTCAAGTTTATATCTGGCTATTGCCATGAATTTTAGAAGGGCGCTAATGACCTAGAAGTTGAGCGCCCTTAAACCCACAAATCTATCTATCTTCAGAAATGACAAAACATTGAAAAATTCGAAATAGTAACAAGGAATTTCTCGTAAAAGTGTGATGCCACTAAAAATGTATTTGAAAGTGTTCTGAACTGTTCTATAGTTTTTGTGTAGTACGCTTTTGTCTATCTGTTATGGTTTATCAGTTGTACACAATTATACAAAATTTATTCTGATGACAGGCCATTGCTAGAAAATTCAAGATACACCTACCTAATTTTTATTTTTCATGTCAGTATTTTAAGATGCGATATTTTAATAATAAAAAAAACCCGCTAGAGCCATTTTCGAGGAACTCAAAAATAACGAAACGTTTTGCATATAAAGGATAGTTTGGGGTGGGGGATTTTCTTGAAAATCTTCGTTTCGCAATTTTGGAAGATAGGGAAATAATACAGACAGTTTGATGTCTAGTGTTGTTCACACACATACCTTTTTCTAAAACTTTTTCTTTGTTCAGAGGGCTGCAAAACAAGCAGTTATGTGAAATCTCGACATATTTTTGAGTGGGGAAATTAATACGGGCTCGTTCGTTTACACAAAGGTTGAATTTGTTTGATAAACGATTATACGTTTGATAGACTGGTGTGCCAGTTTTGTTCGTGTAACCGAGAATATAATAATTATCTAAATGAAACCATTTCTAAGCAGATATTTATCGTAATTAAACTGAAGTGAATGGGAAAACAAGGTTTTATATGAACAGTGACGGACAGTGAAAGTTGTGTGGGTGTTGCACAGTAATTTTTTTATTTGTATTTTATTTGCTTGCTTTCTCTTGCGCCATAGTTTGCTTAGCTTCTCCTTTCTTTAGTATTCCTGTTCAGTGCTTCACTGCATGTTCAATAATTGTACATATGGAGTCGAAAGTCCATATACTATATAAGGGCTTGTATAGCATGTCTAGACCCGTTTCAAAAGAGATTGAACGGGGAGTATCCCAATGGCTATAGCCCATTTGAGACGGTGCAGTTGTTTTTACTTGAAAAAAATCTGATGTACTGCACTCACGACTTTCTCTACTCTTGTACTTATCATTCTTACAAACTCTTCTTCCTATATCTTCTTCGTGTTAGTTGAGATAAACATTTGTAGAAATTATCTTACTGCTTATTTCCTTGTAGGTGCAAGGGGAATATGGGAATACAGTAGGCTTTGAGCGAGTCAAATCTTTTAAAGCTTTCAAGTTCCGTTTTCTTTGCACGGCTAACATATAAAAAATTAATAACGATGTTTCATTTGGCAAAACTTTTAGTTTTCCAAAACTCGCACAAATAACAAGGAATATCTCCGAAATGGTCCGCTGTACCAAATACATATATTTAGACATAAATTGTGTGTTTTAGGAAGATCTACATTTTTTGTGTAGTAAGATTTGGTCTATCTCTTACGGTTTGCCAGTTATACAAAAGTCATCCAGAGTAAACAGCCGTTTTCGAGAAAATCAACATTTTCGAAAAGTTTTCCATATTAAGGGTAGTTTAGAGTGGAGCAATTTTCTTCAAAATCTTCGTGTTGCATCCTTAAAAGATGTTAAACTTAAATACTAACTTTGGTTTTTAACCGACTTTTCGTTTTTGAGAGACGTAGTAGAGAAAGTGAAAAAACTTCGTTTTGGGACTGGGGTCGATATATCGTTTGGGACAGCTAGGTGGATATCGTTTGCGATAATGGGCTACTACGAAATCTAACAGGAATTATGGGAAGAAATAGAACAACTTTGTGAACGTCTGTTGGGATTGACATTGCACCTCAGTCTTCGTTTGTGACAGCTAGGTCGATATATCGTTGGTATAATGGATTACTAAGAAAACTATAAGTAATTATGGGAGGAAACAAAACAACTTTGCGAATATCTGTTGGGATTGAGGTTGCGCCTCACGATCTTGTATCTTGATTTTGAAAAAGCGGCACATGTGGCAGTGAAATACCGTTTCCCACACATACGATGTTGTAAATTTCACCTTATGCAGAATTGGTATTGAAAATGATCGATATTCCCTAATTTAAGGAAGGAATATGTTACTTCCAATCAGAAATAGGTTTATGTCTTCATTGTGTGTTTGGACTGCCATTGTTACCCATACATGAAATCCGTGATGCTTTTACCATCAATCACACCAATCACCGACTTAGGCATTTTAGATTACGTATTTGACAACTACATCGCCGAAGATTCCACCAGACATATGAGGAGGTGATTCTTTTGAAAATCCGCTTACTACCAATGGTGCAGTCTTTCCACAAACATTTCAATGAAACCTTTTATAGCCTCACACTGTGGTAAATATTCTGTCAGTGCAGCATGAAACAAAATTTAAAATTAGTTCAATTAAAAAGAATTTTCTGCTGCTACCACATAGTAACGAGTGACAAACTAAACTAATAGAAAAGTAAATGAATATCTTGATGAAATGACGAAAGTCATTTTAAGATACTAAACATGGCGACATTTTTAACCATGCCAGGATTTTTCTTCCTTCTGGCGGTCCCAAGTCTGCACAAAATGAGACAAAAAATGTTACTGTAAGATGCCCAAACGGTATGTAAAAAGTTGACTGTGGCAGGCCCAAACGAATGCACATATTGTCCCAAACACAATACATTTCAGTTGTTTCGGTCCAAACGCACTGCACCGCTAAGGAATGTAGAATACAGGTTAACCGCTCAACACATGTGGATGACATTTTGTGGAAGTTTGAAGAGCATTTTTAAATGTATTTCTAATGCGATCAAAGTTAATGTTAGAAGAGCACAATTAGACTGAAAAATTAAATGCGCAAGATGTTATAACATTAATTTTGAGAATAATACTGTAATGGTGAGTTACAATCTTGTAAGTACGCCTGAGCTTCTTAGTGAACCAGTGTTAGGTCAAGCAGTCATTTGACTATGGAAGTCATCATTGGCTATGTTATCTCTTGATGTACCGGGAAAAAATGAGAGCCTGTTGGAAAATGTAGTGTCGTGTTGCCATGCTCTGATGGTTAAACCAACGGCACCATAAGCCGAAAATTTATAATTCAAATCTGACTATGGCATTGAACTCTTCAGCCCGGTTCTTCCTTTCCAACTTTAGCCTATACAGGCTGGTGTGAAAACAATTAACAAAATTAATGTTACGGTGCACAGTGTGTTGACAAACAGTTGCACGTGCGGAGTTTAAGTTTTAGGTAAGGGATTAAATACATTTTGCTGACGCGTTTCACATTTGTTTAAAGTCAATATATTAAAAATAGTTTATATGGAGAATCTTATCAAAGTTCAACACTTCTTACTTTTTCTTAAGTAGAGGAACTATTGCATTTCATCCAAAAATTCTATTTCACCAGAATTACATGTTTTGAGGTCTGTATGTGCGCCTGCGTGTGTTTATGGACAGCATGACTCAAAAACGAAGGTCGGTTAAATACCAAACTGGTATTTAAATTCAGCGTCTTCCAAAAATGCCACACGCAGATTTTAAGAAAATCCTCTCACCCCAAACTACCTTTTACTGGAAAAATTTTCTCATCTTATTTTTCAAAAGTGGTTGCAACGATTTTGACTAAAATGCAAACAAAATCTATATGTTGGATTTTCTGGGAATATCCTATAAAATTCTCATCATTTGGAATTAATTTTGTGTACCTTGTAAACCGTAAGAGATAGAGAAACATATAAAGCATACAAAAACGTAGATCTCCTGAAAACATACCATTTAGGTATGTTAATTGCATCTTTTTGCAGCATCAGCAATTTTTATTTTTATTTTTTATTATTGGTTTGAATTGTCAAATACTTTTTACCTTTTTTAAACTTCTTAGTCGCTATTTGTGTTTTCTCGTGGCCATGCAAAGGGAATGGAATAATGTCAAAGCCATCACATAGCGATGGATTGACTGTCGCTTATGGCTAATGTATTTCCTCTGTACTTGCAACGAAGTTGTGTAATAAAACATTATCTGCTAATGTATATCTAATTAACTGGATCAGAAGAAGAATAAGCTTTTCTAAGGCTAGTTTGTAGACGGGTAGGTACAAAATGTAATGCATCAAGTTTTTACGGTTCTTTCTCAAAATATCGACACAAATAAATGTTACAATTGGCGCCGGTGTAGCTTACTGGTTTCGCTCATGATTCTCATGCTGAGGGTTCGTGGTTCGATTTCCGGCCTTGGGCTGGCGATTTTAAAATCAGCTCTGTCCAAGCCTTCACCTCGAGCTAGCTCATGAAAAGTATTCCCCAGTATTCTGCCAGTCCACGGCAGAAGCTGCAAGTCCTCTAATTTCACCACCATACCCATCACCATTCTACCATCGGAGGCAACCGACTCCGCCCTCTGGGTGCTTCCATCTCAGAAATGAGTCGTCATCGCTTGGTGGAATGAGGTTATCCCGAAGGTCATAGGCCATATATGGGAAGCGTCGACAAACGCCACCAATATAACCGAATTATTTCCGAGAAAAAAAAACCTTAAAATTTAACGCTATGCTTAGATTTCCAATCATTTCTCTTCTACCTCACTCTGACTCTCTCTCCCTCCCTCCCTCCCTCCCTCCCTCCCTCCCTCTACCCCCATGTTCTCCGTTATGCGCTATCTTGTTACATTTTCCTTATTTCCCTCGCCCCTGCTCTCTCCATGTTATACAGAAACAAATGTGAAGGCAAAACTGATGTAACGTCGAAAGAGAGAGAAACCACAAGAGCAAGCACTAACCTAGTTTTCAAGCAGTAGAGAGAGATTCGAAATCGGTCTCCAGCAACGGGAGGCTGTGCGTCAGACCTCTTTGACCTTACCAACCGGTTTTATACGATCTGTGTAGGTAATGAACAATACATGGCTTTCTCTCCCATTTACTGTCATTTGTAGTGTCACAAACAAAGCGTTATTCTAACAGCAAAAGTGAGAGTACATCTAACATGGCGATTACTTTCCCTGCAGGGGTTACATGTAGTGCTCTAAGGGGAGCACTTTTCTGCTCCCATAATTTTAACGTATAATGGACTTTTATCACCTTCATCCCTTTGTGTTTGAGTTTCTGTTGGAATGAAAGGGAAGACCTGAAACCCCTAACTCCCCTAGAATAAATTTGCCGTTTATCAGAAAATAAATATGAGAGCTTTCCGTGTATGAAGAAGTTTGGATTGGGAGAGTTCTGTGGAAATGTTTGTGTGGCGTCATTGCAAGATGCTGATACCAACTTTAGTAGGTATTTATCTTAGCTTTAATTTTTACTTGCTCTACTACGTATAGGAAGTAGGGGAAGTATTGTATTCGCCCCAACATTTCGATATCAAAATTTCACCGGAAATATATGTTTAAAAACCATTTTAGGAGAATATGTGTGTGTGTTGTGTTGTGTTGTGTTGTGTTGTGTTGTGTTGTGTTGTGTTGTTGTGTTGTGTGTCGGTGAACAGCATTAAAAAAAACGAAAAGTCGGTTAAGAACCAAAGTTGGTATTTAAGTTTTTAATTTTTCAAGGATGCGACACAAAGTTTTTGAAGCAAATTCCTTCCCTAAACTATCCTTTACATGGAAAATGTATACAAAATTAGGATTTTCTCAAAAATGGCTCTAACGATTTTGATTAAAATACCACATAACCACAAGAGATAGATAAAAACATACTATACAAGAAGTGTAGGCCTCTTTAATACGCGCCATTTATTTCCAGTAATTAAATATTATTTGATCCAGCTGTATTCTTGCAAAGGAGCTTTATAATGCACCTTTCCTTAATTACTTGTATAATAACTGTTATTTCCCGTGTGGGTATACACCATCCTTATTAATGTTTACCTCAAATACTTATCTAAACGTGTCTGTTAATAATTGCAAATCCTGGCATCAACACATATATTTAAGGACCCCACTTCCTGCATACGTAACTCAGTATGTGATGTGTCAGGTCATTATAAGCTGTGCTAATATACAAGTACTATAATCACCTGCAAATAACGTGTGCACATTCCTGTTTGTACTTTACACTACATTTCCTTGACCGTTAATTCAGAATCATGGCTTATTTGCCATAAACCCTTCTTTACTGAAAATTCTTCGGAAAGACCATTTGTGATTCTGCTCTATCTAGAACTATAGGTAACATAAAACGCTTATTCATTTATAGGCGTTACATATGTAACATAACTGTTTTAACATTCACTTTTTAATGTTTTAATTGTTTTAGCATTGACCTTTTAATGTCTTCACTGTTTTAACTGTTTTTTTATTACTGGCTGTTTGAGTGTTCTACGATTTTTTGCTTTGACTTTGGGCCCAAATGACCTCGCTGTCGACGGGCCCTAAAAAACACACACACTCACTCACTCACTCACTCACTCACTCACTCACTCACTCACTCACTCACTCACTCACTCACTCACTCACTCACTCACTCACTCACTCACTCACTCACTCACTCACTCACTCACTCACTCACTCACTCACTCACTCACTCACTCACTCACTCACTCACTCACTCACTCACTCACTCACTCACTCACTCACTCACTCACTCACTCACTCACTTGTAACATACGTTTTTAAAACCTACCACCATTTTTGTACTGTTATATTACCACATTAAGCATTATAGACCATTCCTTCGTTATTTTTTCAGTTTTTTATTTTTCTAATGGCCATTAATACATTGTTCCTGAACCTGTTTGTCTTTTGTTAGCATCGCTCCTAAGGCTTCTCACATGTTCTTAACAGGAATATCAAGGGCGCCTAGTAAGCGCCGGCGGCAACCAGCAAAGTAGTAGATAAGGTCAAGCTTGTATTCAGCCGCTCTGGAAATGCTTTGCAAGTTGTAGTGTATATTGTTCATATGTATACCAATATAAACATATTTTTCTTTGTTTCAGGTGAGTGTCGATGCTATGATCTCTGAGCAGGCTAAACGAGAAGTAAAAATTACAGTAAGTCAAAAGCAAACATAAACCTGATGTTAATGATATTCTACATATTAAACTTCTTATGTGTTACATTCACAGAGATTTTTCTACCCACAGTCGTTTATTTTAAACTGCTTCTACAAACTATTCTTACGAAAGCTTTTATTTTTCTATATAGTTTATGTTCCGAGGTAAATGTTTGCAGGTATAGTTTCACTAAATGTTTCGTTATAGGAACAAGGGGGATATAAGAAACGAATAGGTAGTTTAAAAGTTGTTGAAAAGTGGATCGTATACGCTGGCCTTGAAAGTTCCACTCTCCTTGCATAATATCCAAGAAGCAAGTGAATATCGTCTACACAAACAATTACGAAGTATTGAACAATTCAAAGCTATATTAAGGGATATCTCGGAAATGGTTGTTACAACGAAAAAAGCTGTTGGGAATAAATTATCTGCTTTTTGAAGAGTTCTACATGTATTGTGTAGTAAGTTTTCGTTTATATCTTATGCCTTACTTGTTATGAAGATTATAGAAAATTCCTTCTGAATGAAGAAGACCTAACAGGCTATTCCCAGGAAATTCAATATACGTATACATTTTATGTCGTGTAAATATTTCGAAAGTTTGTTGTTTTAATAAAACAACGCATTGACCAGTGCAGAAAAGGTAAACTTTCCAAGACGGTATTGAAATTTGAATTTTGAATGTAGTTACTGACTATGAATCTTGGAAGTATTGCTATGATCCTGATACGAAAAGTCAATCGGCTCAGTGGGCCGAAGTTTACACGAATTCGCAGTGCTGGTAAGAAGATGTTGGTTAGTATCTTTTCTAAAACGGTCCTGATTGCTACTTTAGCATTACAGGATTGAACTACCATTACTGCCGATTGGTACATAAATGTCTTTACCGCAAATTTTGAAAACGTTCATGAGAAACGGCCGCCACAAATAAATTTACATCATGACAACGCATCGTCGCACACAGCAAAAGTAACATCTGAGTATCTGGAAGTCTTCAAGTTCACCACGATGGACCCTCCAGCATACAGCCTGATCTAGTAACTTGTGATTTGGTTTTGTTTCCAAAACTTAAAGATGAAATATGTTATATATGTATAAGATTTAAAGATGAAATATGTTAATGTTGGAATAACTTTTTCGTCGTCAAATGAAGCTGTGGAACATAGTAAAAACCTGGTTTCTGAAGTACCTCAGGAAGGGTGACAGCATCGTTTTAAAGACTGGTTTCATCGAATGCAAAAATGGATTGATGTTAAAGGGGAATATTCGAAAAACAACAATCATTTAAATTTTTACTTTCTCTACTACGTATAGTAATTGGGAAAGTATTACATTCCACCCAAAAATTCGATGTCGAGATTTCACCGGAAATATGTTTTGAGGCATCTGAATCCCCCAAAAAGCATTTTTAGAAAAAGGTCCGCGCGCGCGCGTCTGTGTGCCTGTCTGTGAACAGCTCACTGACTCAGGAACGAAAAGTCGGCTGAAAACCAAAGTTGGCATTTAAGTTCAATATCTTTCAAGGATGTGACACGAAGATTTTGAAGAAAATTTCTCCACCCTAAACTATCCTTTACATTAAACAGTTGTCGAAATTTTTTATTTTCTCGAAAATAACGACTTGGTTAAAATGCCATATGTTTAAAATATTTTTATGTCAAAGGAAATGTATATTTTGAATGTTCTGGCCATAGCCCACGTAACCCTGTTTACTCTTGATGACTTTTGCATAACTGGTAAACAGTAAGATGTAGACCAAATCTTAATATACAAAAAGTGTGGATCTGTTTAAAACACAGGTTATGTCCAAATGCAATTTTTTGTGGAGTGAACCATTTCGGAGATATTCGTTATTTGTGTGAGTTTTGCAATACTTATACTTTTCTCAGATGGAAGATCGTTATTCACTTGTTTATATCTTAGCCGTGCAAAGAGAACGGAATTTCAATGCCTTCATGTAACGACCAGCTTTAAAAGATTTGACTATCGCTCAAAGCCTACTGTAGGCCATGACAAGGCATTTGATTTTCACGATTCTGCTACAAGGAATTAGTTATTACTTGGTGTCATATGTACATATTTCTTGTTCGCTTAAGTTTAGAAGATACATACTATTTATAAGAAGATTTTATATGCAGGAATAATTAATTACGACTTATTGAAACGTATACAATGTGATGCTTTCGAAATGGCGATATTTACGTCGGCAACACATTTTCTAACCTTATTTTTATGAAAGAATAGACGACATTGTCATTGACAGCAACAAAATAGAGGATTAATTCAGTTTTGAAAAAAAATGCAGACAAAATTAAGGAGGTTGATAAGGAAAAAGAACATTATGAGACTTGCTTTCCTTATTTAAGAGGCAAATACAAAATTTCAAATTGGGAAGTGATTGGTTTACTTTTTGGTGCTCGTGGAGTGATTACTAAATTTACTGTTAATTAGCTCCGACGTTTTGAATTGCAATTGTTTTAAGTGTTTATGGGTTTATAAATTATAAGTTATCCTTTGTACATTTTACAGTCATCTGTATACTATATATTATTTAGTATATACTAAATTAAATAATTCTAAAAGGTTTCCTATTTTCAATTTTTATAATAACTTTGTACATTATTACACTTTGTCTATCAAATATTTTTGTCCTTGATCATTTATATTTAAAATTATCTTTTTGTACAGATGTATTAGCAGGCGTGTAGTTATGACAACCCTAAAATAGGACAGCTATCCAACTACAGGATTTTATCTCATATTCCCCTTGCACCTACAAGAGTACTAGCAATAATTTCTGCAAATGTTTATCTCGACTGACGTGAAGAATATGGAGGAATAAGTGTTTGCAGGAATAGTTAGTACAAGAACAGAGAGTCATATGAGTGTAACATCAGATTTTTTAAAACCTAAACGTTGTTTGGTTTTCTAAACATTTTCAGCGTCGCCCTGGTATTTGTTATGACAAGGTATGCTTTCTTTCTCTCCCCCCTCTCCCCTCTCTCCCCTCTCTCCCCTCTCCCCTCTTCCCTCTCCCTTACACGCGCACAGAGATAATGGATTCAGAGAACTTCAAATGTGTATGTTCCTGATGTAATTGTAATATTGAAATCTTTGGGTGGAATACACTTCTTTCTGCAATAAATTGGTAGCAAAGAAAGTAAAATGGTTGAACATCCCTCTAATTTGAACTAGAACTACGCGATTGTAACATAGGGCCTTAGGTTCATGACCAGTGTACGCTTTGAGAAACCACTCTCAGTAGGAAGGGTGGGTGAATTCCGTAACAGCCATAAAATACACTGCTGTCAAAATGTCTAAATCTAGGTCAAAAGTTGCGTCCCCTTTGAAATACAGTACTTCATGTAAATTATTGAACTTTTGGGGCTGATTAATAATTAACAGGTTTTCAGGTGAGGTCAGTGTCATAGTGTCCCATTATAGCGTTTGCGATTTTAAAATATCAGAAACATCTGCAGAGAAGTTTGTGTTCAGATGGAATCTAAGAACTTACTGAGTAGCTTATGGTTTTTCTCTTGGGTGCAAAAAGGGATTATCTAATCGCTCACAGTTTTAAGTCCTTATTATGTAATTTTCTCGTTGCCAATTTTCTTTTGCTTGCGGCAACACCTGTTGTGGGCATTATCAAGAAAAGTGCTGCATATGGGTTGATAGCCAAATGTACCTCATAGAGAATTTGAAACACGCACACGGTAAATGGTTATCTTTCTCATATCAGCTTAAATGCACTATCGGGTAGATAGCTTATTTTTTGAAGTAGTTACAAGCGCACCTGCGTCTTTTATGACTCATTGCTTCTAAACTTGTGGATCTATGAACGAAACTTTTATTCGTGCCGAAAATATTTACGTCATTACTGATAAATAGGCTTAGTAGTCCTGTTACACTAAAGAGGAATCAAGTTATCGGCGTTCGTAGAGCATGTGACGGCACAGTGTGGGGAACCGGTTCTGACCCTCTGTTGTACATGCACTTCATTCTTTTGGTAGCTCACCTACTAAGCTTACTGACAAAGAATATTTATTCAGTGAATAAGCTGTTGCAATATCTTTTCTGAAAATACACATTGCTGCGTTACTGCACTTATATCTACAAGACAGGGCGAAAAGAGACAAAATGGGTACAGATGCTGTGCTCTGAAGTTACTGTAACACGACGTTTAACAAGAAGACTAATGCGCTATTTGCAATCACAATAAAGCTGTTTTATGGTAGTATACACATATATAGCAGACCACTGGAGAAAACCATTCATTACATATCCGAGCGTGGTCTGTTGCAATGCAAGGTTTACCGAGTGCTGCCTGACACAGGTGGGGTGCAGTCAGCTTTTCTACACGTGGGTTTAGCGTAGGTACCCAGAATATTATTAGTCTTCGTGAAGAAGATGACCATAATAGTAATAATAATAATAATAATAATAATAATAATAATAATAATAATAATAATAATAATAATAATAATAATAATAATAATAATAATAATAATAATAATAATAATAATAATAATAATAATAATAATAATACCAGATTCTCCGTTAGTTACATATTCTTTGCAGATTGTTTTCCCAAGTTAGGGCCAAATTACAGAATAATCTGGCCAATTATCAAAACAGTGCACTTACAATGTACAATCCGTGTTAACACTACGGTTCTTTTGTGCTTAACATGTGAAGAAGATATGGTAAAAGTATGGAGCTATGGGACGTAAATTCGTTTTGTGCGGGAAGTAACTAGGTATTATTAAGTGGCTGTTAAGTTTTTTAATATTGATGGAACAGTATTGGAAATAGCGCAAACATACTGAACATGAAATGGTCGTAGGATAGTGATTTTTCATGCCACGTAGTACCGACAGTGGTTGCGAGAGGCGGTACACGCAACAATAGCAAAGATGGCCGATCACCTTACGCTAAGAGAACGAACACAGATTGCTTCACACTATGAGGTGTGGAATTCGATCGTTCAGTGTGTGGCTTTTACTTATGGAGCTGGGCAAAAGAGGAGGTGTAACAGACGAAACCTCGCACTTTGGACGAATTGGAGGCACGAGTTGGGGAAGTTCTTACTAACATGGTTCGAATTAACGGAGGGGCGGGGGGGGGGGCAATTTCCCCCTCTCATATAATTTCCCCGGCTCGTCAAAGAAGAAGTCCTTACCTGCCAGGGAAGTATTTACTATTACTGCTCTTTGAAAATACAGGAAGACACGAAACACTTTCGATGCAGACTGCACATGGTAGAGTGCGAGCTGTGAGTAAGTAAAAGTATCATATTGCAAGTAAGCTAAACAAGCAATTCACAGGTTCATTAGTAGGGTTGGCATTCAGGGTCGCAATTCCAGCAATGACGATTGCAGCTTGCAGTATTCAGTTCAGTTTCTTGCAGCTCACTGTTCTATTGTTCGTCAGCATGGATAAATTTGTGATAAAAAAGCGAAAAGTTACAGGAAGTAATCGCAGTGATTCATTTCAGTTCAAATCTCGGGCTTCAACTTCATGTAATATTAATATTACAGCTTCTTAGGTATAAACAACAGCATTGGATGTGAAATGTGTTAGTGAAAATAGCGAGAGTAAGTGCATTACACTAAATGGGGGATGTGTAGACAAAACTAGACATGAAAAATGGAAAACAAATTGCCCCTTGACTTTCATTAAACAGTTTTGGGAGAGTTGTATGCATGTACTGCTCAGAAATACAATATTATATATTGTATAAATATAGACACACATGTATATAACACCAATGCCACTTACACTGGTATTACTACCATTATTGTCCTAAATATAATACAAACTTGGTTTCGCCCCCTGGTTAGAAAGTCTGATTCGAACACTGCTTACTAATATCCACACGACTTCTTTCTGAAAGCTGTGGATTCCATTCCAGGTCGTTTTAAGAGATTGGTCGACGTCATAGTTGCCTACATCGAATTTTAAGGTATACAGTCGTATTTCCATATAACAGTGTACGTACTGGATTAATTTCAAATAAATAACTCTTGCAAACAAAAGTGATACGTCAATTTCAATACCTTGTTACTTCACGCCCATCCTGTAGGTGATAATTCCGATAAGGTTATAAAGTATATACGTCTAAATATTGCGTAACCAGTCATACATTTTTACTTCCTTTACTACGTACTTATAGTAAGTAGGGGAAGTGTTGTATTCCATCCAAACATTCTGTACTAAAACTTCATGTTTTGAGACTCCCCGAATAAAATGTTTTTATAAAATTGTGTGTGGGCGCGGGCGAGCGAAAAGTGCGATAAATGTTAAACTTTGCATTCAAGTTCATCTTTTAAGGAGGCGACACGAAATTTTCTACGAAATCCCCTTTCCCCCAGTCATTTTTGTTGGGGGATTTTTATCATGCTTTTATCATCCTTGGAAGACGCAGAACTTAAATATCAAGTTTATTTAGCCAACATTTCGTTTTTGAGTTGGGCCGTTTAAAGACAGACGTGCGCGCGCACACACACACACACACACACACACACACACACACACACACACACACACACACACACACACACACACACACACCTTTTTCAAAAACTTTTTTAATCAGGGGGTTTCAAAACGTGTACTTCTATTGAAATCTCGGTATCGAAATTTTGTGTGTAATGCAATTTTATTCTTTCTTTGTAGGTAAGCAGTAGAGGGGGTAGTAAACGCAGAGTTTGTGCTGATTTCAAAGAACGTAATTGGGGTCAAGAAGATAAATATCGAGGGTATAAGAGGTGTTAAACGCATTGAAATTTCGGAATTAGTACTCTTAAGACTTCAAGTCGGTTTTAATTATACAGCCAAAAACTCAGGTCTTGACACAAAATTGTGGTTTTTGCATCATATACTCCTTCCTCTTAATTGCTGAGGTGTTCACTTAACCATTTTATTATTTTATTACTGTCCGTTTTGAAGTAGGTAGAATAATAAGCGTTATGACGAAAAGCTGCAAGTGTTTTACCGGCAAGGGATCGATATTGAATGTGCTGCATGCAGAGTGAAACACCGCAGTGTTCTCAGCAAATACTTTATTCCCGGACCCAGCACACTTTAGCGAGTGATATGCTGATAGCTGTGTTCTCTTCATTTTAAAATCCCTTAAGTAAAAATACGTGTTCACAGGACTTTCTCTATTCTTCAACAAAATATTTTTATGAAAGTTTATTCTTCTACCTACCTCATTGTAGTCGAAACAAATATTTGAAGACATTTTGACATTTGAAGACGCTGGGAGTAGGGCAATACAACAGGCTTAAGTAATAATCAAATCTTTTAAAAGCGGGTCTCTATGTGATGGCTTTGAAGTTCCGTTCTCTTTGTATGACCAGGAGAAGAGGAGAAAAAATGAATAAATATTTTTCTGTTAAGAAGAAATATCTCGGAAATTATCTATCCCACAAAAAAGAAAAGTTAAAAGAATTTGACATGAGTTATGTGCTTTAATAAGATCTACATTTTTACTTTCTCTACTGGTAAGTAGAGGAAGTATTGTATTCCACCCAAAAATTCGATGTCGAGATTTCACCGGAAATATGTTTTGAAGCCCCCTGAATCCAAAAAAAAAAAAAAAAAAAAGCATTTTTAGACAAAGGTCCGTGTGTGTGTCTGTGTGTCTGTGTGTCAGTCTGTGGACAGCATAACTCAAAAACGAAAAGTCGGTTAAAAACCAAAGTTGGTATTTAAGTTGATTGTTACTCAAGGATGCGACACGAAGATTTTGAAGAAAATAGCTCCACCCTAAACTAGCCTTTACATGGAAAACTTTTTGAAAATTTTGATTTTCTTGAAAATGGCTAACGATTTTGATTAAAATGTCATATGTTTGACATATTTTTATGACAAATGAAATGTATATCTTGAATTTTCTGGCTATAGCCTATGTAGTCCTATTTAGTCTGGATGAATTTTGAATAACTCGTAAACCGTAAGAAATAGACAAATTCTTACTGTACCAGAAATGTAGATCTGCCTAAATTTATGTGTCAATAAATTTTTTGTAGAGTGAACCATTTCGGAGATATTCCTTGTTTTGTGTATCAGTTTCAGAAAACTTAGAACTGTCGTGCAATGGAACATTGTTGTTCATTTTTTATATGTTAATCGTGCAAAGAGAACGGAATCTCAAAGGTTAAAAAGATTTGACTGTCGCACAAAGCCTGCTGTATTCTAATATCTCCCTTGCACCTACAAGGAAATAAGTAATAAGATAATTTGTACGAATGTTTATCTTAACTAACATGGAGATATAGAAACAAAAGTTTGTTAGAATGGTTAGTACAAGAGTAGAGAAAGTACTGTGAGTGCAGCACATCAGATTTTTATGTAGTGAGATTTTGTCCGTATCTACGGTTCACCAGTCATGCAGAAGTCATACACAATGAAGAGGACCGGTAAACTCTAGCACGGTAAAGTAAAACTGCATTGGTAATGTAAACTCCGCCACATAACCCCAGCACTTGAAATTAGCAAATTCCTTTATCCTGGACCAGTTTCGTTTTCCGCCAAGTCAAAATACGGTATGCTGTGTGGTTAAAATTGTTTCCCTAAAGTCAAAAATTAAAATCAGAATATGCCTACGTTATACTTTTATTTAAATAAGCTGGTCTTTTAATGACTTCTAATCTTAGTATTTCCTTCAGAAAGTATCCTTTATGCAAGTGTGAAATAAGTGTGCATTTACTGTCTTTGCATTCTTCCTGACGGGAACTTGTTGCTGATTGCTTCGGATCTTTATGTGGGTTTGCGCTTGAAACTGCATGGTGATTATGAACTTGAAAACGTTGGGATGATTTCGATGGAAGGAGGCATTGAATTTAAAATGAAACTTCTACTGCATCCGTTGTTTATTTCCATTTGTTAATGTTCTGGTGTCTCCATATCGCAGGGGGAAATGCAGTTTCCTCAGATATGTAATTATCACTGATGTAGTTACAAAATGCATCCATTTTCCCACAATTAGATTCAGAAGCTAGGTCTTTTACTTTAGTGAATAAGTATTTTACTTTAGTTTACTAGGCAATAAACATATTTAAGTGTAAATTTCCATTTCGGTAGCCATGCAAAGAGAACATTTGTAGAAGGACTGCAAGGCAATATTGAAATGTTCCAACAACTTACACTTTGTCACAGGAATCGAGAAATTGTTAATTAGTGTCACAAGAAAATATAACATTACTTACGTCATTGTTGTAAAGTAAGAAGTCTTTTACGATTAGTTTTCAGGTTGTAGATTTTGACAGTTTCATGCACTGCAGATGTTTTCTGCTAGGCTTATGTTGTGTATCTTGCGTCGAATGCGGCTGACATCTATTGTTGTTAATGATAGTTCATTTTCGTTTTCAGCTCATAGAAAACACTTCGGCTGTTCAACATATCATGATTGTGTTCGAAATTAGATTTAGAAAATTCTATACCCAGACTTGAAATTCCATAAGTATAAACTCTGCTAGGGCACAACGTTTTGACACGTCACCACCATCACAAACCATTCTTAGCTTCATATTTAAAATAACATTTATACCCGTTGACAACATAAGCATTTTTTTCCTCTTTGTCACCATAACAGAGCAGACCATGTCGATTCTGTAACTCGGCGCTAACTAGTGCGTGTCTTCCATTGTATGAAAACAAATGCAGCAAGGACTTCAACTCTGCCAATCATTGATGTTTCAGAAACGTTCAGGCGTTAAGCACATGTAGCCTCGTGGTCTTCATCGAGTTGAGTACGTTCACGCGCAGTTTACAATAATTCACTCATCCTCTGTGTTCCATATGAAAACTATAATACAGCATCAACTAGTAAACCAGGATCTCTCAAAGCTTAAAATCACTCGGTGCGGGTGCAATCCAACGTGCGGAGGATTCTTGCACCGTGCATCGTGGCGAATTGGTTAAAGTTCTGCTCAACTTGCGCACTGCAGAGATAAGAAGCCTATGTTGATGGACGGCTTGCTTATTAGTGAAATAAATACGTCCAACACAACTACGTAATAATTAAAGCCACAATTTTTTGTACCGCATTGTGTGTAGGAGTGTCAGTTATGCCGTGAGTGTGTTCGCCCAGTCTGAGAGGCAAGCCATCAGCACTGAACGAAACAGTCCCATGCATACGGTAAGGTGAGGAATTGTTTTAGTAATAATGGAGCAACCTGCTCCAAAGAAAACAAAGATGCCAAAAGTCCATTGAAAGTGGGATAGTGGTATACTTTTTATTTTTACTTTCTCTAGTACGTATAGTAAAGTAGAGGAAGTATTGTATTCCACCCAAAAATTCGATGTTGATGTTTCACCGGAAATATATGTTTTGAGGCCCCTTGAGCCCCAAAAAGCATTTTTAGAAAAAGGTCCGTGTGGGTGTCGGTGGATGTTGGTATTGGTGTGTGTCTGTCTGTGGACAACATAACTAAAAAACGAAAAGTCGGTTGAAAACCAAAGTTAGTATTTAAGTTCAATGTCTCTCAAGGATGCGACACCAAGATTTTGAAGAAAAGTGTCCCACCCTAAACTACCCTTTACATGGAAAATATTTCGAAAAGTTTGATTTTCTTGAAAATGGCTATCGATTTTGATTAAAATGCCATATGTTTTAGATATTTTTATGACAAAATGAAATCTATATCTTGAATTTTCTGGCTACAGCCCATGAAGTCCTATATACTCTGGATGACTTTTGTATAACTGGTAAACCGTAAGAGATAGACCAAATCTTACTATACAAAAATGAACATCTTGCTAAAACATGCAATTTCTGTCTGATATATATATATATATATATATATATATATATATATATATATTTTTTTTTTTTTTTTTTTTGGCAGATTGAACCATTTCCGAGATATTCCTCGTTATTTGTTTACGTTTTGGAGAACACACTTCTGTCAAATGGAACATCGCTATTCATTTTGTCTATATGTTAAACGTGCAAAGAGAACGGAGTTTGAAAGCTTTAAAAGATTTGACTATCGCTCAAAGCCTACTGTATACCCATATTCCCGTTGCACGTGCAAGAAAACGAGCAATGAGATAATTTCTGCAAATGTTTATCTCAACTAACACGAAGAAGACAGAAGAATAAGAGTTTGTAAGAATGGTTAGTACAAGAGTAGAGAAAGTTATGTGAGTGCAACACATCAGAGTTTTTTGAAAGTCGTGACGATAGAGCAAAATGCCTCATCTACGGTACAATAATTACTTCATTTGTAAGAAAATCATCTTGATTTATCTATTTTAAGTCAATTAGGCTTAATAATAAGAATTTTTATCAATAGGTTTTACTGATTTAGCTTATAAAGCATTATTATTTTGAAAGACATAACAGAGTACACGCAGAAACATTTGGTGAAACAGCACAGGGTACGCTAGAGAGGTTTAATTAAAGAGGTTGTTACATTTTGCAGAAGGGCATTCTTTATCGAAAATGAGGTTTGTATCAGTGTTTCTAGATCATTAAAACAAAAGACTAGATTTGATCATAAAAAAACAAATGAACCTGTTTAACACTGCGCACCGCACGTAAACCTTACGCAGTGCAGAAGAGGGAAACTGCAAAGCGAGTGAGACAAGCGTAAGGTGAGAGCCAGTTGACGTTTGCACCGAGGTCAACTTTTCGTAGTCGCATTTTGCACCTTGCACTGTGCAATGCACCGGTGCATGCACCCAGAGAGGCCCTGCAGAAAACAATCCGTGTTGGAAGGTGTCTCACATTAATTCTTGGGCCTTGGTTATAACCGACGTACTGACTAATGGTAGTTGGTGCGAGAATTTACACTTCTGCTGTGACGGACTTCGTACATCCACAGCATTCAACCTTTGCAAAAAGAGGCAATTGTGCCGGAGTTTACTGCCAACCAAGAGCACTTCAGAGGCTATTCCCAGATAATTCAAAATAATATACATTTCGTTTGTCATGGAAATATCTCGCACATATGGTATAATAAAAATCGTTAAGAGCCATTTTTTGAGAAATGAAAGTTTTCATTGTTAAGGGTAGTTCGGAGTTGGGGGATTTTCAAGAAAATATTGGTGTCGCATAATTGGCAGACGCGGAACTTAAATACCAAGTTCGGTACTTAACCACTTGAGTTACACTGTACACGGACACATACACATGGACCTTTTTCGAAAATGGTTTTGTAGATTCAGTAGGCCTCAAAACCTATATTTTCAGCGAAATATCGGTATCGAATATTTGGGTGGAATGGAACACTTCCTCTACTTATGCTGCTATAGATAAGCAGCAGAGAAAATAAAAACGATACTTATTTTATTGTAACTTCCACAATTTGTTTTTGCTTCCCGTACCGCTCACGTATAATAGATGGATCAGGTACTGTACAGCACTCAAAAATTCGGTATCGATCTCCCGAAATATTTTGGGGTCCCCCCCCTCAGAAAAAAAGATATTCAGTAATATGTTCACACGTGCTTGTGTGTGAGAACGAAAACGAAAACGAAAACGGAAGTGTTGAATAAATACGACATTTGATCCCTGCCCTAGCTCGGAAAATATTTTATTTAAAACCAATCTAAAAAAAGTTTTATTAAAATACCATACATTTAACATATTTGCGTGACTAATTAAATGGTGCATCTTGAATTTCTGCGAACATTTTAACTCGAAACAGAATAATAAATGTATAAAGAATTAGTGTAAGTGATATGAAATGAAAGGATAGTGGGTACAGAACCACGTGAATGTGATAGATCTAATTTTTCCTTCCTGATTTGCTCTAAACATTCAGTGAAGATGAAAAGCACTAATTTTATGTCAGATACTGCTGTACTACTGTTTATCCGGCTGTTTATTTTCGAAACATTACGAGGGTAAATATGGGGGGAGGGGTTGAGGGACCGTCATTCAGCGGGTTAACGTGAGCGAGTTCTGCTGTTAATTTAGTATTTATAAGCATTTTGCATCGTATTTTAAATCCCCTCTTTTTCGCATTTATGTGCCGTATTTAACAACTAAGGTTGCTCATCGGCCTCATGTTTCTTCCCATCCTTTTATTGGTCTTCCTATTTCTCTGTGACCAGAAAGTTTATATTTGTATGACTAATGGAATGTCGGAGTTATCCATTCTTTGCAAATTACTTTTCCATTTTTCTCTATTTATTTATATCTTTTGTTTTATCGAAAATATATCTAATCCTTTCCTAATTTCCTCGTTTCTAATATGACCTAGTCTTGTACACCCTTTCACTGCTCGGAGATATTTCATTTCTGCCATTTGTATTTGGCTCTAATCTTTCTTTTTGAGTGCCCATGTCTCCGATCCGTACAGTAAAACTGGAACAGCCATTGTCTTATCAAGTTTTAGATTTGTATCCTTTCGGAATTTTCTTTTCAGGGTACGAGCTGGTATTCCACAAATACATTGGAATTTACACTTACTACTTTCTTCTTCATTGTTTGTTTTAAAGGTTACATTACAGCCCAAGTAATTAAATTTTCCTACCTGTTCTAACACTTCATTACTTAACACTATCTTCGATCTTTTTACTTGTTTTCCTATAAATGCCATAATCTTTTATTTTTCTGCTGTTATATTTAAACCTAATCCTGGATCAATTTTTGTAACTTGTACATATTTTCAGCTTATCCTCTGTCTTGTAGTAGCATCATGTCATCCGCAAAGAGTAACATAGTTAATGCATTATATATATTATATATAATTATATATAATTATATATATAAATTAAAAGACTGTCGTCCATATAAATATTAAATAACAGTGGAGACAAACTACATCGTTGTCTTAAACCATTAGTAATTAACATATCTTGTGATAATCGTTCATTTCCTAAAACTATTTTTATTTTGGTTTCTTGATATATTCCTGAGTACATCTATCAAATCGGTTTTGCTATTGTAGATATATCTTTGGATTTGTTTAAAATGGGTTATGTTTATTAACGTTAAATTCACACGCACATTTACACCCTCGTTCGTATCTCCAGGCTCTAGGGAGGATGGGGAGTAATCCTGGCTAAAGGAAACTTCCCCTCATACAGCCGGGAATCAAATCCGGGACTTAGTGCTGTAATGAAATCCAGCTTGTATATTAATTCTAGACGAGAGAAAATAAACTTATTGAGAATTGTATATTAATGTAATATTAAATGATAAAATAACCCAGAAAAAATATGCATCTCAATAGCTTTATTGTGTGGCGGCATTCGCCATTTTTGTTTTTTCTTGGCTATATGTTACTTTTTGCATATTCTGTTTAATACTAGAATTGAGTCACAGTTATTGTGCACAAGATCTGAAGAGGCTGATATCAGCAATGGCTCACTCGAGAAAGATTTCGAGAATATTAAACCGGTATTCTCTTTGTTAAAAAATCGATAGTCATATGCGAAGTAAGTCTGTGACACTAAAGCAGAAGTTTAAAACAAAGACGTGCCAGGAGGAACTTCATTGGTCGCTTCTCAAAAAACTGTTAGCTCTTAATATCTGCAAAATCGGAAAATATGTCTGTATGAGCCACACACATATTGAATATTTCATACATCTAACAAGGGTTGGACAAAATCTTTAAGTTTTAAGGTACAAAATAGTCTGTATCCAACTAGAACGATTCTGTTGTAAACATATGAGAGGGGATAAAGAACAGCATCACCACAAGTAAAATGTGTGTCTTGAATTTTCTGGGAATAGCCTTTGAAGTCCACTTTATTCAGAAGAAATTTTGGCAGTAGTAGGAAAGCTACTGTCCCCTTAGCTGGGACCGCACCTTGAACCATTATATTTCACCTGTTTTTCACTTCCCCTCCAACCCCCACCTCTGCTGCATATTCACTTCAGGGGGAAATCCTCATTCTTGAACCAGCATTCCACTGCTTCCTTCAACTGCGATTTGCCACCAAATACAATCCAATGTCTGTCTGTGTCTGTCTGTCTGTCTGTCTGTCATTCTTTCTTTCTTTCTTTCTTTCTTTCTTTCCTTCTTTCCTTCTTTCCTTCTTTCTTTCTTTCCTTCTTTCCTTCTTTCCTTCTTTCTTCTTTCCTTCTTTCCTTCTTCCTTCTTTCTTTCTTTCCTTCTTTCTTTCTTTCTTTCTTCTTTCTTTCTTTCTTCTTCTTCTTTCTTTCTTTCTTTCTTTCTTTCTTTCTTTCTTTCTTTCTTTCTTTCTTTCTTTCTTTCTTTCTTTCTTTCTTTCTTTCTTTCTTCCTTCCTTCCTTCCTTCTTTTTTCTTTGTTTGTTTGTTTGTTTCTTTCTTTCTTTCTTTCTTTTTTCTTTGTTTGTTCTTTCTTTCCTTCTTTCCTTCTTTCTTTCTTTCTTTCTTTCCTTCTTTCTTTCTCTCTCTTTTTCTCTTTCTCTTTCTTTCTCTCTCTTTCTTTCTCTCTCTTTCTTTCTCTCTCTTTCTCTTTCTTTCTCTTTCTTTTTCTCTTTCTCTTTCTTTCTCTCTCTTCTCTTTCTTTCTTTCTCTTTCTCTTCTCTTTCTTCTCTCTCTTTCTCTTTCTTTCTTTCTTTCTTTCTTTCTTTCTCTTTCTTTCTCTCTCTCTTTCTCTTTCTTTCTTTCTCTTCTTTCTCTTTCTTTCTCTCTCTTTCTCTTTTCTTTCTCTCTCTTTCTCTTTTCTTTCTCTCTCTTTCTCTTTCTTTCTTTCCTCTTTCTTCTTCTCTTTCTTTCTCTCTCTTTCTCTATCTTTCTCTCTCTTTCTCTTTCTTTCTTTCTTTCTCTTTCTTTCTCTCTCTTTCTCTTCTTTCTTTCTCTTTCTTTCTTTCTTTCTTTCTCTCTTTCTTTCTCTCTTTCTCTCTCTTTTTCTCTCTCTTTTTCTCTCTCTTTCTCTCTCTCTTTCTCTCTCTCTTTCTTTCTCTTTCTTTCTCTCTCTTTCTTTCTCTCTCTTTCTTTCTTTCCTTCTTTCTTTCTTTCTTTCTTTCTTTCTTTCTTTCTTTCTTTCTCTCTCTTTCTTTCTTTCCTTCTTTCTTTCTTTCTTTCTTTCTTTCTCTCTTTCTTTCTTTCTTTCTCTCTTTCTTTCTTTTTCATTCTTTTTCTTTCTTTTTCATTCTTTCTTTTTCTTTCTTTTTCTTTCTTTCTTTCCTTCTATCCTTCCTTCTCTCTCTCTTTCTCTCTTTCTTTCTCTCTTTCTCTCCTTCTTTCCTTCTTTCTTTCCTTCTCTCTTTCTTTCCTTCCTTCTCTCTTTCTTTCCTTCTTTATTTCCTTCTTTCTTTCCATCTTTCTTTCCTTCCTTCTCTCTTTCTTTCTCTCTTTCTTTCCTTCTTTCCTCCTTTCCTTCCTTCCGTCCTTCTTTCTTTCTTTCTCTCTCTCTCTCTTTCTCTCTTTCTTTCTTTCTTTCTTTCTTTCTCTCTTTCTTTCTTTCTTTCTCTCTCTTTCTTTCTTTCTCTCTCTCTTTCTTTCTTTCTTTCTCTCTCTTTCTTTCTCTCTCTCTCTTTCTTTCTCTCTCTCTTTCTTTCCTTCTTTCTTTCTTTCCTTCTTTTTCTTTCTTTCTTTCTTTCCTTCTTTCCTTCCTTCTTTCCTTCCTTCTCTCTTTCTTTCTCTCTTTCTCTCTTTCTTTCCTTCTTTCCTTCCTTCCTTCTCTCTTTCTTTCTCTCTTTCTTTCCTTCTTTCCTTCCTTCCTTCTCTCTTTCTTTCTCTCTTTCTTTCCTTCTTTCCTTCCTTCCGTCCTTCTTTCTTTCTTCCTTTATTGCAAGGATAGCAACAGGGAAAATGTAATTTGCAAATTCTTCTTTATAAAAGCAGATTGGTCTTGTGTTTGAAATAAATAAATAACATGTATTCCTTCGCCGTGCAACCCCCTTTCCTTGTCCCATTCCTTAGAAAAGAAAGTAAAATGTATTCCGCTCACATGCAAGTTATCTTTTCCTTGTCCCATTCCTTAAAAAAAGAAAAGAAAATGTGTTCCTTTCACGTTCAAGCCATCTTTTCCTTTTCCCATTCCTTAAAAAGTAAAACACATTAAAATGTCAGTGTCCTGGGTTTGATTCTTGGCTGGAGAATGGGAATGTTTATTTAACCAGGGTTATTTCCCAGCTCCCCTGCATCTAGAAGTATGAATGTAGTGTGAATGTGTTGTAATACTAATTCAAAGATTAACACATCGTAAGCCAGTGCGAAGCAGTTTTTGTTCCATAGGTAAAATCAGCAGACATGACCTTAGAAGTTCAATGATGGCAAATAGGCCACTTAATTGATGCATGTTGTGAATTTTCTCCTTTGAAATAAACACATTAACATTCATCCACGTAGCGTGCATGTGATCCTTTCTCTGTTTAAATCATTTAAAGGAACCACATAAGCAATACATCTAAGGATCCCAAATGTTAGAACAATTATGAACAATCATTACATTGTTTTAACCTACGTATTCGCGCCAAATGTTGGCGGGTTCGGTCATACAGTATAACAGTAAGTGAATTTCTTATTTTAAAATAAACATAAATTAACATGCATTCATGTATCATGCAAATTGAACTTTCTCTTTCCCTATTCTTTGCAATAAATAAGTAAAAAATGTTGTATTTGGTGATGGATATCGCAGCTGAAGGAAGTAATGTTGGGGGAACCAAGATGCTCGGATGGGAAGTGAAAAAGGAGGTTAAAATAGATATTAAAGTGCTGTCTTAGCTTTCCTACTATTGCCGAAATTTTGTACTAACTGGTAAACGTTAAGCATTAGCAAACAAAAGGTACTACAGAAACATATTGACCTCTTTAAAACACACGATTTATTTCAAAGAACTTTTTGTGGCATCAGCTATTTCCGAGATATGGTGTTATATTGGTTTTAGTTGTTCGATACTTTGAGGTAAGTGCTTTTTTAAATTTATTTAACGTCCTGTCCCTATTCACTTATTCCTGCTGTCACGGAAATAATAGGAATTCTAGAGCTATAGGGAGCTTCTTTCAAACACCTGACTATCGATTCTGTTTCCTCCATCCCTCTTGAACCTACACCGAAAAGTGTAATGGAACTATATCTGCAAACGTTATCTCGATTAACATGAAACAGATAGCAAAGAGCACAAAATAGCTTGCGTGAGAATAGTTTGCTGAAGTTATATGAAAATAAATGATAGTGGGAAGAGAAGGGCATGTGAATATAAACCATTCTTTTTCTGCATTGCGCAGTGTCAATAAGAGAATAGTATAATTAATTAGTTAATTTTGTTTCTTTTGCTGATATGCTACAACTGGTGGCGATTCGGGGTTCAAAAAGGCGCACAAAATGGCCCAGCGTATAGAGAAAGACGGTGCTAAAGATAAAAACACCGCATCGCGTCGAACAGACACCAGCATTGCGATAGTTGAGTACTGCGGCATACTGGCATCGTGCCATGCATTTGGACCGTACACACCAGCTAACAAGCCCCGTAAAAGGGAAGGATTTAGTGCACTACTTTAATCACAGGTGTAAAGCCTTCTTGACTTCAATAATGGTCACTGTTAACACGTGCAGCTTAGCTTGCGTATCACGATATATAATTATGCTAGGAGATCAAGTTGATTCCTGTTTGACCACGAGTCAGTTTTTGTTTGGTGTGGCTTGCCTTGAAGAGATGACACGGTGAAGTTTTGGAGACCTTCTGATATAGAAAAACCAACGTGACATTGAACAGAAAAGATCTTAACAATAGAGAGGGTACACGATTTTGTTATTGCTAATTTCTACAAATTTCAACCATTTGGTGTTACCACAAATTAATTCAACATAATTGTAACCAGGTCCCGGATGTTTATGATATATCATAGTTTTTGTTTGTGGCTTTTTCCCATGGAAAATATAAGCGAAGCACGATTTCATCAATGGTGATTAAAATTATGCAATTCTTATGGGTTACACATCCATATTTTGGCTTTTTTTTAAAACTTTTTTTTTTGTCATTTTCTTGTCATTTTTCTCATTATAGTCGTATTTTCTCTTAAATTTTGTGCATTTTCGTCATATTTTTGTATTTCTATTCCAGTTTGCATATGTGCTTACAATCGTTCCAAAGACGATTTTTCACATCTCCTTATTCTTGTTTGTAATATTAGGAGGTCTTTTTCCCATTACAATGTTGCGTGGAAGTAGATCGTTCGCTTTTTGGAAACTTTAAAGTGTATGTAATTTGCTGTTGTAATTCTTCTTTCTGATTGCCCTTTAAAATGTGACCATTTTATCCTGTGCAGAGCTGAGGTTTAGCTTTGTATTGAGGAATTAAATTCAAAAATGCAAAAAAATTAATACTGTTTATTTATTATTGAGTGTGCTAGATTTTTAAAGTAGATTTTATGATTATAACATAAAATTAAACTTCATGATGTGTACCGAAACGTACAAGAAACTAATGTTTAAATAAATCTTATATGTTTCATTCACATTACTTTCTCTACTCACTTTTCTGCAAAATATTCTTGCAAGCATCTGTCACACTGAAAAAATCAATGCCATCAGCCAGGATATGAACCAGTACCTTCCGATTTTCGTGCAGTTGAATTTTTCAGTGTGATTTTATATTTCCAACCTTATACGGTACACGGCTTGTGTGAAAGATTAATTAATTACCATATTTTTAAAAAGGCTTATTATTCTATAAACTCGTTGTTGTTAGTCCAAATGAGCCTTCAATTCACATTTATACGTTTTGCTGTAGAACAAAGCAATATGATAGCTTAGCTGTAGAACAAAGCAATATGATAGCTTAGAAATTCCATGATCTTGCTTGACCACGAGAACAAAGAAAGGAAACAAAACCGCTTAGCAGTTGAGAGAAATATGTGAAAATTCGAACCATTAACATAGACTATCTTGAAAATAGTTACCTCGACGCACGCACACACGCACATGTACACGCACGCGCGCGCACACACACACACACACACACACTTTTTTGACCGAACAGCTAAAAACATATTTATAGATCATTTATAACAATAATGTAAAAGTAAATAAATAATTAAAGTGGGCCCTGAACACATGTACATTGTTTTGTATATAGAGGTTATGAAATACATCCGGTGAATTCCGGCGGGCTTCTCCGGGTTCTCCGGTTTCGCCCGCCACTCATTCCATAAATTGTTCCATCATCCTCTTTCTAATGATCCATTTCGCCTGCATTTCATGTCATCCTCTTCACTATCATACCTGGTGTTGGGCTGACCACCCGCTTCCAGATCTGCACTCTGTCCGGTCCATAGGTTCGCCTGCTCCCCGACAGGCATCTGACCCTCGGCACTGGCTTGTAAGTGCTAGGGTGTTTAAGTCCTACATAAGGTGAGGGTAGTCAGATAAAGAAGAGGAAGAATATTTATCACTACAAACGGAAAGTGCATGTAAAGATCAGCATTTTGCAGCACAACAATGAAAATAAATACTGGTAGTGAAAGTCATGTCAGTCTTTTTGGGTTAAAGGCGCCTCAAAACACACACATTTGTAAATATTAACACCGTTATCGTTGGCCAAATGGAATACTGCTTCTGCGCTTGATGACAGGAGGAGAAAATAAGCGTGACACTTTTCCAACACATAGTGCATTTAATCCCTAGCATGAACATTTTGAACAATTACAGTATTTTATTTAGGTCTGGAACAAAATCCACTGCCACGCGAGACATACGTATAAGTGGAAAATTTTATAAGTGGAACTCAATTATTATTACTTTCTCTACCACGTGTACTCCATTACAACTACCAGTATACAGGTGGTAGGAAAGTCATTACATTAATTTAAACCAATGATAGATTTTGGTATTTGGAACACATTTTGTATTTTACGTTTTTGTCTCTGACCATTTCCTACGGAAATATTTTGGTTTTATCGAAAACAAGCTGGTAAGACTGCAGATTTCACTTTCACTAGATCAGTACATAAACAAACACGTGACACTACGACATTATCATTTCCTACAACATCAAACTTAAATCGTTTCGTAGCTGATACTGCTATAATTTAATAAACCAAACCATCTCTCTGACTTATAAACACAATGATACATTTCTAGACTCTTACAAAGTGTACCAAATGATATTTTTAAGCTGACAACAAAAGAATAAGCAATAAACCAAATGGTTCACCCGCTTGACAAGTATTGTTCAAAATGTCCACCATTTGCGCACCTGCAAGCCTCACACATTTTTTAACCAATTATATCGCACTCTAACAAAAACACCCTCATTGTTGCGTATTTCTTCCGCAGCCAGATAAATGCATTCTCTCAGATTCGAGGGCAGTAGTTGCTATTTTGTAGATCCTGCTTTTCACGTCCCCCCAGAAGAAAAAATCCAGAGGATTCATACCATGTGGAAGGGAAGTCATTGCATTAATTTAAACCAGTGGTAGACCTCGGTATTTGGAGCACATTTTGTATCTTATGTTTTTGTCTCTGACCATTTCCTACGGAGATCGTTTTGTCGAAAACAAGCTGCCGACACTACAAATTGTGTGTGTCACTTTCACTGGTTCAGTACATAAGCAAACACTACTGCTACCACGCGTCTCGTGAATGTCTCCTATGTTTACTGTACGAACGTAGGCCAATCGCAAGCGTTACCTGCTAAAACATAGGCGAAAGGGAAAGTGGTCGACCTGTTTACATTCGAAAACCAGGTCAATTTCCTGACCAACCTCAACGCAACTCGAGCGTTGTCGACATACCTTGCGTCTGAAAAAGTCGTTCGGAGTATTCCTTCACGTCTTTTAAGTGATTATTTTCGAAACCTTAAGTGATCCCCCCTAACTACTACCGAAGCAACATCAGAAATAAGTTACTCTACGCATCTTACAAGTAACAAACTGTTATCTTCGTACATTCTTGTGGAATTACGCATCCAATTTGGAACAAACACCATTCATGTTTTCGAAATCGGTTGATCAAAGAACAAAATGCCATTCGACTTTTTTGTGCGTAATGGTTCTATGAAGCACATATTAGTAGGAGTGTAATGACTTCCCTTCCATCCTGTATGTAAGAACACCACAATACTCAACGTTTCTGGGCACCCCTCCTATCGTCGCATCCTTCATTGGTTTGGAGTAGAGTCCGTTGCTACCCTGCTTCCATCCAGTAGGAAGTGATGCAAATCTGACTTTGGCCAGTCAGAGACATCAGAATACCTTCCCCACATGGAGCAGTGCTAGGAGTTGGATCCGCTTTACTACTTTGAACACCTTAGCTACGATGTCCGTCTAATTTTAGAATGGACTTATATCCAGTAGGTAAAGAAGATGTATTCCATTCAAACACTGTCTAGATCTCACCGGAAATGCATGTTTTAGGCCCCCCTGAATCCATTTAAAAAGCAGATTTATAAGAAGGTGATGTCCCTGAGGAGCATTACCCAAATCAAAACCGGGATAGTTGTAAGATTTAGTATTTCAATTTAGCATGTTCCAAGCATGCGACACTGAAGAATTTCAATAAAATCTGTCGGGGCCCAAACTAAGGTTTACGTGGGACATATTTCAAAGTGTTACATGTTCTCAAAAATGGCTAAAGATTTTGATTAAAGTACTACATGTTTAACCTACAAGATAACGCATATATAACTTGAGTTTTCTGAGAACAGCCTATGGAACCCTCTTCATTCGGAAGGACTTTTGTATCATTTTGTATAACTGATAGACCAAAGCATATTACTCAGAATGTACATCTGTTTCATTTATAGTCTCTCAAATAAGGCTTTTTTAAAATCTTTTGTTGCTGTTTTGGAGACTGTCTCGGTGGTTAGGTGGTTAGCATGCTAGCTTCCAAATCCAGAGGTCCCTGGTTCAATTCCAGACTGGAGGATTTCTTTCTTTTTTTTTTTTTTTTTTTTTTTTTTTTTTTTTTTTTTAATTAACGTCCTCCAACATTGTCATATCGGACGAATGAATGAAATGAAATGGGTGAAATGATGCTCAAAGGAGCCCGAAGTCCATGGAGCTTTAAGTTACCCGACATTCGTCTTCTCAGGGTAGGGAAAACCTCGGAAAAAACCTTACCCGGATAACTTACCCTAAGCGAGATTCGAACTCGCGACCTCTTGAACGTGAGGCAGACACGCTAACCATCACGCTACCGAGGCGGGCAGACTGGAGGATGGGAATGTTTCTTGAGCCAAGATTATTTTCCATCCTCTCTAGAATCTGAAACTGTGAATGGTGTGTGTGTGTGTGTGTGTGTGTGTGTGTGTGTGTGTGTGCGCGCGCGTGCGTGCGTGCGTGCGCGAGTGCGAGAGAGGAGGGGAGGCAGAGATATATTTTCAAAGCCATCACACAGAGATACGCTCTTTAAAAATGTGATTCTCGCTTTAGCTGCGGAATCTCACGCACTTATAACGAACTGTGTTAATGTGAACTGCAAGTTTATCGGATTAACAAAAAGAGAAGAATAAGCATTTGTAAGAATAGTCTGTAGAAGAGTGAGTAGATAAAGTCACTGTTTGCAGCACACCAGTTTTTACTTTCTCTACTGGTAGGGAAGTATTGTATTCCACCCAAAAATTTGATGTCGAGATTTCACCGGAAATATATGTTTTGAGTCCCCCTGAATCAAAAGAATTTTTAGAAAAAGGTGCATGTGTATTTGTGTCTGTCAGTCTGTGGACAGCATAACTTAAAAACGAAAAGTCGGTTATAAACCAAAATTTGTATTTAAGTTTGTCTTTCAAGGATGCGACACGAAGATTTTGAAGAAAATTGCTCCACCCTAAACTACACGTTACATGGAAACATTTTCGAAAATTTTGATTTTCTTGAAAATGGCTCTAACGATTTTGATTAAAATGTCGTATGTTTAAGATATATTTATCACAAATAAAATGTATATTTTGAAATTTCTGGCTATAGCCTATGAAGTCCTATTTACTCTGGATGCTATTTGAATATCTGGTAAATCGTAAGAGATAGACGAAATCTTACTCTACAAAAAATGTAGGTCTCGCTAAAACACACACTTTATGTCCCAATAGAATTTTTTTGTATAGTGAACCATTTCGGAGATACACCTTGTTATTTGTGTCAGTTTCGGAAAACTTAAACTTTCGTCAAATGCAACATCGTTGTTAATTTTTTTAATATGTTAACCGTGCAAGGAGAACAGAATCTCAAAGCTTTAAAAGATTTGACTATCGTTCAAAGCCTACTGTATTCTAATATTCCCCTTGCTCCTACAAGGAAATAAGAAATAAGATAATTTCTGCAAATGTGCATCTCAACTATCACGAAGAAGATCTAGGAACAATAGTTTGTACAAATAGTACAATACTAGAAAAAGTCACTGTTTGCAACACACCAGTTTTTTGAGTTGTAGGGTGTTGCATATGAGTACTAGATGTTTAGCTTGTATAGCAACCGAATTAGATGTGGAATTGTTAACTTATAATCCATGGCAACTTTGTTAAGTACTGGGATGTAGTCCCATCGTCCAACAAATTTGTTTGCATCACTAATACAACATAGTGATGTTGTTTGGTACCGCATTCTGTTTATGATGGATTGGAGAGAGGAAGGAAAGTTGACGAGTACGTTGATTGATCGTATGGACTTTGGAAAGCACTGGCCGAGAAAGACTTCAGGGGGTTTAAAGCTGAAGTGCTTTTAAAGAGATCTACCGGTCTTTAAGAACGGCGATTGGTTTTACTTTTATTGCCTCTTGGTTAATGTAGAAGAATTAGTACATTCCAAACCAAAGAGCGAAAACAGGTGTAACGACTTCACTTGGTTCTTTTTACTTTCTCTACTGCGTGCCTAATAACTAGAAGAAGAGTGTTCTGTTCCTCCCAAAAATTCGTTATGAGAATTTCACCGGAAACATGTGGTTCTGAACTCAAAAGAAAAGCTTTTTTTTTTTTTTTTTTTTTTTTTTTTTTTTTTTTATTTTTTTTATTTTTTAGAAAAGGTATGTCTATCACAGGAAATTAAGTGCAGAATTTTCCAAGGATGCAAAACGAAAGATTTCCAAGAAGTCCTAACACCCCAAACTGCCCTTCACAATGAATATATCCTATGTTTGTTTTTTTATCTCCACGGTGGCTAACGAGTTTCATTAAAATATGTATGTACCGTATATTGTGTTTGCATGGCAAGGATGAATATCTGAATTCTTTGCGAATAAATTAAGTCCTCTTCATTTGGATGTATGTTGTATAACTTTGTATGACTCGTAAAACATAAAATACAGAATGTTCGAAAATTCCCCTTACAAACTTGTTGGTAGAGGGGACTAAGATCATACTTTGAATAGGTACCCATGTCGGGAAACATACCGCTTCCGTGCTACAACAATTTCAAGTCTGTTTGCCCGGTTGCAAGCGGCTAGTCTCGACAAGGGGTGTTTGCGTCAGACGAGCATCTGATGTCATTTGACATCTATCCTACCTCACTTCCCTAGTTCGAGCCCCATTCAGTGTCGCTCAGTCTGCGAGCAACGTGGTAGAATACATTTTTGCAGAAAACACAGGGATGGTCTTTCTGTTTGGCACAGCACAGGGTAAGGAAGAGTTGCCCTTCGCCTTTATCAAGATCGTTATCCACTACGCCGGACTAAATCATACCATTTCCCTCACAATGACGCAAGGTTCATCGCCACCAGGATATACTGTGGTGCTCCAAAGTGACATCGCACTCCCAGCTTTGAAGTGGCCGTTCTGCATCACATTGATGAGAACCCTTTAACGAGTACCTTCCACGAGTACACTTGCACGTGTAATCGATGTTGCGCATAGCCCCATCTGAGCAGTTCTGCATGAGCAACAACTCACCTGTACCACCTCCAAAGGGCGTATTCACTACTGCCAAACGATTTTGCATCACGTTTGCCTTTTGTACGTTTGTGCACCGCTGCAAAAAGGAAGCCTCTGTTTCCTTGACACATTCTTTTTACAGATGTCTAGGCAGACGAATACCCTCGAGCCACGCATTGCCAGGGATTCCAACAGAGATTTGGCACCGACGTGTGGGCAGGTATTCTGTGTGGTCATGTGGTTGGGCCACAGGTTCTTCCTCCCTAGTTAATGAGTCCCACCAAAACAGGCATTGGGGATGTTGGTGAAAGATGTGCCATTGAACATCCGTCAAGACATGTGGTTTCAGCACAACGGCGCATCCACTAATTTTTCATTTGGTGTTCGGGAACATCTGGACCAATGATTTGGACAGAGATGAGTAAGTCAAGTTGGTCCTGTTGCGTGACATCCACGTTCATAGGATTTTACTCCATTGGACTTTTCCTGTGGGGTCGTATGAGAAGTTGATCTACGAGACTTCTGTAGAGTCAGAGGAAGATCTAGTGGTACGAATTGTGGTCCCTGCAGAACAGATTGCTGACACCAGGTGTGTTAGGGCGACTTTGCGAGTACGCCATTCATAAATAAACGAGTGAAACAACTTTGGTGGTTGCCACGTCGAACCGGAGTTGTATCGGACTAGAATGCCAACTAGTCTATGGCAAAGACAAAACAATTGTTCACTTTAAGTGTAAAGAAAAGTTCTTGTGAAACATGTTTAAATTTTGTTTTTGTTTCTTTGGTATTATTTCCTAATGGTTGTAGTGAATTAAGAATTGCGAACAAAAGTGTTTGTGAAAATTAATGAAGTTTCCTGTTTGTTGTATTACCTAATGAGTTGAACTGTAAGAAAAGTGATGTATTGAGTGATGCCTAACTAAAGTACTTCAGCAAACTGGTCGTGTTTAACAGCAGTTTTCAAATGGTTGTAGCACAGAAAGGTATGTTTCTGGACATGGATTTATATTCAAAACATGATCTACTCGGTCCCCTCTACAATTCATAAAAGCTTGTAGGAAATTTTCAAACATCCTATATATATTAAAGCTACACAGACACACAAGATGTGGATTGTATGTGTTGGCATCTCGTAAGGTAGGATTTTCTATTTTTTAAGGGCTAAGCACCATTTATTTGTTTCTCGTGTTCATGCAAAGAGTGGAATTTAGCCAGGCATACAGCGATCCACTTTTTAAAGAATTGATATAGCTTCAGCTTTTTACATCTCTTTTATGCTACAACGACATTTGTAATGAAATCATTTCTGCAAACCCGCACCCCGATTAACGTGAAGTAGTCAGAAAAATAAACTTCTGTAAGAATAGGAAACTAATGTTCCATTCTCACAAGACGCCCATATACACATTGAAAATGTTGGTGTTAGTCATTATCACTGTGGTAGCGTTCTTCATTTTGTTAGCGTTTACAGAGGCATTAAAATACTTTCATTTCCATAGTTTAGGGATAACGTGTTGCCTTCTAAACCAGTAGGTAATAGTTAGGGTGGGTTGTCTGGAACTGAGGGCAGGACAGAGCAGCTCTCTGAATGACTTGACTTTAGCAAGGGTGGGTGTAGGTATGCATATACTTAAATTTGGGTGTCGGATTGAACACTGTGCTTGCTAATCAACTTCTCTACTACACGTGTATTACGGCACGCCCTTTGCCTTAGAGCTGACACTCGTTTCAAAAATTTACTCAAAATAATGACGTCAAGGCATACTTTGAAATGAACATTTCGTAGAAATCCACCCACAGGAGAAAATGATATTTATATACAGCGCGATCTATTATTCTTTTGCTATCAACACCTCGAAATGGAATGGCCTAAAGTTTATTTAAACTAAAAAACGGTTCTGAACCTGCATATCTTCGGAATTGAATTTCTGAAATTATTAACAGTTGCTTTCCTTGGTGTAAATTAATAGGTTACATTATTATAAATATTAAGAGATATTAAACAAAATTTAAACTAATTGTAATAATCGAGGGTGGTTCATTAAGTGCCAGTATTTCAAAATAGATGTGTTGCTGTTACCACTGTTTACTGTCATTTGTTACGCGTCGCCAAAACAAATTCAGTACTGATACATACTGTGGGCCTCTGACGAGTAAAGTCCGCGGGGGCGTTCTGCTCTCTGGAGGGGAGAGGGGATACATTACCTCATGGCAGCTCACGATGTCATAAATAGATCTACCAATATTAAATACATCTCGCGATGTTAGTATTCCAGCATTGCTACGTTTTCTACGTTTTCTACGTTTTCTACAAGGCTGTGTTGTTATGTTGAAGGTCTAGCCGTAATCTTTCTCGGATAATGCTAGAGTTGTCGATAACAACACATTCCTTACAGCCATATTCTCGTGAGAGGAACACAATAGGTTAGTATGGATTTGGCAGGTATTTCAATTAGTCGTCCAGCGTGTTTTCGCTAAAATGCAAAAAGTGCAGTGCTGTTCAGTTATTCGTTTTTTACTTTTGAATGGGAAAACTTGCGAGGAGATTAAAGCGAAATTGGCTGCTGTTTATGGGGACCTTTCGCCGTCTATGGCAACACATATTGGTTCGATAACTGTAAACGTGGTCGAAGATCCGGTTTTGATAAGGAGTACCCAGGACGCGTGGCAGATGCGGTTACCGAAGAAGTCATTAAAAAAGTTCACGATATGCCGTTCCCGTTGTGTGGTTGATCCATATAGAGGGATTAATTATTGAATATTACTAATTTTGATACTCCTTAAACTGTACCTACCACCTTATAGGGTTGTCCAAACTGCGTGTGCTTTCTGACAGCTGTTCTTTAGTGCATTGTTGTACATGTAAAACGTAAATTTTTTGCCGACTTCAAGGCAGCGATACAAACCTCTCGAGGAAAATAGCAGCAGCTCCTAGGGAGAAATAACAGGTCTAATAAATCAGCTGTTTTCCTCGAATGCTATCACGATCATTAGTAACTAAAAGAGCACGCACGATTCATCTGGTGACAACCGGATCTGCTATTCCGATTGCAGGTTCCCAAGGGCAAAATCCGTTACTCCCACTAGTTGGAGTTGTAGATAATAGATAACTGACTGCCTACGTGGAATAGACAACCTTGCATGAACCAAGTCTTCGGTAGACGCCCTTTTAATACAACATTAAAACTGGACGGGCTAATAAACATTTCGTTATGAGCAGGAAACCGAGGCAACAGCTGTTGATAAAACGAGTCGCAATATGCTAACCAGAAGCTCATGAAAAGCAAACTTATGTGCGGTTAACATACTAAAGAATCCTATGTAAAACCTGGAAAATTGAATTGTATAATACAAATATTGGGGAAATCCGAAGCTCCTGCAGTAAAAACGACAAATGTTTAAAAGAGATAATTTGTTTCTTCGGTAGGAAATGCGGAAATTCACATCGATATTTTCCTTCTTCTGTTACCTTAGTACTTGTGTATTTTTTCTTGGTAAGTGGATATTTCTTGAGATGAGGGACAATTCTTGAAAGCTTAAGTTTAAGATTCTCGGAAAATGCCTGGGAAATATATTAAACAACTAATGAGCGTTTCTATATGAATAATGCACACATTGATTATGTCTCATTGTTGGGGTTTGAGGGATGGGATACAGCCGAGTGGTTAGACCATTAGCTTTTCATCAAAGCGGCCCGGGTTCGATCCCAGGCAACTGCATGTGGAATTTATGGTGGACGAAGCGGCGCTGGGGCAGATTCCCTCCGGGTTCTCCGGTTTCCACTGGTGTTCCATCTTCATTCCATGTATCATCAGTGTCACCGCCTGCGGTGCCTATGTATTAAAAGCGGTCGTTAAACACTACAGACGGGATCGGATAATCTAAGAGGAATTTATGCCACCAGTGTTTATCGTAGTATTGTGGCAGGAGGACGCCCATTGCGCTCAATTTTTACGAGTGCCACAAACAATTGACACGAGTTGCATGCAACGTTTTATTCAATTCTGTCTTCATAAATAACTATAATTTACAATTTAGGTCTTTAGAGAAGTTAAAATGCAAATAGCAGAACTGTGTGAGTTCATTGTTTGCCGCCACTGTTACCAAGATTGCGTCTCCAAGGGATGCATACTTATTAGCAATATGGGGACGAAGGTTTTGACCCTTTGGATGAAGATCCAATTGGAATTGGAGAGGAAGTGAAGGCTGCAGACGGTAGCGTACCCAGATTATCAGACCCGGGTGCGTTACCCAACGAACATTGTAAAATTCGTTAAAATACGACTCAACTTAAACAATTCTGCCCATATCAGTATACTGAATCTAAGTTTGACAGCATGTAGTCTAAACAAAATGTTCTTTATTAATACAATTTAAATTCATTAACATGCTTAGTACACTGGAATGTAGTTTAATAAACATAATTTATGATTATGATGTAAAAAATAAAACTTACTCACGTTTAGTTTATCTTACATCGTATAAATCAGCTGGTCTCCGATTTCTATGAGCAAAAATATCAATTACGTCATCAGATGAAGCTCGCGAACGTAGATCTTGTAGACGCTTGTTTTCGATGTTTATCAGAGCAAGATCTGAGAGTTGTGAATATAATTTTCAGGCAGGAAAAAGATCTTTCTACTCAAGCATTAGTTGTTTGTTGGTATAGTCAAGATTAAAGCTGACTTTTTGAAAGTTCCACTGTGGAAAGTTTCATTGCTTTATATGTCGGTGAAGCTCACTGACACTGTTATTTTCATATCAGGATCACCTTACAGCACACAGGGCTCACATTTTAGTTCAGCGGTATAAAGTAATATCCCATGATTACTTTTCAACTTTTAAATATCTCCTCCGGGAATTTTTGTTTGAGGTTAGAGAAATGTGCATGGTCAAGAAGACAGAGGAACTGTGATTTTGAAATTTTGCTAAATCTCTGAGATATGCTTTATCATACGGTATCAACATTTCCAGAAACAATCATCTGTAATTGGATTTATCACTGCTGATGTCAGTTATACCACCAAGACGAATTCTCTTTGTTTGAAGTTTACTGACTTATTTATTTCCTCTCAAAGTCCGTCAAATTCATTTCTGTAGTTATGCAAATATTGCATGAAATGTTCTAGCATTCTCTTGCAGTAAGCAATATCTGGGAACTTTTTCTGGAAGATTTGGAAGAGGACATCAGGATACTGGAATATGCTAGAAAAATGTCAAAAAGGAAATTAAAAGTGAAATCTTTTAGGCTGGTTAGTAAGCCTCCCGACCGCCTCCGTAGCGCAGTTGGTAGCGCGCTTGCCTCTTGCGCGGAGGACCCGGGTTCGATCCCCGGTACCTCTGGGAGGTCTGGCACGGGCTGCACTCAGCTTCGTTAGCTCCCGGGGGGACCAATTAAGGAGCTACTTGATGGAGAAGTAGTGGCCCCAGGTCGAAAAGGTCGTATAACTGGCCGGGAGGGCTCGGGAAGCTGACCACGTCCCACCCTCCAGTACTGCACCCCACCAATGACGCCTGTAGAAGGCAGGGGTGGGGGACGCAGCGGCTGGGTGGCAAGTCTTGGCCCTTCATGAGCTGTTGCGCTAGGGGTTTAGTTTTTTTGGCCTCCCACAGGGGTAACAGTCCTATTGGGAGTTTTCACCTTTTACCATTATCGCAAACAAATATTCTGTGATACTAAGAGCATGATTCAAGAGAGAATCTACTCTTGTCAGAACAACGTGTAAAGCAAATAAACCTCTCTTGAACATGTCTGTCAACGAATGCTAGAGAATTGTTCTTCACTGCTAATGTCAAGGGTTTCATCTTATGTCAATAAAACCAAGAAGGCATCAGAAAATTCCTTTTTAACTTCATGCGTCATGACGGCACTCACTCGAAATTAAGTTATTCTGAGTATCAAGTGAAGTTGCACGAAAAAAGTCGACTTTACCAAGTGCTCTTTCAGAGAAGTGTCATATATAGCTAATTTATTTAAATATTCAGTATAGTTGGCTATGAAAATCCTACATTCTCATTGTGACTACGAGAGCAAGTGCTTGTTTTCCTAGAAAACATACAGCCCGTACAAAATGAGAAAGTAAAGCTCTGTTCATTGTATACTGTTCAAATGAGAGCTCATACTGGTTATTCAATGAAAATGCTATTCTTAGAGTTATCGCGAACATTTTTAGTTGTCTTTCACATATTATATGACTACAAGCATATTGCTTTTCCCTTTGCTTTATCTTCATAACGCTGGAGTTTCAGACGCACTTTTCATTTGAAAAAAGAAGACAAGATTAACCAACAGTTCGTTTAAAGTTTTACAGCCGCACAGCCAGGATTCACTTTCATAAATTTTGATGATGAAATTACACATATTTTTGTTCGTCGTAATACTGAGTCCAGGCCGCATAACTGGCCGGGAGGGCTCGGGGCGCTGACCATGACCCACCCTCCAGTACTGCACCCTACCAGTGAAGTCTGTAGTGGGCAGAGGTGGGGAACGCAGCGGCTGGGCGGCAAGCCTTGGCCCTTCATGGGCTGTTGCGCTGGGGTTTAGTTAGTAATACTGAGTACGGGCTTTAGAATTGCAGAATATTTTTAATTCCGCAAAAATCGGGGGAAATACGGGAAAGAGTGATAAGTTTGTTGCTTGGCGAAGTTCAAAAAATGCTACGTGTAGACGTATCAAATAAGCGTTGTAATGATTTTTACTTGGATATATTTTGGATACGATAGGTACGTAACTTGCAGGTGTATTTTAAAGTTTATGTAAATGTTAAGTTCACTGTTTTTACATTGGTCTCGACTGAAAATGTATTTGTCAGTGTTCAGTTTCATTCGTATAGTTGCTTAGAAGGCGGTGAGATGAGGTATGGGGAGGGGACTTCAGCTGAATATTTTATCAGATAACTTGAATAAAACTGTTTAGGTAGCGACAATGAAGTCATCTCTTCAGCAACCTTTATGGCACGCGTGCCATAATTACCCATTTATGGCTATTTCTAACGAAACCTCGATTGTTCTTGGGTCGCATGCAATATGTGCTATTTCTGATTTGCCAATGAAAAACGATAAATCTAATGTTTAACAATAGCTCGAATCTGGTGCGTATTTATATTTTAGTAGTGTTTATCCACATTTGCATTCGGCACCACAGGCGGTGGACACTGATTACACATGAAGTGATTATTGGGAAAAAAGAAACGTTCCAGCCCTAAGTTTAACACAGCTCCCCAACATTTGCCAGTAGTGAGAACCAAGGAACATCTCGACTGAAGATCAGTCAGGGAGGTGGGTGCTGGCTAGATTTGAAACGCGTATCTCGCCCTCACGAGTCGGTGCTTGAGTAAGCTCGGCCACCCTTGTCGGTGCATATGTACAGTTCTACACCATATGTAAACAAATTTATATAGAGGTTCTTTTAACGTTTTTAAACGGTAAATGAATCGGGCGAGGTGATGCTGAAACGAGCCCACGGTCTATTTAGCTTAAGAGCTGCCCATATTCATCTTCTGAGAATAAGGAAAAACCCTGGAAGAAACTTTATCCATGCAACTCACCTCAACCGAGATTCCAACATTAGACCTCTTGAATGCGAGGCGGACATATGACCTGCCTACACACCATGAAAGTGGGCTTCTGTATTTGCATTTACGTTATCATGGTGATTGTATGGTTTTATTTAGGTAACAGAAACTGCGTTATACACGGAAAGCCATGCTTCCCTCAGATTTAAATATTTTAGAAATGTAATAAATTACTGGTAGAAATTAAGGCTTCCAATAATGAACCAAATCGATGCAGTAGTTTCTCGGTAAAAAGTTTTCAGCTTGTCAGTCCTGCATCAGGGATGGATTCTGGAATATTGGAATACAGATATATGTTCATCACAAGCCAGCTTACGTCACGTGTGAGAAATATCATTCATAACGTTTATGTACTTCGTACAAGATCGTGGAAAGGTATGCTGCGGCTTTGTGAGAGACTATAAATGCAAACGTTCCATAATTCACGGCTCTTTGTTTTATGCTTCGTCCCTAAAGAAGGTTGAAACGACGTGGTGCCTCTTTGTTGAGTCTATAAATGGGCTATTCCATTTCAAATCGGACGAAAAATGACCGTGCATTTTTAAAATCATTAATCATTTCTACATGTGTCAGTTACTGTGAAACAATACACTTTTCAGAAACTTACCTCTTAAATGTTTATAATTTTCGAGTTAAAATTTGCGTTATTTTCCGAATGAGACAACTTCCGTGCTGTATAACTCAACCCTGTGTCGGATTTCGGTAAACTGCGATTCATTTTAAAACTGATTGTTGTTGATGGTATGCAACAATAACATAGCAATAATTATACAATTTTTTAAAACCTTTTTCTTCATGTATTAAGCATAAATGTATTTTTATAAAGATTAAACCTATACAGGTGTCCCAAAATTAGACCGAGAAACTTTGGGAGCTGACGGATATTATTTTAAACACTTTTTGTTAAGTTATTCACAGCTTTACTATCCAAAATTAGACCGACAAACATTTAAATCATAAAAATTGCTGGTGTCTTTGCGAGAGTACGGCAGAATAGGGCACGCCGATACATTATTTGTGTTAATCGCAATGGGTGTGTGTTCCAACATTTGCTTTGAATAGTAAAGCTGTGATTAAGGGTCTGTCCAGTGTTAGTATCCGGACGTTTGTTAGATTTCTCAGTAATAAAACCTTAATTAAATCACTAGATATGAACTTAGGAGTCAAGTTTCTGGTGTGAACAAATTGGTTACCTTCGCAATCTTCAGTTTACATTGCTTCATTAGCATTTTATCAGATTATATAAAATATATACATCTGTAAAGTTTGTGTTAGTATCTGGACGAGGAAACAAGGTATAAAAAATGTGAGTAAATATAAATGGTATTTCTCCTCAGTTTAATAACATATTGACCGTTTGATCATCTAATAACCTTATACGAATCTTTTGTTTTGTAATGGATTATATTCATTTATACTACAACATTGGTATTATAATAGAACATTTAATAAACACAAAGAGGTGCGTTAGTATTAGGACGTTAGTATCTGGACAAATATTCCTCACTGCACTAAATGATCCATCTTGATATTACCTGCCTCAGAAAATGATTTAAAACATTGAGAAACCACACAAAAGTGCACTACATACTACAGAGGCACAATTATTAAACAAAACCTAGCCTAACAGCAAAAACAACAATAATAATAATAATAATAATAATAATAATAATAATAATAATAATAATAATAATAATAATAATAATAATAATAATAATAACACTAACAATAATGATAATATTTATAATAATGACTTTTCTGGCAAAATGGAGAGTTTGATTTGGCTGTTATTGTCATTCACTGTTTGCACTTAGTTCAAACTTCTCATGTTAGCAACCATTATGTTTTCCTCCAAGTCCAATCATACAGCTTATATCCAACAACTGGAGAAATTGCCATGATCTGGTGGATTTTTTTGTGTGCCCTTAAGTGCAATCACACCTCCCATTTTTCATCAAGTTCCTTCTTTGCAGATTCAATTTTGTTTGCTGGGACAGAAATTGCAGTGATGTTCAGATGTTGGCAGCAATCACGGAATGTATCAGCATTACAGATGACTGTTCTCTTCGATTGTACGCTATTCCATGCATGGCGTTTTGCTACTGCACCAATGCCCCTTTACCATGGGATGAAGCAAAAAAATGTCCACTTAAGACTTTCCCAATTCAAATTTTGTTTTAAGAGGATGACATTTGCAAAATTATATTTCGGTTTAAACTGCGATGCAGCTCCGTCTGAGAATACATGTAAATACTTCATCGATGGATTTTTTGTTTTGATGATCTGTTAGTACAGCACGGAGAAATGTGTCAACACAATACCGAGCATGTGAAATGTTGTCAGAAACTACAACTTAACTGTCACATGTATGTATCCCATACCACATCACAGCAGTGAATAATGATACCTGGGAATTTGACTGTATTTCATCCTGGTAGTTACAACAATAGTTTTCAACAAAATCTATTTGGATCTTAACATTTTCAGGTGACATCTTTGCAGATTTGAAACATTTTTGTGACTGTTCTTGATTAAATACACGAACCTTAAAAAATGGCAGTTGTTCTCTAAGTTCATCCAGCACATCACTCAGCCCTTCTTCCACTAAAATGTACTCAAATCTCTTGTCTACTATTTTCCACTGGCAGTACTGTACTATAAGACTGCACCGTTCATCTTTCTGACAGTCCTCAAACAGAGTGGTAATCTTTAATTTGCAAATATCACAATTATAGGTCAAACAGTTCTCTTCACTTGGATCACAAACAGTGTGTTGAATGAACTGGGCACTGAAAGTTCCAAAACTAGGAAAGTAATTGGAAAGCAGTAATTGCAAATTTTCAAAGTTCTCAAGGTACCGACACAAACATACATTGTGTGGTATGTCACAGTATGGTTTTACATGCACAGGACGTAGCTCTGCAAATTTACTGCAACTAATCTTCACCTCTGCATGCTGTTCCCTGAATAAATTGTATGCTTCATTAATTGTAAAGAGCATGTGTCGTCGGGCCACAATGTCTTCGGTGCTACTGCCCAAACTCTTAACACAAGCGGTCTTCTTACCAGGGTCAACTCGACTTATTTCATCATTGTTATAAAGCTCAACAACAGTCTTAATATTCTCATCACTCAGTCTGTTTCTAACTATTTCACTTGAACCTTCAATCACTTTAACTCCATATATTTCAGTCAACTTTTTAACATCATCTACTTTTTTTCCTGGACTCTTAGGCATTGCTTTGCTCACCTTTTTCAAAGCCTTTCCCACTGCACCAGGAGAGATTTTGTTGAACTTGTTAGATAAAAGAGTTTCCTTTTTAGCATCCCGACTTAGCCTTTTCCTCTCTGCATCTTTAGCTCTTCGCAGACCACGTTCTGTTGATGTTTCTGCACTTTTCCTTTCCTCATTATCGTTTTCCTCTTGAGTTTATAATCAGCATCATTCTTATGTATTTTCATGTCCTGCTTCTGTCTCTCTGCATTTGTTTTCACCATGCTGCAACACCTGGGCATACAGCAACATTGGAAGTAATAAATAAAACTATTTGTAAATTAGTTGTACTCCAAAATATAATATGGACAGTTATAATTAAAATTAACTTACCAACGCTTAGTTGTTGTGTACAACCCACACTCTTTAAGAAAAATAACAGCTGTAAGAGAACAAGCTTTGTGTATAACCAGAGGTTAAAGCAAAATGGCTGCAAAAACGTTAGTATCTGGACACAATAAGAATTGCAATTGGTTGGTTATGAAACATACTACAAACATGATAGCTACTGCCATCTTTTAAGAAGACATAGGATTAGCAGTTTTAGAAGCTGCAACCAAATGTCCGTATTTTCCAGGATGTTCTTGAAACATTTCTACAATTTCGTTAGTATCCGGACAATGAGGGAGAGCTAATTTCAGCATATTGTTTTTCTTAAATATTGCTGTTTAAACCACAAATGCATATTGCTTAACTAAAGACAATGGTATTATGAAATTGTTAAAGAAAAAAACATTCTCAAGATGAGCTAAATATAAGCTCTTAGAAGTCATACAAGTTGCAACAGTTTTAGGAAATTTTCTCGTACATTTTCATCTTAATTTTATAGAGCAATATCTTATATAAACAACTTCTGTCGACAACTTTACTGTCTGAAACATAAACTTCAATGCTTTTCTTATAATTTTTGTTTAGTTAGTTATGAAAAATAATGTTTTTACTTTTTACCAAAATTGGACACTTTCTCCTGGATAGACCCTTAACTGCAAGCAATGATATGTTTCTGTTCTGTTTGTTTCTTGGATTAAGATTGTATGCCTTACTAAGATAAATGAAATACTAATTTGCACTGATGATTTTGCTGTAAATAGTTAAACTGGGTGGGGGGCAGTAATGTAAGCGCTACTCGTGTAGCGCTTAAACGAAGCACCGCAGCAAAACATTTTCCTCAACAAAAAGTGTTTAAAATAATGTTATCTATCAGCTCCCAAAGTTTGTCGGTGCAACTTTGGGACGCCTGTACAGGCTTAAACCTCTATCACACATTAATTACAGTTTTCAGTTTTGAAATTAAATGCCTTGTGATATGGCATAATTTATATTCCTTCTAAAATGGCATTTTTCAGAAAATACACGAAATATGTTGACAATTATTAAATTGAAGTTCTAAAAATATCGAATAAATGCCATCACAAAATACCAAGATTACCTTCATTATGATTTTATCAATGTACGGTAACTTTGATCTTGCAAACAACTCGGAACCACTTGTTTATCATAGCTACAATTTTGTTTAATACATTAACTTAACGTCTATCTACTTAGATGACAGAAAATGGACCCGCCCCAAAAGGCAAGATTTCGTGCTGTCCGAAATGAAATGGAACAACCCATCCCTATTAATCAGAGGCGGATGGCACGGAGTAGGAGTACATACAAATCAATAGGAGGACGAATATTTTTGTTTTCAAGATGAAGACAATAAAGTTAAGTGCTTGATTTGTAAGACTGGTAGTTGCAGATCTATACCATTCCCCTTGCTTACGTTCCGTGTTCACGATAAACGTTATTCTCCTGAAAAAAAAATACAACGAACTTTTAAACAATTGTATGACACACTCCCTTCACAATTTGAAGACCTAATATATTTGAAACCAAAATCCAATTATTTTGCAGTTATGAAGTTTCCATGTAGTGAGGCTTCACACGAGCTACAAAATATGAAATTGTTTGCATTGCAGAATTCCACGACCATAAAATGTTCTGAAAAAGAAGGGTGGGAATTATTTAGGTCTCTGGCCTGCTGTGAGTATCCCAGATTACGTTTGTTTGCATCTAGTTTAATGGCACTCTTTGGCTCCACTTATATCTACGAACAAACATTTTCAAAAATGAACTGCATTAAAAGTGAGTATTGCAGCAAGATAAGTGACAATCACCTTGCTTATATTTTGAGACTATGCACTTCATCTTTTCCACCTACTATTGAAGACCTTGCGAAACGTAAGTCGTGCTAAAAGTAATCCTCAGAAACATGTGGGTTAATCAGGAGTATAATATGAATGTGTACGCCTTTGATTTCCCGTACATAAGAACGACGACACATTGCCGCCACTGGAACTCAGTAACCAAGGATAATTGTGTCATTCTGTCTCAGCGGCTGGAAGGAGGTGATTTCAACCTCACCTTAGGTGCCTGCAGTTGAGCACCGCTGCCAAATACGTCCTGTCTTTGTTTTATGATATGAGATGATCAAAATAACCTACTCCCTCTCCGTCACACATGTCCTTATTGATTGTCCGAGGTACGCTCGTGAGCGCCAGTCCCTTGGCCTTGGTCTTACACTGTGCTCCGCTTTAGGCAACGACCCAGTAGCTGTAACTACAGTACTGTGGTTTGTTGCCAATATTGATTTTGGTAAGCAAGTGTAAGGTGTTTTTTATCTTGGCGAATTTCGAATTTTGGGATGTTTTACTTGCTTTTTTATCTCTTTAAAAGTCTTATCAGCTTACGTGTTTAGTATTTTACATGTTTTATCTGTTTTGAGTTTTATCAGTTTTAACTCTCGTTTTAGTGCTTTTAACTTTTTATTTTTAGTTATTTTATCTTTCACGTTTTAACTTTTGAGGGGTGAGCTTTTACTAGTTACTTTGTTTGTACTTTTGAACTTAGGGCCCTAATGACCTAGTTGTCGACGGCACTTAAACACCACTCACTCACTCACTCACTCACTCACTCACTCACTCACTCACTCACTCACTCACTCACTCACTCACTCAAAATCACTCTCATGAATCTCTGTGGTTAGATTATGAATAGCAAGTTTTATCACTTTTTTAAGTGACTTATCGCTTGAACCTTTTCTAAATTCTGTAGTAACTATTTAAACACTCCCAGGTTTACGTAAAATACAGATGACACATCCAAGTGGACTGCGAAAGGAGAACCTCTGCTCTTCCTCTCATTCCTGATTTCTGCCCCATAGTCCAGTTGATGCGTAGAACCATTTCTCGAAAATGGAAAAAAATTGTCTAAAACAACCTTCAGGATTGCCTTGGAAAAAATACTCGCGGGCGCATTTAACATTAATGGATTTCCTGTTAATTAAGAGACGGATCAGTACAATTATAGTTGCTTTCCCTACTATGTGCTTACAGTAAGTAGATGAAGTATTGCATTCCTTCCTAAAATCCGATACCAGATTTCACTGGAAATGTAGTATGTTTGAGGCGCCTGAAACCTCTCAAAAAGGATTTCTAGAAATAGGTCCGCGCGCATACGTGTGTGGGGAGAGAGCGAGAGAGAGAGAGCGAGAGAGAGAGAACAACATAACTCAAAAGCGAACCAAACTTGGCATTGAAGTTCAGCATCTTCCAAAGATGTGAGACGATTTTTAACAAAATCCCCCACCTTTGACATGTAAGATGTAGCGTAGCCGCGGAGGTGCTCCCCATTCCGAGTGATTTTTGCGTTTACCACTTCCGAAATATTCTTTGTTATTGGTTTGAATTTTCAAGTTCTTCCACATTCCTCAAGAGGCACATCGCTATCCCCCCTCATCTCTCTCTCTCTCTCGTTCATACAAAGATAAGGGAATTTCAAAGCCATCTCATAGCGAAACGCTCTATAACGATTTGATTATCGCTTAAAGCCTACTGTATTGCCTTAGTCCACTTGTACTTTGAAGGTAATCTGCAGTAAGGCAATTTCTGGAAATGTTTATATCAATGAACATCAAATAGGTAGAAGAATAAGGTTTTGTCACAATACTTTGTGGAAGAATTGGTAGAGAAAGTCATGTGAATGTAACCCAGCGTTGTTCTTCAAAAATACTGTTTTAAAAAGAGCTTATGCGCACACCTCTATCTGTGTTTGAGTGAGAGAGAGAGAGAGGGGGGGGGGAGAAGGGGAAATACAGGATACATAAAAGCGATTGACTTTCAGATTTCAGATTTAAGTCAGGCTTCAGCTGAACAATTAAAGCGAAGGTGCAACGTAAAAATGTGGATTCTTAGCCCGTCTACGAGTAAATGTTTACGTGGAAAAATATCGTCAGTTATTAGGTCATCAGAGAAGTTTTTGTTTTAATTAATTTCAATTGCTCAGCAAGACTAAGTGCTATACAAATCGCAGATATGCTAAGACATAACATTATCAGTAATGAATATAACTTAAAGGGGTTGCTCTTAAGCGAGCCCCTGAGAACACTGAAGTCCATCATTGGGAACAGAAACTAAACAAGAACCACACTGTGTATCCTTAAGGTAAGAGAATAGCCTGCAGCATGTAAGGCGTTAGTCTAAGCTCAGCATATGTACGGCATCCCAGTTGGTGGAAGTGTGTAGCACCATGCACTCGAGGAAGGTGAGCAAAGAACTTGCGAGTCGTAGTAGAGATGAGCTCTCGGATGTCAGTGATTCCGAATTCTCGGTGAAGTGCATTTCGGCGTCCACAGATAAGTATGTGCAATACCTTGTTCTGGGACACTTGGAGCCTTTGGATCATAAGAGGAAAAGCACGACCCCATATAGGACTGACACCTCCATGTCGTAGAGTCGAATATTTGCTGCAGTGTAAGTATGCGTCAAATGAAGAGCTTCATCCGACACTTACTGGGATTGAGGGCAATGTACCAGCGACACAACCAGTGATGAAAAATGCCCAGTGAAGATTGTAAACTTATAGATGAAGTATGAATGGAACAGTGAGAACGAAAGGTCACTGTATTATCAGTAGAGCCCGGATTTTTTTTTGTAATTACATATTTTAAATCCTGCATAATATTTCAATGAGAAGTAAAAATGTTGGCGAATTACGTCATTTGGGGCTCCATTACAAATTTTTATTTTACATGTTTACATATTTTGCACGTTTCTACATATTTTAACGATGTTACATAAAACATACATATTTTCTTTTTAAAAAAATATTGTAGTTACATTATAAGCTACTGTTTTCACAAGCTTTGCTGATAGCAACAAAAATCAATCTGTGAGATAGGATGCAAGTTAAATTAAGAATGCGATAATAACCACCTCGCCTCGTTCTGATTGTTGTCTATATATCAAAGCAGGTGTCGCTCGACAATGTTGACCTCCAGTGTCACGTTTCTCGTAGCTTTGGGCATTTACAAGAACTGGAGAAATTGATTGTTGCCATTGTCACGGTAGTAATATAATAGCTGCGAGGAAACAAAGTGAGCCGCTGTACAACCATCAATATAGCAAGGCGATAATACTGCAGTTAGTTTCTTGCAAGTCTTAGTAAAATGGCACCAGTTGCGTCCTCGCTATCCTGCAAGTTGAATTATTCATGGGTGAAATTAGATAGCGTCTTTGGAACCGATGGAAAAGTAATAGTCTGTCAAGCATGCGGTAAAAGAATTGGCTGTTCCATGAAATCTCAATTGGAACAACATATAAAAAAGTGCTCTTCACATACGCAACAGACACCTACGATCTTCTAGAAAGCAAGTCCTATTGACACAACTGCAACAGGAACCTTCCGGAAATTATTTTTTAAAGATTTGTGCAGTGCAATGGTTGCAGCTAATATTTCGTGGCATTAACTTCAAATTCCTCAATTTCGCCCCTTTCTACAAAAATATTGCAAGAAAGTTATTCCAGACGAATCTACTCTGAGGAAAAAGTATCTTCATGTTGTTATGGAGAAGCAGTTGCTCATATACGGAATGAAATTGAAGACTCCTGTATTTGGTTTGCCGTCGACGAAGCTACAGATACATGGGTCGGTACATAGCACATTTAATTGTAGGAAAACTAGATTTCGAAAGTCCAGAAAAACCATTTCTGATCTGTTGCAAGGTGTTAGAACAAACAAATCATTCTACAATTTCAAAATTCGTAAATGAGGGGATGAAGATTCTGTGGCCAGAGGGTGTGTGTGAGGAAAAGGTTCAGATGCCGCAGCGTACTACATCAGGGATGTCAAACAGCACTCCCAAACTGTGAAGTTGTGACGCGTGGACTCTTGCTACCGGTCTCACCTGTGTTGTATACGCAGCTAGAAGAGTAGGGGTGAGCTGGTGCCAAACAACAACAAACAGTGGCGGCTGGTACCATGCTTCATGTTTGTACAATTTACAAATGGAAATACACTGTTGAATTAGTCACTCATCCTTTTTTATTGTTTGTTGTTTATTGTCTTTTGGGTGCTTGGCAATGTTTCTTGCTCACAAGTTTGTCAATTTCAGGTTCCATCTCCGAAGAACACAGGCGTAACACTGACACTAAATGTCTGTCAGTAATATTAGTACGTCTGAGCGTTTTATTGTTATTCAATTTAGAAAACAACTGTTCACAAATGTATGTCGACGCAAACACTGCCATCAAACGACGCGCAGATTGACGAAGATTGGGAAATGCAGTTTCAGGTAACAGGGATGTCGAACAGCGCTACCAAGCTGTGAAATGAGCGAGTGCTTGCTTCAGTCGCAGTTGTGCTCCAACGACAGTCAGTCAGTCTGAGTGGTGTGCCCTACCTGGTTTTTTGACAAATATACTGTGGCAGTTAGTATGGACAGAGAACGGTGTTTTCAACGTGAGTGGACTGATCAATACTTGTTTATTTTAAATGACGGCAAAGCACGTTGTTTAATATGTAGAGCAGAAATTGGATATATAAGTCATTACAATATTAAAAGACATTTTAACTCTCAACATGCTGCAATTTATGGCCCGGGCAAATTATCAGGTGTTTCTCGTGAAAAGGCTATAGAGGAATTTCAGTCAAGAGTGAATTTCGAAAATGTTCCATCATCATCTTCAGGCATTAGTAGAAAAAGTTTGGTTCGTGTTAGCTACAAAATCAGCAAACACATTGCGTCTGCTTCAAAACCATTCACGGATGGAGAATTTGTTAAAAGCTGTCTTACTACTGCTGCAGAAGAAATATGTCCGGAACTTGTTAATGCGTTTCATTGTATAAGTCTGTCTCGTAATACTGTTGCGGAACGTATATCAGAAATGGGAGATAACTTGGAGGAACAACTAATAGAAAGAATGAACACATTTACTTGTTATTCATTAGCTCTTGATGAGAGTACGGACCGCAAAGATACGGCACAACTGGCTATATTCATTAGGGGCGTCGATTTAGATTGCAATGTTTTTGACGACGGGCCCTTAAACCCAACACACTCACTCACTCGCAATGTTTTTGAAGATCTTCTCGATGTTGTTTAGTTAAAAGATCGGACTCGAGGACAAGATATTTTTGATGGTGTAATAAAAGCTATTGCTAAATTTAAACTTCCATGGAACAAATTAGTTTGCATAGCAACAGATGGCGCACCTTGTATGACGGGACAAGAAACAGGACTTGTAGGAAGAGTACGAAGATTTCTGACTCAAGAAGAACTCGATGCAGACAAAGTTAAATTCATTCATTGTCTTATTCATCGTGCAAATCTTTGTGCTCAGTCTGTTACTGTAAAGAATGTTATGACGGCCGTTGTAAGAATAGTCAATATTGTTCCCTCACATGCTTTACGTCATCGACAGTTCCAGCAATTTCGTGAAGATGTGAACTCTGATTTTTCGGATGTTTCGTATTACTGTCAAGTAATGGCTTAGTCGTGGTAATATGCTGACTAGGTTCTTTAATCTTCGAAGTGAAATAAAAATATTCTTAGAAACTCACAATTTACAAACTCCAGAACTCTATAGTGAAGACTGGATTTGTGATTTGGTGTTCTTGGCGGATATGACTTCCTATCTCAATTCCCTTAATTTGAAATTACAAGGTAAGGACAGGTTCATAATCAACATGTTTGACGACTTGAAAGCATTTATGCAGAAGCTTGAATTGTGGATAACGCAAGTTGATAATGGGGATGTGTATCACTTTCCTTGTTTGCAAAGTGTATTCAATGATGGCTCTAAGCATTTGATACCAAACTACAAAGCATTGTTAGAGGATCTACTCAAGGAATTCAAGAACAGATTTGGAGAAGTTAACTCTATGGATCCCGAATGGAGACTCTTCAACAACCCTTTCAATATCCATCCTCGTGATTTCTCACATGATTTGCAATTAGAATTAATTGACTTGCAAAACAACACACCATTACGCAATTCAGGAAATTTAGGTGTCAAATTGTGTATTTCATTACCTGAAACTAAATTCCCTAATCTTCGTCAATCTGCGCGTCGTTTGATGGCAGTGTTTGCGTCGACATACATTTGTGAACAGTTTTTCTCTAAATTGAATAACAATAAAACGCTCAGACGTACTAATATTACTGACAGACATTTAGTGTCAGTGTTACGCCTGTGTTCTTCGGAGATGGAACCTGAAATTGACAAATTTGTGGGCAAGAAACATTGCCAAGCACCCAAAAGACAATAAACAACAAACAATAAAAAAGGATGAGTGACTAATTCAACAGTGTATTTCCATTTGTAAATTGTACAAACATGAAGAATGGTACCAGCCGCCACTGTTTGTTGTTGTTTGGCACCAGCTCACCCCTACTCTTCTAGCTGCGTATACAACACAGGTGAGACCGGTAGCAAGAGTCCACGCGTCACAAGTTCACAGTTTGGGAGTGCTGTTTGACATCCCTGTACTACATGATTAAAGCTGCTACTGCCCTTTAGGTTTTCTACCCGAATGTACCTGCTTGGCCCATGCATTGCAACGTATTGCTGAAGTAGCAAGAAATAATTTTCCGTGTGTGAATAAGTTGATATCAGCAACAAAAAAGGTATTCGTGAAAGCACCGTATAGAATTCAGTGCTATAAAAATCATCCCCAACATGTCCATTTGCCTCCTGAGCCAGTACTTACAAGATGGGGTGCGTGGTTAGAAGCTCTGAACTTCTATTGTGAACATTTTGAAGGAGTCCAGTCAGTGGTGAACATGTTCTCAAAAGTAGCAGTTTCTATACGTGAACCTCAGGACATCTAAAGTGGCAAGCTCCTGTGCTTGCATCAAAAGTAACTTCGCCTGGTTGCCTAGCACCACCAAGATATCAGGTTCCCTTCTTCACGAATCTATGGATTTAATGGAACGTGCATCACAGAAGCTTAGAGTAGTTGCAGGAAGGAAGGTAGGTGAAAAATTCAAAGCTGTGCTAAACAGGAATCCAGGGTACTCTACCCTTGTGTCCGGTGTCCGTGCCTAAAGTGCTAAATGGTGACAATATCGATTTACCAAAACATTTATCTGCAAATCTGATTCTTATACTAAAATATGCTCCTATTACTTCGTCTGACGTAGGAAGAAGCTTCTCTGTTTAAAAAAAAAAACAAATTATCCGATAGGAGACAAACAATGACCTCTGAAAATGTGGAGAAGGATATGGTTACTCACTGCACGTTGAAAGAAGTAAAAGACTCAAAATGAAAATGCCTAGTTGTTCATTGTATATCAAGAGATAGAAAACTGAAAATGCATCTTCGTTATACAATTTAATTATTTTGAATTGATGGTTTCACTCATTGATAAATTGGTTCAGTATTTCAACATTGCTTTAACGTCTAAAAATTAAGTAAAATATTTATGTGAAATGAGTAATTTTAATAAATATAATCCAATACACATTTTTATTTCGTGATTACCTACTTGAAAATAAATTTTAGGTAAATTCTGCATACAACAATACATTTTCCCTATAATTAATTCTATATTTAGTAAATTTTAACTCATTGTAATTAATTTATGTACTTACAGACCCATCAAATTACAAAATTCTGGGTAATTTGCAGTCTGCATTTAGATTTGAGGTTGTAATCTTAGCATTTAGATTATTCCATAATTTTACATATTTTGATGTTTTTTGTTACATAAATATGTACATATTTCGCACCTTGATATTACATAAAACTCCGGGCTTTAATTATCAGTAAACAGTGCAGCACTTGCTGAAGGTAGTGCAGGCATATCAGTAGTGTATGAGCTTTAGAGAATGGGAGCAAGAACGATATCCTGCGGCACACCAGATAGTATTTTACGAGGTATCGATTGTGTTGCTCCAAGGCGTACAGAAAATTGGCGGCTCTGAAGATAAATAGTAATCAAGCGAAGCAATGGCCATTGTTGTGAGATTACTAAGAGGACCTTCGTGCTGCACCCCATGAAACGCCTGAGTGAAATCTAAAACAGCTGCCACAGTATACCATGTTTTTTAGCTTCAAATCTACAGATGATGTGTTCAGTAAGTCTTTAGTTCATAAGTGCTCGAATCATGACGCCAGAAACCAAACCGCTGATGTGGTACAACTGAGGTATCATCAATATAACGAAGGAAGTCTTTTTGAAGGAGCTTCTCTGATAGTTTTGACGAGGCATGCAAGGTTAGCAGTGGGAATAACGTCAGCATGTTTCCATGCTTACGGAAAATAGCCAGTGCAAGAAAATCGCATTGTAGGAAGGTTACTGTTTTCCTCGAGAAGTGCTTCAACACAAGCGGTGGGATGAGATCATTTCTATGGGACTTCTTAGGCCTAAAAATTAGGTGATGGAAAGAGACTAGATGAAACCCACTTAACGGGCAACGGGACTAAGCTTAGCACCCAAGCTGAACAGGTACCGTAAAGGCTGGGTCAGTTGACGGATATAAGGGCTAAAGGAGAGGATTAACCATAAAGATCCTCCAGATGATTGTGCATTGTACAGGGGATAGGTAAATTAGACTAACCGTGTACGATAGGTAGCTTTTTACATGAATCGTTAATAGAATTCCCGTGGATATATATATATATATATATATATATATATATATATATAGAGAGAGAGAGAGAGAGAGAGAGAGAGAGAGAGAGAGAGAGAGAGAGAGAGAGAGAGAGAGAGAGAGACATCAGGTATGTGATTTTAAACGTTATACAAAAGAAAACGTTGCTCAAGATGTTGCTCTGGACACACGTCAAAACTTTTCCTTGTATCTATGTCCTTTGATTTTCAGAGAGCAAAGCCACTTTTGATCAGTTCTTTTGTGTCGGTCACCATTGTGAAAGCGTCTGTTAAGAGGCCTCTTGAGCCACCTAAGAATTGGGGAGAGGGCATATGGAGCAAGTTCAAGGCTACCCTTGAGTGATACAGGATTGTCCAGAGCCATTCATTTTCTCCTTGGGATGGCCCACGCAGTTTACCATCATCTGCACAAATTATTTCTCACTTATTTTGGAAGTTAATTTAATAATCCAGCAGCGAAAGTGTCTCTCTTAAAATGATGATTGCTGTAACTGTTTTGCAGACATTCTGTTTTTTGTTGGCAGAGAAGAGGTTGCGGTGTACGCTCATAAGATAGGCCTTGTGGCCAGGTTATTGACCTTTTCATAGCGTTGTTTGGTATATTGAAATTAGCGTTTACAGATCTAGAACTCTGATTGTAAACTCTGATTTGAATAAAAAGGAGTGAGGGTCAGATTGAATTCGCTGACCTGTGTACTGCACAGAAAGAGGCATTAATTTTACAGGATACCACATGTAATTAATACTTCCGAAAGTTTCCAGTAAAATGATGTGTTTCAGTTAAAGAAGTAGCCTTCTGTTCCTCTATTGAAGCTGAAATTGTAGGTGCTGTGGCAACAGTGTTAATTGTCAAGGTTTGCGATGCATCCTTTTAGAAGGTGCTTATACTACAACTGTATACTCTGTTCATCAAGAGATTTAGAGGAGACATAAACAAAGCCACGTGCGTTTTGGCCACAGCGCGCCCTCTTGACGCTTTCGCCGTGTAAATAGTTCCTTGAAGAAATACTGTTACTAAGGTCTGAAATGTCACTTAATGTTAGCTAAAGCATGAACTAAGTGTACTAAGCATAGTTAAAGTGTAAGAATACGCAGTTAAGTGAATCTGTAACCAGCCTAATTTATACTGCGCGCGCATTATTCACTATGAAAGTAATATGGCAGAACAAGTGAGTTGTGAAACATAAGTGCGGCAAACCGTTGCGAAGTGGTGAATAGACAACAACATTGAACGTGTTTAACAATTTCTGCGAGAAATATCCCGAACTTGCTATCGAAGACGTGATGAAATTGACATCCGAGTCTACCGGTGTGTCAGTTGCAAGTATTTACAGCACACTCAAAGAAAAATCGTCAGTTGGTGAAGAACCCGGCCAAAAGCTTCCACGTACCTACCAGATAAATGGTGGATGTAGTTAGCGACGAATTTGTGAGATCTGCAAGCCGTCGAAAAGTTCACCAGTTCTTTGTTGACAATGAACACCCACCTTTAACAAAGTGCTGTTGGCAGTTGACTCTGATCCCGATCTTCCAGATTTAAAACGAAATTCCCTCCACAAGCTGCTTCGGGAGATTGGTTTCGAGATTGTGAGCAGGAAATGAAAAAGTTATTGTGGACAGAGATAACGTAAGTAGTAGTTAATTTCCATGTGCTACATGTCATTTGGATCAAGTAAATATATCCTTTTAGTAGTGTAAAATGCATATTATACCTACGCGTAGCGGTAGGTAACTGTTGCGTCATTGTGAATGCACATGGCCGCGGAGTGATACAAACCGGTGCTTTGTTTATATCTCCTCTAATCTCTAGATGAACAGAGTATAGTTTGTATACATAATAAAAATACCTTTGTGAACTTCGGAGCAAAATTATAGTATACACGCTATAAATATCTTAGGAAGTTTTTATTGTATTGTTTTTTAAACTTACGACATTTTAAATAAAAACTCTTCTATAGCTACATGTACCTATCCTTTTTCAAATAAAGGAAAAAACAATGACTAATCTACGCTTGTTATGACCGCCTCAGTAGCGCAGTTGGTAGCGCGCAGGACCCGGGTTCGAGCCCCGGTACCAGCATGGGGATTTTTTCCCCCGCTGGGAGGTCTGGCACGGCGTGCACTCAGCCTCGTTAGTTCCCGGGGGAACCAATTGAGGAGCTACTTGACGGAGAAGTAGTGGTCCAACTGCCTGGGAGGGCTCGGGGCGCTGACCACGTCCTACCCTCCAGTACTGCACCCCACCAATGACGCCTGTAGTGGGCAGAGGTGGGGGACGCAGCGGCTGGGCAGTAGGCCTTGGCCCTTTACGGGCTGTGTGTGCAAGTGTGTGCGAGCGCTCACGTTCCTCTAAGTAATCTTATAAACCATCGAACAGATGCTTTAAAATGTCAGCACTGAAAATGGTAACTATCTTATAATACGGTACAAGGCATTATCAAAAGTGCAAACTTGTAGGTTTAGAGGGGTGTTTCATAATGTGTCTCCCAATTTTGCAAATATTAATTTCCGGAAAATTTTTGGTCATTTATTGTGAAAGAATATAGCTTTATGGTGTTCCAGGAAAAAAAAAAAAAAAATAAAATTGGGCTTAAGATCCTCAAAATTATTGGTTTGACATGTTTATTTCCAAGAACTTTTTTGTGGGATAAGCTCCTTTTCTAGATATTGGCTATTAATGGTTCGAATTGTTCAATGCTTTGTCATTCTTGTAATGTTCTGTCGATTTTCAGTTGTTCCTTGTAATTGCATGGGAAGAGTGGAATTTTAAGGCCAGCATATAGCGCTCAGTTCTTAAACATTTGACTATCGCTAATCCCTTTGTATATATAACGAAACGTGTAATATAGGTATTTTTATAAAGATTTATCTCGATTAAAATGAAGAATAGTTCGTATACCTACAAATAAACTATAGTTGGTAGATAAAGTCGTGTAAGTGTAACAATTAAGATTTTTTTTCTAAGTTCATTCATTACCATAATCTTGCTTCGATTACTAAGGGAGAAAACATTGATTTGCCTGTATTGATGATGTGTTCGTTGCTCAAGTGTTCAGTTTTTAAACTAGGTCATTTTTGTACATCCAGTTCTGCGTAGAATAAAGGCTAAAGTCTTGCATTTTACTAAGAAATATGAAATAGGTAAATCACCATCGTGATGATTACATACTAAAAGTAGGTAGGGCACAAAATAACACTTTCTCCCATTGTTATTTTCTCATTAAATACACCTGGTAAAAGCTGATTTTTCCATTTATAATTAACTTCCCGGACTAATTATCATGATGCCAAACATTCCTTTAACTGCATCAAATTGTCAGAAAACTATCAACTCTCGTGTTAATGAAGGTATTTATTAGGGTTTGATAATGATGAGATTGTAAATAGGAAACTAGCTCGTGGGTTTATGGAGAGGTTCACAAATTGCCTCAAATGGCCCTTAAGTTTTGTGTTTAGTAAGGTGTTAAGAAACCTGCTGTACACTGGCCCACCACTGTGCGTTTACGAAGCCTGGCTAGTGTTGGCAAGCACGCCGTGTTGTCTTACGCAAACTGCGCGCACAGAGCGTACGAATTGCATGTATTATTAAAAGAAGGACCACCGCTGAGTTGACAACTTCCTCTGGTTGGTTTGAGTTACCCGATGAAATGCTTTGCTCTCCCATTCAGGCAAGCAAGAGGAAGTTTTGGTTCTTCTTACCGCAACACTCGTGGGATTTCAGCAAAGGAAGTATATTTGAGACAAAATAGGCCTTTGAAACAGTCCTTATGAGTTTTATGTGTAACCAGCACTCGGATTCTAAAGTAAGAACAAATTAGAAACTAAAAACTTAACTTCACTTATCTTAGTAATGTTGCATGTTGCACTCGGATTTTTATGCTTCTTACCACATACAATTGTAAGTAAAAATGTTATATTCACTTGCCTTTCTCTACCCACTATCGCTTTGCTTGTACATCTGGCGTCTACAAAATATTCTTACAAAAAATTAATCTTCTCTCACTTTATGTTAATCGAAATAAAAGCATGCTAGAAATAGTTTGTGCACATTTCATTGTAGATACTAGGGAAATAGAAGAGACCAAAGCGATAGTCAGATGTTTAACACGCGCACGCCTTAAAATGCAATTGTCATCGCGAGAAAGAGTTGAATGGTGAGAGCGCTTCAAAAGTTACAAAACTATTGAAAAATGCAAACCAATAACAGCGCATATCTCCGAAATGGCTGTTGCTTGACAGAAAATAAGTTATTTGAGACATATTAGGTGTTTAAAGAGATCTACCTTTTTGGGTGTGCTAACCTTACGGTTTTCCATTTAATGGGCAAACTTCATTCAGAATGAAGAGAATATAATAGGCCATTAGCATATGCACATTCCGTTGTTCATACAGACATACAATACAAACTACATTTTAAGAAAAATCGTTAAGTTATTTTAGAAAACAGAAAATAACGAAATATTCTTGCCATATGAAGGATGGTTTGGGGTGGAGATTTTCTTGAAAATGTTTTCGTTTCATCGTTGGAGAATGCTGCACGTAAATCTCAACTTTGGTATTTTTCAAATTACGTGCAGGTGTATTTTTAAGTTTTTTATTGTAGGAACCTTAAACACTATTTCCGGTAAAATCTCACTATCGAAATTGAGGGTGGAGTTTAGTATTTATCTACCTTATTATATATAGGTGCTAGAGAAAGCAAAAATGAATATTTATGGTCTTTTACCCGATTTTCAGTAGGTATAGTGTGCGACTTATGCTCACAAGTCATTTAGGCTGTTATATAACGTTTATCTCTGAAAATGATGCAAATCCGTGCTTCATTCCCTCGGAATTCCCAAACAAATCAGGCGCCGTTCTCCCTTCCGCTACTCAGTTCTACGCGGAAGAATATTTTCACCTTAAAATGAACTTACCTGAAACTCCATGCTAGGGATACATTTACCATCTCTTTAGTTGGTTTACTTTTTCTTACCTTTCCTGCTTAAGTGCAGTTTTATTTATTTTAATGTTATTTTGTTTGACCTTTACAGCATTTTCAGCTGTCACTGTACTTCGTTATGCTGAAAGGTTTATACTTGCCATCAAAGCTGCCACTATGACAAAATCAGAAAAGGAAACTGCGGTTGTCCATGCATCATAAATCCATTCAAATGTTATAAAGAGTAGGCGTGTGTGTGCACGTGCGCGTGATAATCTCCGACACCATTTAACTTATTTGGATAATTCCCTCCCCATTGTAAACCCTTGTTCTTTATAAAAAGTGTACTGTAAGACAGCTACTAATTTCAACTCCTAAATGACCAAAATACTTTGGATTTACAACATCTGCGTGTTGAATGCGAACATGTTGGAGTCATAAAAGAACAAACTTACAGAGAGCGCTTTGTTTTTTCATTATGAATCTCTTCTTCTTTTTCTGATTACTCAGCCCGTATGGAGGACTTGTACCCCCCAGGATTTAGAAGTCGGCACCTGGGATCAGATGTCTGTCGGGGAGCAGGTGGATGAATGGGGGATCAGCCCAAGCCTGGTATGAGAGTGCAGGTCATATGGACTGTATAAAAGGAAAGGTGGTTCTGGAGTAGTTGGTGGAACGAATGGCGGAAGAAACCGGAAAACACGCAACCAACCTACCCAGGTGCCACTTTGTTTACTACAATCCCACATACGTTCCCTTGGGATCGAACCCAGGGTGACAAGCAAACTGTCTAACCACTCGTCCACGGCACTACACATTGTGGAAGTTATAGAATACAAAATATTTGTTTTTATTCCACAGGAAATGCATGTAAAGGAAGACAAAACTCCAAGCGTTATAGATGCCACGATTTGGCAAAATAATTATTTATTTTATTTTGTTGTTTAACGACGCTATCAATTGCCAGGATATCAGCGTCGCCGGAATTTCGTCCCGCAGGTTTTTTTTTTTTTTTTTTAAATAAACCTCCGGTCTGGGCCGGATTTGAACCCGCCACCTTGGGATCAGCAGGCCAGCGTCTAACCCACTGATACACCCAGACCGACTAATTAATTATTTAGAGATCAGAAGACGCAGCAAAATGAAAGACAACCGGATCTGCTTATAACAGTATATGTATGTCATACTTATGCCCAAACCTTCTAATTGCCCATATTTAAGAAAGTTTGATGTATTTCCTCTGGATGTTGTAATCAAGTTTAATGCCGCTGCTAAAAAATTTCATATAGAGAGAAGCGAAATTTGCCCAGCGTAACATCAGAAATTGCTCATCAGATATTTGTAATCAATAACAGAATATTTTTGTTTCTCCATGGTTAAAACTTGTCATTTTCATTAGTTTAACTTGGTATCTGAGAATGAACATGTTCATTTTTCACCAACTTCATCCAATTTCATTATACGAGTAAGTATAGGCTATTGATGCTAGTTTTTTTATATGTGAAAGGTGTATAGCCTTTGCTATTAAATAACTACGGGACCAAAGCGAAGGTATAACTATTCCGAGTGATTACCTCACCGCTAAAATGCACTTTCATACCTAGATACTCGCAAATACAAATGCGAGTGGTGATTCAAGACACGGGCTATTTGTTTGACCGACAGATGATAACATATGGAACAGAAACTATAAATAAACTCAGCTGCATGTTGGAAATATCGAATTGTGTAAACTGCGCTGTAAGACGACGTGGAGCATAGAAATATTCTGCTCTCCTAATGTGCTCAATCACGTTTTCCTTAGTTGTACATCAGAGGTCGCAAAACGTCACAAACTCGTGACGCAATATACTATCCGCAACGCACAAAGTGAAGACGGGGTTGGGTGCGGGTGCGGTAAGCGAGACGAAACAATGGCTTGTGTTCGGTATTACCTTCACATATACTGCTCAATAGCATTCATAGCAAACAAATAATAGAGAACGAAGGATTTAATCTTTTTAGGACATTACAAGTATACTTTATCTGCATTTTAAAATTTTACTTCTTTTCTTTCACCCCATTCTAAATTTGGAGTTGCTGCGTAACTAGCTAGTTTTGATTGTGCATGAAGACTGATAGCCTGGTCTTTCGATTTTAGTTTATAATAAAAAGTGTTCAATTTATAATTAAAAATCGTTTTCAGGTGCCACATAGAGCGGTACATAGCTGTGATTCTGGGAACAAATGACCGGAGACGTGGATATTTGTTTCATTTGTATAGCTCCTGAACTTCTTTGGTAATATCGGAGGTTTTGACTGGAGAAACAGTTGACTGAACTGTCAACTGGTTGAACTCGTTGAAATGTCAAGTTTCTTGAAGTTGATTTTTTTTATCATTTTTACGTTAAGCACACATTCCTTACCACATTCATACGTCCAGACCCTGTCAGGATAGGGAAGTATTCTAGTTCAAGAAAACATTCTCAATCTCAGCTGGGAATCGAACCCAAAACCTCTGGGTTGAAGGAACTAACTTTTTTAATAGTCTTAAGGATAACCATTAGTACCTGTCTTGCATTCACAGTCTTTCCACGTAGTACCTTCTGATAGGTAAATACAATGGAAAAAGCATACGTTTTGAGGCATTTTTAACTTTTTATATAATTGCTTTCATCTCCCCACCAGATCCTTTTTTCCCCAATGATTGTTGCAGCACTACATTACGCTGCTGATACCAGCCATTTCAAGCATCGACTTTATCTTTCATTGCTCAGAACAGTTCTTCTCCTGTTGTTTGCTGCTTCGGGGGGGACCCTATCGAATTTTGGAAATTGTTTATTTTTTATCCAACTTGCACCATTATTTCCGAACTTTAATATGAGAGTGGTAAAAGTTAAAATGTGTATACAATTTGAAGTAATTCGCATGCATAGTTTTAATTATTTTAATAATTTAGTAAAGTAAATTAGTTTGTAGGTACCTATTAAAAAGTCTCTTGTATCATATTTGAATAGCTTCTCTTAAACGTTTTAATGCACACCTTATAGGTGTGTAGAGAAGAGTTGCTATGGGTAATATTTTGTTATACTTTTAAAGCTGGGAACTATTTTCAAAATATTTAACATATTTCACTTTTCTAGACTTCGATACAATTCTTTTTTGCCAAGTAATGCGCAAATTTGTATGTCCATAGGACCTTTATGCAAAGTATAGATGTAAGCATATATACAAGGTTTCAATGAGATCTGAATTAAATTTGCAACGCATGGAGCGTTTTGAATGGTTAAAAAAAAAAAAAAAAAAAAAAAAAAAAAAAAAAAACAGTTGTTTTGAGAAACAACAAAAAAACTAGCATTTTCTAAGTTTCGTTTGCATTAGAATTTGCCAGTAGCAGACATACGGAACATGGCATCTGGTAGATGGCAAAGTCTTTTCGTTCACTGACCACATTAGGAGCGAATTCCAACGTCAAAATCCGGAAAAAAGGAGTTGTATTGCAGCTTGAACTTCAGTAGATGGGCGTAACCTATTGCCATGGAGGTTAAAGGTTCTGTGTAAATGGCGCGCATGAAAAATATTTATACCAGCTTGTGGAGAAAGAATTGGGGTATGATCTTGTGATAGAATCCAAATTTCGAATTTTTAACCAGTTTCGGTTAAAAACTCTAGTGTCTCCCATTAACGGTCACAAAATTCAAAAGCAATTCGTGTACTGGAAGATTTTCGCTTACACTACAAATGAAGACTATTAATTGAGCTTTGCCGTTCGTGTCTGTTGTCTCATCCAGTGCTAAAGAGCAGCTTACAAACTAGTTAGCTTCATTTTTCGTTTTAAATTACTTCTGCAATTTGTAGCACTCTTGTCTTGACACGTTGGGAGATAAGCATATGCTTGAGAAATGAGTTCTCTTGTTGGGAAGATACTATTTTAGCAACATCACATAGACAGGATTTTATACCCAATACATCTGCAAAAGGATTCATTGCTTTTCCGACATTCCAAGTTATATGAAAGCTTGCAAGCAGCTGTTTTCAAATTATAGTCCGAATTTGTATATTGTCATGCCTATCACATTCTCTAGAGTGCTTCCTTTAAGTACCGTAGCGCTGTTATCCGTTCCTGCCCTAAATGATATCACCATAAAAGTAGACTCCAAACTAAAGTTTACAGGAAATCAAATTATCACTATTACATTCGTATAGGAAGTCCCTTATATAATTCAATGCGAATTACCTTTAATTTACATAAGTGGGCAATCAATTTGCCTGATATCGTTGTGTGGTCTTTGTGAATTCTACAAAGATACCCATTAATACTTTGGAGAACAATAAACATTTCACATCGTTTTTACTGCAGAAAAATATTTCTCCTCTCATTCAGCCCTAAATGGAGTTTTAGTGGTTTTGAAAACATTAGTCAGTAGAACGCGCGGTACTCAGATAATGGACTGAGCCACCGCTGATATTGCTGCCTATAGGAGATGAGGTCCAACGGGGAGAGGGGTGTTGTGTTGTGGAAGTTGCCTCACAGTTCAGGCGCTGTCTCGCGAGACTGCTGCACGTAGTAAGTAGAGGTGGTATTAAGTCTTAATGCAGTGTCCGGGCTCTAGTTTTTAGGGAATATCTCATGGATTTATGAAATTACGTTTCAAACGAGTAAAGAGGATGATTTAGCTTTAAAACCTAGATTATCGTACTCTGTTTTAAAGGATATGGAGGAAAGTAAGTGAAAAGAAAGCGTCATTCTAGGTTCAAAAGGTCACCCATTACAACGGTGGGTAAGCGCTTCTATCAGAAATATGTTCCGATAATTTGTGTAATTTTACATTTGGCACAAGTTACATAAATATTGATGTTCCCGGAAGAAAGAAAACAGGAGAAAAAAGTGTTAAATTGGATTGTATCGAGGTTTTGACCACCACTGTCGCTGCTGCTTAAGCTTACGTTTGCCAGTCTTACGCACAACACTGGGACCATTTTTGCATCTAGTCCGCAATTTAATGGAAACAATAAGAATATATTTTCTACAGGTGCATTGAAGTTGAATTTGTAATATTCGCCCGTTAATGTAGAATTGCTGAAATATTGCTTTATAAAACAGCGAGGTGAGCCGATGTCTGCCGTCTGAACAGCAAGGGAAGCACATGACAAATTTCATTCTCATACCATCCATACAAAAACGTCTGACCCTTCGCGCAGGCCTGACTGAAATTGGCTATTTACTGTTGTGAACAATATTAGATACGCTGAATGGAAATTGGACTTCGGTCAGCTAAGAAGCATGCTAAGAATGTGATCATAAAATAATCTAGGGTCAAGAGCTGGCTGGGGAAAAGTGCGATTCATGCGGTCTAATAAGGATATTTTTGGACTCTGAACATAAAAATAATATAATTTCGAAGATGTTAATGAACCGGAATGGACGAAGGAATGCTCTCTTCGTTCAGCAAAATTACTTTGCCAAAATAAATTTGTCATGCTTGTAAGATACGTGCGCATGCAATTGTGTGTATTTTTCCTCTCTACCGAGTATCTCGTAGGTAGAAAAGGTACAGCAATCCACCCAGATATTCGATATAAAAATTTCCCTAGAAGTATTATGTTATTGGCCCCTTAATACAATAAAGTAGAAAAACATCCGCTTTTCTCTCTCTGTGTGCGTGCGTGGGTGGGTGCGAACAGCACTCTTAATTCATAAACGATATGCTGGATAGTTATGAAACTTACTAATTATGTTGAGGATCTTCCGAACATGTGACAGGAAGATTTTCAAGAAAGTCCGCCATCCCAGGCACATGGGAAAACTTCAGAAAATTATTTTCTCAAAAATGACTAACGTTTACATACCTTATGTTTAAGTATTTACGTTATAAATAAAATGTATATCCTAAGACGAAATCGAAAAAGAAAAGAAAGGAAAAAACGAGCAAACTCGAAAGGTGATTTGTCAAAGTCCAAGTCGTGTCTCGGGACGCATGAGCCCCAGCTCCTGAATATGCGCTGACAGCCCAGTGTTTATAAGCAGATAAATAAAAATGAGGCCTTCCGTGATTAGATCGCGAGCATTTTGTGGCAGAAAATTGTAATGCTTACTACGCATATTAGGTATAAAATAATTTCCAATTGCTAAAGCTTCTTTGATTTCAAGACATTTATGCTCACAGTAGTGGCAGTTGATGCCTAAAATAACAGGGGGTTCTCTACGCTTGCAGCATTATGTAATTTACCTTTCTAAATAATTTAATTTCCAAACTGTTTCTATAGCTCTAAAATTACCTTAACATAGCCGTATGGCGCTCATTGGGTTGAATCTCCTGTAGAGGTATCTTTACAAAGAAACTCCATCCTCCGTTTTTTCTTGGAGAAACGGTCTATGACTCGTTGAACTCTTTAAGCCTATGGATCATTTCCTTTTCAGTAGATAGCATGGCAAGCGCAGACAGCCTGCCAGAGTTTTGGAAGAAAGGGTAAAACAGCTTGTTTGGTGTGGAATTCCAGTGACAGTAACAGTGATGCAAAGCATTCGGATATCAGCGACATTTTTCCATTAGAATATGCATAAATATTTCTCAGATATGTCTCCTTTTTTAACACAAATCTTCACATTGATTTAAACTTGCATCTTCCATATTTTGCGTGCAGATTCACTGTTTTACTATTGTCTTCTTGTACCCGCTCTACATTCTTGATGCAATCCAATCGTCTCCGTACACACAGTCTAACGGCTTTCCATGTGGTCGTTATAAGCGGCAGCGCCGCCCCCCCCCCCTCTCTCTCTCTCTTCTTCTCTCTGCGAAATGTCAATCCCTTTCTTGATTGGCATCGATTATAACTGCTTCGGTTGTGGACGGCAGCTCTTTTAGTTAATTGATGCGTTTCCGCCGGAGTCGGACTTGCAGTTGAGCTGGTTCTTCCACCAGTGCAATTGCCCATATTCCCCTGTTGCCTCTCCCTGCCGAAAGAGCACCTATAAACATACACAAGGAGGTTCAGAAGAGAAACTCACCACGGCAATGCCTGGGCAAATTTTTGACACGTATGAGTGCTGTCTGGACAACTTCAGAGTTTCTTCTACTGTAAAATACATTAAAGTGGAAATAAAATTATCTAACACGAGAAAGAAACAAAGAATGCTTGTTTATATTATATACATTTATAGTTTGCATAATCTACCTTTTCCGGGGGTTCATTGTACACATAGGGCACACCGCCTCTCACACGTAGAAACTGAAACACTCACCTTTGCATTTACAAACTAAATATGAAATAAGTAATTACCTATCATACTTCTAAATAAAAAAGCAAATCAAAATATAAATTAATTTAAAATCGGGTCTGTGAACCCTGTGTTTCTACTGCATCTTACGGCGCACGGAAGATATCAACTACCTAGTCAAATTTTCATGAGAGGATACTTCCTCCCAAGCCTCCTGTATTCGATCCCACAAAATCTCTTGTCTTGTAAGTAAATTCAACTGCAAAACTTTCTTCACCTCTTCCCACACATTTTCATTAGGATTCAAATGTGGTGAGCAAGGAGGCCAAACAATCACTAAGATATCTTGCCTTTGCGAGAATCAGACCTGCTGACTTGTGTTGACTGGGTGGTTATTCTGCTGGAATTCAGTCATTCGATCGGAATATCTAGTCCTTACAGAAGGAACCTTGATGTTTTCGAGGATCTTAATACTGCTGACTATTTAATGTACCATCAAGCTGCCACTACACACCTAGAGCATTTTGTGACACCCAACCCAACATGACACAGATACGCGATCTTAGCGACCCATGTTTGCCAAATGTATTGTGTCATAACGTTATACTCCAGGGCGCTAGACAATTATTTTCTCCCCATTTGCACTTAAGTCACCTGTTTGTGAATTATGCTTGGTATTTTCTTCTGTAAATGAGAATTGACAAAATGGGAGATAGTCTGTAATACTGTGCTTCTTAGCTGCCAATCGAGCAAAGAGCCAAACCATGCAAGGCTGTGGGAAATTAGAATTAATGGCGACTTAAAATTCGTAAGAACTTTTAGTAGTTCAAATCCCGGCTATGCTACTGAATTTGTTAGTGTGATTCTACCTTTACAACCTGTCCTACACACGACTTGCGTGAAAGAACAATTAAGTACCAGTGATTGACCTAACTGTTGGTTAAGGCCCTAATGACCTAGTTGTCGACGGGCCCGTAAACCCCACTACTCACTCACTCACTGTTGGTTAAACTATGAAGTCCGGGACTTGCTAGTACTTAAGGACATTATAAGTCGTCATAGGAGCATGCCACCTCAAAATGAATTTGAGATCTCCTGGTGGTTTACCGAAAAAAAGTGCCAGTATGTTAGGAAATTTAATGTCATGCCAGTATGTTACCACGGTAGCTCAGTTGGTTAGAACATTCGCACGGAAAACGGAATATCCGTGGTACAAATCCCGGCTATGACATTCGATTTTTTATTCTACTTTTCCAACTTCAATAATTTTAATCAAATATACGTATATTACATATCAGGAATAGGCCAGATACCTGGCGTAATCTCAGATTTGCTTCTTGCGGTTCTATTGGTTATTCGTTTGCTAGTTTTATTAGTTTTATCTATAATTTTGTTTTAGTGGAAATATTTTTGATTGCATTAATAAGGGACAGATTAGTTTATTCTAAAAATAAATGTTATTCTTCCGGAGGTTCTGTATTTTTATTCCATTAATGCAAAATGCTACTTTGCTTTCGAGGTTAAGCATTGTGTCGTAACTTAGTAGCTGCCTTAATTTTATTTCTGAAATACCTATGATAAATATTACTCGAGGTTTTGGGCTTAATCAGACAAGCTAACCAACTAATCTCAAAGCCTCTTGTGATATTATCTGTGATAATATAATACATTTTTGAACCATCAGGTGCCTATTTCTTAACATTTGGAATAATTGTAAACTGTATCTGTAACTTCTAAAAATGTTTTACAATGGAGGTTTGCAAAGACGAACAGTACAAATAAACTGAATCTTCAAAAACCGAAGCTTTGTAGGGTGTTTTGTTTCCTAGGGCCGGTTTTACGAACTCGGGATGAATCTTGGAATACCCTATCTAGGGTGTAGATGTGACGACTTGTGCGATTCAGTTTTATTCCTTAGATAGCCATTTCACTGTTTGCACATTTAAAACTAGTGTTGGCTTAATTACGAGCTTGATACGAGTACGTAAATCACTGCTTTGTTTTGCTGAAATTGGTGCAGCAATTTGTATTATTTTCACAATTAGCTGCTCCTAAACTGTTATCATTTCTTATTTGAACTGTTTACGGTACTGTGAAATAAGTATGAATGTCGCCAAGCATGTTCGGATGAAATATGATTTTACAAGTACGTTAACACACCTGCTGTGACTTTTGCGGTAAGGGTATGGGAGTGTATAGTCTTACATTTTGTGTAAAGTTGCACCCTGTGTTGTTCTTGTAGTACCAGTTTGTGGTATCTTTCGTTTTCTATGCTCAAAACAACTAGCGCACTTTACGAGCCTCTGTGATTCTATCTGTTAAAAAACGTCTTTAATTTGAGTTTTGAAAATTGCCAAGGTGACTGTCAACCAAAGATACAATCGTTGCGCCGAAATCAAGTATCTAAACAATTTGCTAAGTGAATATTACTAACCAACAGATATTAAAATGCTACATACACGCAGGACATTAGGGAACTTTTCCCGTACAACCCGCACATTGCTGGTGACAATACTTAATGCAACAGCTAGAGATGTTCAATAAAAGCAATGACATCGAGAGGATTATTTTTACGGACCGTGTTCTGTATTCGACCAAAACTTAATTGTGAAGTCATCCAGCTGCATTGCGTCGTATTCAGACAAGTGACTGATGAAAATGAGGTTATGTAAACCCACATGGTAAAGACGCACAAATTATGGATTTGTTCTCAAATAATTCAAACTTAGTCTTAGATTACATATGGGAGGGCCTCTCAATTTGGCCATCGCCGGCATCTTTTTCCCACATCACGAAGCTTGTGCTGTCATAAGTTTCCCAATTGAATCTCAAATATTGAATAACCAACTAACCTATAACTAAATAGTGAATATCACAAACATTCACACTTGTGGCCATGTTACATTTTGAATGATGTTTTTGTAGTTTGTGAAGAACCAGTTCTTTGGTTTCGTCAGTAATAACCTAAACCCACTACGCATCGCAGTAGTGAACTGCTACGCTCTATTTTGTGTTTATCTTGTATTTAACTTCACCGTTTCCATAAAACTAGTGTGCTTTGCTGATAATATTCTCGCTACATTGTACTGTTTTAAAGAGTAACTTCATTTTATTTATCTGCCTGACCTATGTTCTAAATAACCATGGTATTATCTCAACGTAATGTTCTCTCTTCAACTTGAAGCTCATTCTCCTCGTGCTCAACCTCCATGGCCGTGCCTAACGAAGAAGGCAGGCTGCGGCGCGAATCAGAGTCACGTAGTAATGGTAGTCTGATGCATGGCTAACATTGTATACCATCATGATAAAACTGTATCTTTTTTATGACTTCAACGACCGTTTGTTTTGGTTGTTCAGAATATGGCTGTATTAGGCGTTTGTGGTTTCACTTCACTTCACTGAGCCATGGTTGGTCTAGGAGAATTACGTCACTGCACTTTGCGCCGTAGCCTGTCTATCTCGTTTGCCACGTCCACGGCATAATGTGTTAAGTGTTCTGGTTATCAAAATAGTATATTATGTAGCGAGAGCATAATTGCCATTATAGTCGAGTTTCATACGACTATTTATGCTCGACGATGTGTCGTAAATTTAAAACATTTATAAAATGCTTTTAATATTCTACGCTGCATGTTATTGTTACTGGTGTCCGATATTTTAACTATTTGCTACTCGATTCGATTGTACATACGAGAATCGATAGTAGCGCCTTCAACGTCTGTAATGTTGACCTCGACACAATGATACAGAGAGTATATATGCTATAACCTTTAAAAGAGGAGACTTTCAAAAACGAAAAGACATTGAATTTAGTACAATGTTAGTTACAATATGAGCACTAATTATTAAATAAACATAGTAGCTTTATTCCGTATGCGCTTTCAGCTGCATGGGAATGTGGGATGTGGAATTGGCGACTAGCAGGGTCGTGATTGGTCAATTAGCAGTGCCATTATGAACTGGTGCACCTTTGATTGGTGGATTAGCAGTGTAGTTATGTACTTGTGCACCCTTGATTGGTGCATAGCAGTGCCATTATGAAGAGATGGATATAATGAGGTTCACTACAGTGGCGTATAAGCATAGTCGAGCATAAACATATACCTAAACATAGTTTATACTGGACAAAGCTGTATCCCGTCCCAAGCAGTCATTTTCTTGTTATTCTCGGAATAACGACTTAACTCCGTGTGGGATCATGGAATAAGTTACTTCGTAATTGATAGGTGTCGCACAACACAATTTAGCGCCTAGATTTATTCCGAGTTCGTGCAATTGGTCCATAATAAATTAAGAATTTCACACATTTGACTTGTATAGTAAGTTTGCTTTAAAATCCTTTATGGCTTGTAAAGGAACATTGTATATTTTAATAATATGTATGTGCCAAAATAGAATAAAAAGTATAGTTTCTGGATAAGTAGAAAGCATAGTGTCACTGAAAATAAAATTGTCAGTAGTTCCAGTAATTCAGACAGCTAAGTTCATGCAGGGGCAGGCAGAAAACAACATTTCCGCGTAATGATTATTTCATATCTCCTGATGAGTACAATATAAGGTTTCGAGTGAGTTCTTTAGCTGTGCAATTAATGTTGTAAGTTACCGTTAATCACATTCAGTATGCAACAGGGAAAGCGGAGACTTGGTCTCAGAAGAGCAAACGTGTGTTGCCTTAACACTGGATGGCAACTGGCCATTCATATAATTGCACATATTTATGGGGTTTCCAAGCGCAGAAGCGTGCAGAGAGTAGGGTAGGTGCCAACAGAATAAAATTTAGGAAGGTAATTGATTGCCATACTGAATCAGATATTTTAATACCGTGCTTTTGCGCTAACATCAACGGATTTTGTAGTGTAATAAAGTACACAGTGTAAGTGATTTTCTGTGGATATCTCAAAGTGTAATCAAAACACTAAAACTATAATAAACACCGGAAAGAAAAGAACACAAGAAATCCTGATAAATAAAGACATAAAACAAGAGAATACGTAGTATTTCACCAACCCTTTTTAATATATGTAAACGATATCTTCGAAAGTTGGAGAGGAATTTTCGATAAAGGAATTAAATTAAACAAAAGTGAAAATGTTAACATCTTACTATACGCCAATGGTTGTCTTATAAAATAACGAAAGGCAGCGATCTAGATATTCTTTACATTAACTAAATAGAATTTTAAAGTATCGTTAAGAGAAAATAAAGTGGTGGTATTTTTGGGAGAATCAGTAATAAACTCAGAAAAAATTCCAGATATAAAATTATAGAACAAGCCTCCAACTTCACATATTACATTACATTGCAAATTTACTACGGGATTTGAAACAGAAAAGTACATTTATACAAAGTTATAAAAATTTCTACGCATATGGGGTAAAATTCATATGTAGCACATTAAGACAAAAAAATATACAAAAACAAAAGAAGAAAGAAACAATTGTAACTTTCTCTTCTCTTCCTATACTTCTTTATGGTAGTGAAAATTGCGTGATTTATAAGAAAATTAATATTAGAATTCAGAGAATTGAAATGACTTTCATGAAGACTAATCGCTGTACAAGGGTATATTTCATACGAAATGACGCCAGAAAGAAAGTACGATATACCTATGTATACTGCACATGGTCAAATTCAACAATATCGAATTAATTGGAAATAGCACTTATACCGTATGGACCAAACAAGACTATAAAAAAATTAGTACATCTACCAGTACAGACAAATAGAATGGAGAGGCACCCGCCTAAACCGTGCTGCAGATCATCATAGCCAATATACCTACCCACTGTAGTGCCTAAATTCACAATTAGACGATAAGTTTGGCATCTTAGATCTTCCATAATGTAACAGTAGGTATGTGGTATATTTTTAAATTAGAAAACCTACACCCTTGTTATTGAACATTGACTAGTTATGTAATGTGCAATTATTTAACTACAAATTATAAAAATGTGCAAAGGAATGTTAATTTCGCCAAAGAAAGCGAATTCCATTACTTTTTCATGTTTCTTGCATTTTAACAAGATTTCCATTTTTAAAGGCAAAGTGAATGATGTATATAATGCGTTAATTAACGTTTTATGTAATGAATGTGATGAATGTTAAAATCAGAGTAAATGAATGTCAGTTAATTACTAATAAGCTAAGTAAAGATAAATAGTAAATACATGTACTACAATGCGAGTAGTTGATGTATGTAAAGATAGTAGCTTTGTATGCGTGAGTCAATGGGAGCAATCGCGCCGCGAAAGTGACATTTCCGGTAGCCAACAAAAACTCATGAAAAGCAAATGCCGAGGAAGTAACCCCGCTATTGCTAAGAATAAGTCTGCGCTATACTTATGAATTTATAGCTGAAGGCAATACTTCCTGTGTAAAGATGCAAATCCGCAAAATATTTACTTACACACACCGAACGCAATTGCCAGTGAGACTAATATTTATGAATACCGTAGTTCTAGCAACTTAATAGGCACAGTGTTGTAGACTGAATTGTTATAAAACGAGAATACGTGCCAATTAATCTGAAAATATAGACTCTAAGTAATGCAAAATAACTAAATTGTGACACATTAAAGCGAGCCAGCTTAGCTTCAAAACTTGCACATACGATAAGAAAATATGGAGAACAAATTATATATCCATTAAGTCCAACCTCTATTATATACTGGACTCTTTGGACTTTATTATTTTCACTACATCAGAATTGCAATTTATAATAATTACAGGATACGATAAGAAAAGAAGACATTACTTTAACATGAAGTAACCTAGGATTTTTATTTGTTTAATCGCCCCAGAAATTAATAATAAATAAGATTTCTCATCACCAGCATAGCCTTACCGCCTCAATACATCACATGCCAAATAGTACCATTATACTTCAAAACATATGTCAAAATGTTGACAATATCCCGTATTAAGTGTTCGGACGATAATGTGGTTTATCGTGGGTTGTGACTGGCGAAGATTTCAAATAGGTACCTATATGAATATTGTCGGATTGCACAGACTGTTTACTTTTGTCGGCTGTTTAGTTCAACTTTTACAGTTGCTCAAATGCTAACACTTAACTTTTATTATGGAACAGGTTTTAAAGGCATTTCAAATACTTTTAATTTCGCTGCGTATATTAAGTAGGGGAAGTATTGCATTCCGCCCAACAATTAGTATCGAGATTTCAACGGGAATATATGTTTTGGACCCCCTGAATCTAAAAAGAGCATTTTTAGGAAAAGGTCCGCACGTGCCCGCGTACCTGCGTGCGTGCATCCGTTCGTCCGTCTGTGAGCAGCATGACTCAAAAATGAAAAGTTGGTTAAATACCAAACTTAGTATTTAAGTTCATATCTTCCAAGGGATTTTTTTTTTTGAATCATTTCGGAGATATCCCTTGTTATTTGTCTGAATTTTGCAACTGGTGCTTATGCTTTTCGCAAATGGGAGGTAGTTATTATTATTATTATTATTATTATTATTATTATTATTATTATTATTATTATTATTATTATTATTATTATTATTATTATTATTATTATTATTATTATTATTATTATTATTTTTTTTTTTTTTTTTATTATTTTGGTCTCTTGGCCATGGTCTTAAAGATTTGACTGTCGCTTAAAGCTACTTACTGAATTCCCATATTCCCTTTGCACCTACAAGAAAATTAACAATAAGATAATTTCTGCAAATGTTTATGTCGATTAACATGAAGTATTGTAGGAATAAGCGTTTGTAAGAATAGTAGTTTGTACAAGAGCAGAGAAAGTCATGAGTGCAACACATCAGATTTGTAGAGAAAGATTCCTCTTTGTCCGCGTGATTGTCTGCCTTTGAACAGTATTGCTCAAAAACGAAAATTCAGTTAAGTACCTAACTGCATCTTCCAAGGATACGACACAATGATTTTCAAGGAAGCCCCTCCCCCCACTCCAGACTACCCTTTACATGAAACATTTTTCGAAATGTTTGGTTTTATCAGAAAGGACTCTTAACGATTTTGGTTAAAATACCATATGTATTTTAATGATAAATGTGTATCTGGAATTCTGTGACTGTTCTTAGAAGTCCTCTTCATTCTGGATGGCTTTTGCATAACTGGTAAACTGTAAGAGATAGACAAAATCGTACTACACAAAACATGTAGAGCTCGTTAAAACAGACACCCCCCCCCCCCCCCCCCCCCCGGCGGTGAAAGCTTGTATGTTACACTCGCGTGAAATTCCTTTAAAAAGTACACAAAATAGACGACATAATTATTTAGTTCTTAAATGTTTATTATTGGTTACAATGTGTTCGTGTTCCGCCAGCTATGTCAAATAAGATGTTTGAAAAGTGACTGCAAAATTTAAAGTGCTCACTTTATTGTTTAGGAAATAGGTGCACATAAAGAAGAAAAGTGAAAATTTTGCAACTTTTCTGGTTTATTTGAATATCAACAAAATAGTAATTATTAATTTTAGTTATTTGATTATGGTTTCTGAATCAAAATATTGTTATTAAGTGGTAAAAGTATAATTATGATAGACTGTAGTTCTTAAGAAACATTAATGTATATTGCATTGAGATTCAGCATGGAAATCGCCACTGTCTCTACCTAGTGTCCTTAAGCCTTATTTCTCTATTCCGATATTTTCCTTGCACTTACAAGATAATTTCTGCAAATGTTTATCTCGATTAACATGAACTAGATGGAGGAATAAGCGTCTGTAAGAATAATTTCTACAAGAGCGGAGAAAGTTGTGTGAGTACAACCCATCAGAAACTTCAAATGTTTTCCATTTAAATTTTGGAAAGAAAGAAATGGATAAAAGTGTACAACTGGCAACATCGTATATTTTTGGTAATGTTCGCGAAGCTTAGGAGTATTTGAAGTTCTTTGTTGAAACGCGGGCGTGCGTGAGACGACGTTTACGTAATTTAATGCTCTAATAGCTGCCCAGGATAATTAAATATTGCTGTCAAGGGCATAGATATGTTGTAAAAACACAGCCAGAGGAGCTCAAGTAATTGTTATGTATTTTTATTTTCTGGGTGACGTTGGCCAAAAAATTCCAAGACGTAGTAGACGTGATTCAGCTGCTTTGTATGATTGAAACAGGTAAGAATGTAACGGGACAAATTCTAATCCTGCATGAACCGTTTCCGAAATACATTCAGATTTCTATTAGGACGATTGGGTTTATAAATTAACTTATTGCGCTGTAGGAAATTGGTACAAAAGCACTGCTATGTGCAGAAAACAAATGTATTTATTATTCTCTGTACCTATATCTGCCTTAGTTCTGGTGATTATGACCTGTATGCATTTTGTGCCAACATCAAAATTAATTTCTTGCTATTCTTTGGAAATCGTAATAGGTTGATGCGTGCGCGCTCGCTAGCTCCTTACACGCTTCTACACCGTTGCACCGGTTTCGACCAAACTTGGTACAAACTTTTGACACAAGACGAAAAATACTGTCTAGCGTAGCATTCGGAATTCCATGCCATTTCAGACACTTATTTAATTTTATGTAATACCTACAAAATCTCGCAAGACCCTCTATATCTTTGTCAACAATACTCGTAGTAGTTCGAACATTGCCAACATAAAAATAATATTTTCTTGGCCTCACAAAATAAACAAAGGAACAGCGAACTCATATAATATTCGTTTATCACCTCTTTGACATCGATCGTGGAGTAATAACATTATCAATTTGGTCTTTCTTTTGTCGCGACTGTCATTTCTTTCTTGTTTTCTTCATAGTTTTGTGTATGTTGGTTTCTGAGAATAAGGAAGAATAAACGCAAGACTATTGGACAAGTGTAACCTAAGTCTAAATATAGGGATGCATTCTCAAAGCACGGGCATTGCCGGGTAATTAATGACAATCTTATTTGTGTAACTTTTTAAGGGCTCTGGATTGTCATTAGGAAGCTAAATAAACTAACACATGACATTACTATAAATTCTGGTTGCACAATAGCCATTGAATGAATAGTAACCAAGTTTGCGTTGGTTATACTTTGTGTAGATAATGTTTATAAAAATAAGTTAAAGCTTGGTTAAAGTTGTGTAAAAGTAATGTAAGTGAAACTGCTTCTTAACTCAAAATGTAATTCATACTTCATGTGCAGTTTCCTACTTCGGTATTTGTGGTTGTTCAACTGTACTTTTCCATAGGCTTTTCTCTGCCATTTTATTTATTTATTTATTTATTATTTATTTATGTATTTGTTTATTTATTTATTTATGTATTTATTTACTTATTCTGCTTATTTTTTGTTCTTTAGTGTATCTTTAGAGTGGTAATTAACTGTTTGAGTGTACTAATAATTTTTTTACAGTACTTGATATGTAAGTTAATCATTGTTAACACATATTTGGTAGTGTAAACTAAATTTACAATTCATTTATCAAATCCCACGGCAACGAGGCTAAAACTGGTCATTAATACTTACGGTACCAGTAGGAAATGACGTAACACCCAACAGCAAAGTAACCTAAAAATAAATTATTAATGAATCCTTAGCAAAATATACAAACGTATGAATTATTTATTGATTGCAGTATTAAATGTATAATTGGACATATTGTTAACATTAAGAAGTGATTCAATTCTTCTTATTTCTTTGATACATCTTCAGGTGGAACCTGGATTTTCACATGAAACATAGGTACAAAAGTGTGGTTAAGAAGCCTTTGCTCATATAATTTAGGTGTAGCTTTTCATTTGTTCACATTGAGAATTCATTTTTTCTTAATGTCCAATAAAATATGGAGAAGCAATTTTGATTTATTATTGCTTTTTACGATTTTTTCAAGTATTGCAAAAAGTAATTGCCTAACCACGAAGCTGTAAGTTACTTATAGATCTCGAATGCTTGGGAAAATTCGTATTAAAAAATGCATTCTCGACCTGATAAGTATCACTTACAGTTCTTAATATGCAATATACTATTAAATGTCTCCAAAGAAACGCAAAGCTGTCGAAATCATTTTATCCAACGTATCACAACACTTTTGTAATTAATTTTCTCAGTTCTGTTGTAATATTGTATCTTGGGGGGGGGGGGGGGGGCTACGGCTGTAAAAGGTTTGCCTTGTAAGATTCTTTATTAACGGGATAGCTTTTTAATCAAGGATGAGCAATTTTTCAGCGCAGATAAACTAAACCCTAGTTCAATAATACAATGCGTTTCCACCAGAATCCTCCAGGCATTCCTTTAAACCCTGAAGGAAAACTTTAAACCAGAGAAAGACATTCTTCTTTGTTAATGGAAGCCCATTCTTGTTTTGGAGAGCTGGTATCGATTCGGAGGTCTCACTGTGTTAATTACGCCGTCTTGCAATCTTGCCCAAATATGCTATAACCTACAGTCAAAATCAGTAGTAGAATTGCTGGCCTATTTTACTACAACCTAATTATAACCTCGCCACAATGGGTGTTTGGCCATCTTGATTCAACATTATATTTTTGTGCGTTTGGTCACTAGTGACAGGCTACTATAGGTATACATAACCTTGGGCCTTTTCTGGAATAATTGATTCCTTGAGCCACCAGAATTTACAAATGAATTTCTGTAAACGGGCGTGAAACTTCTTTTACAGCCTGTTGTACGTTACCAGCAACTGTTAATGTTCATAAGTGGTGAAGGTCGATACTGTAGGAATTTTTACACGCTTTATATTAGCTTCACCTGTGTCTGTGTGTGTGTGTGTGTGTGTGTGTGTGTGTGTGTGTGTGTGTGTGTGTGTGTGTGTGTGTGTGTGTGCGCGCGTGCACGCGTGTAACGGAATCTTTCGACGTAATTTTCACCCACTTAGAGTCGTCTGATTGACTTGAACATTTGCACGCATGTCAAGGGCCGATGACAATACAATATCATAACTTTATCCTAAAATTCTGACCAGGATCGTCAGGATAAAAAAAAAGTTGATCAGCTAAATTTATCAATGTAACTGAATCTTTCGACGTAATTTTCACCAACTTACAGTCGTCTGATTGACTTGAAAATTTGCGCAAGTGTCAATGACCAATGACAACACAATAATGTCATAACTGTCCTAAGGTCCTGACCAGGATCATCAGTATAAACAAAATTAATTAGCTAAATTTATCAATGTAATGGAATCTTTCGACGTAATTTTCAGCAACCTACAGTCATCTGATTGACATGAAAATTTGCATACATGTCAAGGACCGAGTGAGTGACTGAGGTTTAACGCCCCGTCGACAACGAGGTCATTTGGGCCCATAGTTAAACAGAAGGCTTAAAACACATAAGCTTAAAATGCCATAAAACTTGTAAAAATCTAAAAACCACCAAAAATTAAAAAGAAAAACAAGTCTAAGTTCCAAAAAGTCAATACATTAGGAAAAAAAAAAAAAAAAAAAAAAAAAAAAAAAAAAAAAAAAAAAAACTTAAAAGGCTTAAAACACATGTCAGACCTGTTTTTCGAAGCCAATGTCAGCGACGAACTGCAGATTTTTGGCTACAGATGCCCGCCTGGAATCCCTGCAGGTGGTCAGCCAGGTTCAAGGACCGATGACAACACAATATCATATCTTTTTCCCAGGATCCTGGCCAGGATAATAAGGATAAAAAGGACTTAGCTAAATTTATCAATGTAACGTAACTCTCACCTACTTGAGTCGTTTGATTGACTTGAAAATTTGCACACATGTCGATGATTGATGACAGTGCCATAATATCTTGAAGTTGTCCTAATGTGATGACTAGGATATTCAGGATAAAAAATGACTAAGCTAAATTTATCAATGCAAAGGAATGTTTCGACGTAATTTTCACCAACTTAGAGTGGTGTGATTGACTTCAAAATTTGCACATGAGTCATTCCACGTCAAACCCAACAAAATATGGTAAAAAATGACAAAAACTGACCTTGACATCTCAGATTTTCCTGAAACTTTTTTTGTTTGTTTTGGAACAAAATATATTTGACCCGTGTTTCTTCGTTTTGTATAAAAAAATTTATTTTGGCAGATATTAATTTTTGAAATGTCCCAAAAATCGCGCGCTCCTCACTCTTCGATCAATCATACCTCCGATTGTAATGAAGCAAATTACTTGATCTTCGGCTCAAATTAAAGATAAATTGCAGTATTTCGTGAGGTATTTATTAGACAATTTTATTAATTATTATTAATATTATATTTTATACGATTAAAGTTTTAAAGTTAGATAATAACATAAGCTCGACTATTTAAAAATCTGGAAAAAAAACAAACTAAAAATACAATGAAGTTTATTCAATATTCTCAGAAAAAATCAGAATGGACTCTCTAATAGTTCAGTTGTAATTAACTTTGCAAATCAGTGCAGCGAATTCGCGTGGCAGCGGTGGCGGCTACAGTAACCTCACACAATTGCCACCTTTCATTGCGGCAACAGTCCACTGCTTGAGGTTCCATGAACGTTACAACAGAACAGTAAGGAGAACACTTCTAGCTGACACTATTACATGTACACTATTAGCATCTTCAAAATGTTTTTAAAATATGCATTTTAAACTAATGTTTCCATACAACACACAGCTTTACCTCCTTCTTCGAAAGAAAATTGTTTCACTAAAGCTTCAGTTTTTGACAAAGGAATGAAGGAGTGTAATTTTAAAGCACAGCTGGACCCATCGTTCTTGGCCCCTGACTTTGACTGGAAGTCCTGTTGGCGAATCCATAGTTTTTGTCTGTTTCATCAGCTCATATTGTATTATTCTGCGAATGAAACCATGCACAGGGGGAGGGAGGGGGAAGGTAGTGATATCTGCATGTCTTGCTAATTCAAAGGTACTGTTTAGTGCAGCGGGCAGTTGAAGACATAGACCTTTGCGATAAAGAGTGAATATAGTGAATTTGTGAGACATTGATCATAGCGTAAATCAATTATGCCACCTGTAAGTTCTAAATTAGGGACCAAAACATTACACAGTCAGAGTAGAGAAATTATTTCAAATGTATGGACGTACATGAAGCAAGAAGCTAAAAGCATTTTTCTGTATGGACTGTACTGCCTTAGTAAGAAGAAATTATCTGACTAGCATAGCTGACGCGGCAATTCGCAGGCTGTCTGCAGTCACCTGGCTTGTTACTCGTCCGTGTGCGCTTGCACGCCTCCAGAAAAAAAAAAAAAAAAAAAAATTGCAGCAAATGCACTAATGCAAGCTCCATAGTTTTCAACATCTTATTTTATAGATAAAATGTCAGGGAATACGTGTGTATTTTTTTAGATTTTTAACACATCGATTTAAATTCTATTTTTGGTTTTACAAAATATACCATAAAAAAACAGTCCAAAATTTATGTGTAATAATGATTGATCGAAAGTTGTTAAAAGTGTTATATTTAACCTTTCCAGTGCGCCAAACCCCAACTCTCAACTCTATATGAACTTAGAGTAACAAATGATTTTATATTACGGTGCGCGCAGAAATTGCTTAGTTTCTAATAGCCATAACTAAGCAAGTAATTTAAAAATACGGAAATAAAAAAAATACGGGTCTCCCTATTTTATGCCTATTATTCATAAAAAAATTTTGAACCTCCTACGAAAAAGTCGTGTTTTACGGGTGTTTGATTTGACGTGGATTGACCCACATGTGTCGGGGATCAATGGCAATACAATAATAATTTGTCCCAACGCCCTGACAAGGATCGTCAGGATAAAGAATGACTAAGCTAAATTTATAGAAAATGGTACAGTTATGACATCTTAGATGTGCTAAGGCAATTTCTACATGCACCCTGAAAATTGCTTTAATTAAATACACACACACACACGCGCGCGCGCGTACGTACGTACGTTACACTAGACAAAGGAACTAAAGCGCTTGAAAATATTGAGAGACCCGGAGAGAGGATCTGAAAGGGACAAGAGATTTCGGGGGAAGGATTGCGGATCGATGTTTACCCAGGGCCAGGAAGTCCACAACAGCTGATAGTGCAGTTGAAACAGTAATTGTAATCTTCTGACATTGCATTCCTCAGGTATATTTTTATATGCTTTAGACAAGAAAAGCTTCGTTCCACGGATGCTGTAGTAGAAGAGATTGACAGAATAAGGGAGAACAGTTTTTAAGTATCTGCAAAGATGTCCTTATCCATATTAAGCATTTGTAAGATATTTCCGGTAGGAATATTTCTGTACTTCTCATCGGCATACACAGTAGAAAGTTCATTTCTTAAACGTTGTGTTTTGGGGAATACAGGCCCAAAGAAATTTTGCAAGTTGTTAAGTACACTTTAAGGAAAACATGCGTAGTATTCTTTAAATTTTGCAGTGTCGGTCAGGCAAACAACTTGAACTTTTTCACAATCATGAAATCTCTCATTCATTTCTATCAGAGCGTGGTCCAGAATTTCCTAACACGTTCGAATACGCTCATCCTGAGAAAGGGAAATATCCGCCATTTTGCTGACTTGTCCAAATATAATTGAAAAATACTGTTCATTGCGCTTGTTTCTTAGCATTTCACAAGTGATTCTCATTTTTGATACGCAGTAGTTTACATCCAGTGACTTCTTCTGCAAAACATCGAACAATATATCTGTCAAACAAAATATGTCATGAAACACTACTGCCAGAAACACAAATTCAGAAGTGTTCATGTCGTTCAGAAACCCTCTGGCAAGCAGAATGGAATTATCATCAGACTGTTCACAGAAAACTATGGCTTCAAAAAGCTCTTTCAACTTTTCTCAGTCATCCAGAATTACACGCAACAATTTTGAGTTGGAGCTCCAGCGGACAGGTGTTACAGTTGGAATGCGTGGTCCCGATACAGAAGTAATTGCGTAGGTTCTCTTTGCCAAGTGATGGAATTCCAGTAATGGAAGAAAAAAATCTGATGTGTTGCACTCACATGACTTTGTCTACTTTTGTACTAATCATTCTTACAAACTCTTATTCCTATATCTTCTTCGTGTTAGTTAAAAGAAACGTCTGTACCAATTGTCTTATTGGTTATTTCCTTGTAGGTACAAGGGGAATATTAGAATACAGTAGGCTTTGTGTGATAATCAAATCTTTTAAAGCTTTGAGGTCCCGTTCTCTTTGCACACTTAACATATAAAAAAATGAACAACGATGTTCCATTTCACGAAAGTTTTAAGTTTTCCGAAACTCACACACATAACAAGGAATATCTCCAAAATGGTTCACCCTACAAGGAAATTTATTCAGACATAAATTGTGTATTTTAGCAAGATCTACATTTTTTGTATAGTATGATTTGGTCTATCTCTAACGGTTTACCAGTTATGCAAACGTCGTCCAGAGTAAATACGACTACAGGGGCTATGGCCAGAAAATTCAAGATATACATTTCATTTGTCATCAAAATATCTCAAACATATGGCATTTTAATCAAAATCGTTAGAGCCATTTTCAAGAAACTCAAACTTTTCGAAAAATCTTCCATGTAAAGGGTAGTTTAGAGTGGGGCTATTTTCTTCAAAATCTTCGTGTCGCATCCTTGAAAGACATTAAACTTAAATACCAACTTTGGTTTTTAACCGATTTTTCGTTTTTGAGTTATGCTGTCCACAGACACACACACACACACACACACACACACACACACACACACACACACACACACACACACACACACACACGGACCTTTTTCTAAAAATGCTTCTTTTTGGATTCAGGGGTCCTCAAAACATATATTTCCGGTGAAATCTCGACATCGAATTTTTGGATGGAATACAATACTTCCCCTACTTACCAGTAGAGAAAGTAAAAATATACGACATTGTCGTATTTTTTGCCACTTCGTTGCAAGACTAAATTTAGAGGATGTTCAAAACGGTGTACAAATACTGCAAAAGGAGTTTTTCCCTTTTCTTTTTCTGGAGTCCATAAATGGCCATACATGGTTCCAAGATGCCCAATATAATAAACAGAGTTTCTGATGTTCTGTCGGCACTTACATCCTAGAAACCAAAGAGACGCTCCACAACATACCCTTGAGAATTAACGTGCCTCACTATTACAGAACACTGGGACACCTGTGTAATATCTGTCGTATCTGCCTGGACAGAAAAAGAATCAAGTTTCCAATTCAGTTTTTACAAATGCATTGATGTAGTCCGAAATGCAACCCAATAGTTCATTTTGTATACTTTTTGATTCACCACTGAACACGCTTTTTATCTTGGAATATTAGTTCTGTATTTCTATATGACTTCGGTAACCTTGGAATTTTCCTCAACTTGGCAGTATTTAAATCTTGTCGTATTCTGTAGACATGCTAGTCAAAACCTCAATATTCCCATTCTTCATTACTTCGTCCTTATAAGTTTTGCTGAGTGCTTGTTGATGGATTTTCCGCCTTTTGTTTCAGTAAATTGCCGTCTTTTTGCCGAACTAACCTTTTGTCTTCTTTTTCATGATTGTGAATTAGATCTTCCACAGCAGTCTTGTCCTTCAACCTGCTTTATAGCTTCGTTTAGTATACTTCCACCTGGTCACTTCATTTGCATTGCTTGTATGGCTGAATTTAAAATTTGCACAAATGATTCTCAATTCTGTGATATAAGATGCCAGGAGAATCACAACACACAAGCAGAAGACAATTCATTCTGGAACAATTAGAAAATGTCACAAATATTGAATGGCCTAGGAAGAGTTTACACTTAGTGTCACAATTTGAAGCGCAAACAATGTATCAATCACCACAGATGTAGATTATTAACAATTCATTTAAATTATAGATAGGTATAAGCTTTAGAGTATTGTCTATCTTATGAAGTTTGTGTTTTTCCATTTTGCTATATTAGATTAGACATAACACTCGATTTTAAATTGAAAGTACCCTATGGTAAAGTGAAAAATTAGTGCACAAGGCCAAGGAGAAGCCGTAGCTCTCAACATTTTCATATTTGCTTTTGATCAGGATGTATTTGCGAATGCATATTCTGTTTCTGGAGAAGTATGCCGTGCTTGTAACATAGTATTTCCGGAAGAGTTGGACAAGAATATTACCCCAGCTAAGAATTCCAATCTTACAAATGGTCCCATGCCTGCATGAATGAATGCCTCGAATGATAATTCCATTGCTATTTAAGGCCTCAAACATAAAATAAAGACAACTGCATTTTGTTAAAATCGAAAACCATTGTAAGTGGACAACCTGATATTGAACTGCAGGATCCAGAACCTCGACTTCTACCCATCCTAACAAGATTCCAAAGAAAAAGGAGCCAACTGTTCAGAATATATAATTTCCCATTATTTCTCCCAAAGATGTCTTGTCTTGCTGTCCTCATAGTAAGTAGTTCATGTAGGGTTCCCAAAACGGAAAATGAAAGTACTAAAAATCTGAAGCAATGAAAATGTAAAGCAATGCTGAACAAATGCCAGTTTCAAAAAGAAGTCGAGCTGTTCCGGGTATAAAACATCGACGGCTAACTGTCAGAATATCTTACTCGCTATTTTTTGAGAAATACATTTTTATCGTAATGAACACAAAAACCTAGATGTACATTCTGGCAAAACATTGTAAAGCGACCCTTTAACATTTATAGAGAATAGGAGGTTTACATTTTGTCATAACTGTTTAAAATATTGTTTTAGTAGCCAGCAAACGTCTTAACACTCGCTCAGTCCCCAATTTTTATCGTATATTTTGAACCCAAATGGCTCATAAGATAACAGTTGAAGGAGTCTCTTCCGGCTGGTATCTCCCGTCACCAGTATGAAGGGAATCTTCTGCTCGTCGTCACTTTGAAGGGTCGGTATGATGAATTCTTTTCTCGTATAAAAGATCCGGCTAACTCTTTCGATGAACTGCGATGACTCTTTCTCTCCTATCTCGGTCGTGGTACGGGTATGAAGTATGTTCACAATTTACAGCTGATAATTTTCCTTGAGACGCGACCCCCGTGAAAATTATATGTTACGTCGATGTATTAACTTTTAGTCTTTCTAATGAGATAGTCTTCTTTGCTCTGGAGGCCACAATCGAAATAATATTAGTGTATTTATTATCACAATTTTATTCGTTAATATATATAACATTTACAATGAAGACAAAAGATAATCGCACTAGGCCAACTGCAAACGATATAATGCAAACAATCAAACAATGGGAAACAAAACACTCCAACACAACACCTACCATAACTAATAATACTGCATCACAGTTCTGGCTCTTAAGACGAAACTGACGGTTGCTAAGATATTTATTTTGGTTCTTATTCTTAGCAATGGGAGATGAGATTATCTAATGTTTACTTTATTTCAGTCTAGGATTTTATAATTAACATAATGTAAATTATAGTTTTGGTGTGGTACTGTTTAAATGCAACGGAATTATGAACAGTGATAAACATTTTGCAACAGTTAATTTGCTTTGTTGTGATCTGTGAGTGTATCTTATACAATGGGATAAAAATAGCAAGACTTATCCTGTGCACCAAAACATCTTTAGAACCTAATTAAGATACTCTTCATATTTCATCTGTGATACTTGGTGAATCCATTTTCAATTCCTATAAACACTGTTAATTCCAACTCAAAATTGAGATTACAGATGGGCACTGATTTAAAAAAAAAAAAAAAAAAAAAAAAAAAGATTTTGTCTCTCCCGAAAATGTGTGATACGGCGGATGAGATATATTAACAAATAGCCATCGATGTTATCCTAGAGCCAGATTAAACCGAAAATAAGATGTATCGAGTTTTAATCAAGACTAAGGAAACCTGCGTTGTTGGGTAGTGAGAAAAAGAACCTCCTGCGAAGAACTGGATTTATGTGTATGAAAAAACTGTTAACATTAACTATGTTCAGATATTGAACGATTCGATTTGATGGAAATGGTTACTCAAAAATATTTAGGTTGTCGGTGACACTGATTTCATTCTCTACTTATAATTTATTATCGGCTTTTAAAGAAACCTAGTATTAATAAAATTGTATCTCTAAACTCCACCTTAAATTTGTCACTTTACCCTATCTTTCTTCTTATCGAACGAGATGGCTCTGGGGTAACCTGTATGTCTGTGTGTGTCTTTCAACAGCGTAACTCATATTAATGTCTGATTAATACCGCACTTGGTCTATTTTGGTTCAGCATGTTTTAAACATGTCGGTCTGGGTGGCTCAGTTGGTTAGGCGCTGATCGCAATTTCGCGGGTTCAGACACAGCCCAGACTGACAGTTTTTAAGTGTTCTTAAAAGCGACAGCCTCGTTTCAGTAGATTTACTGGCGTGCAAAAGAACTCGTACGGGACTAAATACCGGCGCACCAGCGGCGTTGATATGATGCTGGCCGTTGATTGCATCGTTAACAAACAAAATATTGTTATCTCCTAAAATGCGTGACGAAGGTTTATAAGAAAACTGTCCTATCCTCTACTACCCTTTACATGGAAGGTTTTTTGAAATTTTCAATTTTCTAAAATACGGTCTAGGATTTTGATCAAACTACCATAAATATTTGCATTTGAAATAAAATGTATATCTTGAATTTTATGTTAGTAGCCTTTCAAGTCCTCTTCATTCACAAGGAATTTTTTATAATGTACAAACGGGTAAACCATAGGAGAGGGACAAAAACGTCTTACACCAAACATGTAGATTTCTTTAAAAATCAACATATTTGATATAATGTTATATGGTGTTAACCGTTTCCAAGATATCCGTTATTTTTGATTTGCATTTTTCAATACGTTGTCTTTGTTTAAGTACTTTCGCTATGCAGTTGTTTCTTGGGATGTTATGAAAAGTGTATGGACATTCTAGACCAGCATATAGTGGCCCGCTTTTAAACATATGACTATCGATTGGGTTTCCTGTATGCCCCTTGCGTCTACAATGGAAAGGCAATGTAACTATTTCTGCAAAGATTTATCACAATTTACATGAAGTAAATAGAAAAATAAGATTTCGTGAGAATAGTTTGTGGAATGAATATAAAAATAAACGATGGTAGGTAGAGAAAGGCATGTGAATGTGAGACATCAGAGTATCACCTCCCTGGAATTAAGGTTATTGAGATCACAGTTTCACGCTTGGTATCTTTTTGAGTGCCCACGCACGAACAAAAGTGAAAAGACGGAGATGAATGGGTTTGCCTTGTTAACAAAGACCTTTAAAGTATGAGAGAAACCTCAACAATGGGTATTGTTATGACGAACATTGATCTACTCTCGCAATAAAGAATATGTGCTGTCATTGCTTACAATATTTCACCATGCTATTTCAATGCATTTCTATCTTAGGACATGCCCGATGTCGTATGTGATTCCAGGATTAATGTAAACATAGAACAGTTTGCAATAATCATGTATAAATATCATGCTTATTCACTTGATGTGGGAATATAAGTCATTTTTACATCGGTTTGAAGGATTGCGTTGGAAGCGTTGTTGTGTATACTGGGGTAGTTTAAATGTGGGCCTAGGTACAAACTCTTGATCAGTAATTTCAAGAAAAAAGACGAAATAATACCTGTGAATAGTTGGAATCGATTAACGATTATGCTCAGTAGTGGTCAATCTATTTTGAGCTCTAGCCAGCAAATTGATAGAATGTTTTTGAAGGACCATCTAACTAAATTTAACTATTTTGAATCTGAACTAAAGTATTATGCAAGTTATTGGTGAAGTATTCAGGTAAGTGTAGCTGTAGACAGATATTTAAAACGTTTTAAAAGTCATTGTTATTCTTATTATTCAGTTTTTTTATTTCGAAATAACTCAATTTTTCACATTGTTACAATAATTTTTATACAAGGAAACACACTGAATAAAATCAGAGATGCCACACAATAAAATATTATAATGCATTTTGAAGACGTTTAATATTTAATGTGATTTTTGGAGTTTGTTGTAATTTATTCATAATAACATTCTAACTAAACTAAACCCGAGCGCAACAGCCCATTAAGGGCCAAGGCTTGTCGCCCAGCCGCTGCGTCCCCCACCTCTGCCCACTGCAGGCGTCATTGGTATGGTGCAGTTCTCGAGGGTGGTACGTGGTCAACGTCCCGAGCCTTCGCGGCCAGTTATGCGGCCTTCTCGACCTGGGCCCTATACTTATCCATCAAGTGGCTCCTCAATTGGCCCCTCCGGGACATAACGAGGCTAAGTGCACTCCGTACCAAATCTCCCAGCGAGAGAAAAATCCCCATGCTGGTACCGGGGATCGAACCCGGGTCTTCCGCGCCAGAGGCAAGCGCACTATCAACTGCGATACGGAGGGGTTCATAATAACATTCATGATAGAAAAAATGCTTACAAATGTATGTGAAGTCAAACATGTACAAGAGTCTTAAAGCAAGATCGTGCTTTTCAGGAGACCGGTCTGAACTGACATGTTTCCAAAATTCAGTGAAACTAGTAGAACATAGTTCTCTGTAAATTTAGCACAAAGTCCTGAGTGCCTTTGGATTTCAATTGCTTCAATTGCTTGCACCTGTTTGCAAGGATGGGTGTAGGGAGTTTATGGATGTCAGACTTTGAAATGAAAAATGGATTTATAAATAACTGTGTTACTTTTTCAGATTCGTAAGACGCAGCGTTTTTAATTATAAATAGGCTCACACCGGACTTCACACTGAACTAACGTACAGTGACAATTACTAGTTTCAAGTCAGTAAATCATATCTTATTTTTGAAACAACACAAGCTGATTGAATCACTTCCCAACGCTAAATATACATCGCATTGTATTTGAGGGGAAGCTGTGTTGCAAACACAGCAATTAGAACATGTGGAACACTTATGTTATCACTAAAACTATTTCAAATAAATGTACATGTGGAACACAGTGGCCTCTACCCAGCCATGGATTATTTGCTTTAAACTAGACAATTGACATCCTGCAAGATAACGTTGATACCGCCAACGTAACAAATTAACACCAACTACAGCCAATCTTTACCATGCGTATATTTTAGGACAAGTTGCTGATATTAATGTCAACTGACTAGATAGAATGCTATCAAGAGTAACCAGAGAGCGTTATAATGGGATAAATGTCTCAGTTGGCTTTGGATGAATTCGTATAGCTTGAGTTCCCTGTACCTACAGGTACGAGTACAATGACGGCCAAAGAAAATCTCTCTGCAGCTCCGGTCTGTCACATTTATCGTTGTACGAAGCCATGGTCATTTCAGTGGCTGTTTTAAGCCACGGTGCCGAACACATTTCCTAAAACAGCCAATGAAGTGGCCACACCTTCGTAAAGTGAAAGTAAACCCCTAGCGCAACAGCCCATGAAGGGCCAAGGCTTGCCGCCCAGCCGCTGCGTCCTCCACCTCTACACACTACAGGCGTCATTGGTGGGGTGCAGTACTGGAGGGTGGGACGTGGTCAGCTTCCCGAACCCTTCCGGATAGTTAAATGGCCTTCTTGACCTGGAGCCGCTGCCTCTAAATAATGTTACATAGACCGGAGTTGTAGAGAGATCTTCTTTGGCGGTCATTGTACAATGGCCGCGCCGTAGCCGAGTGGTTAGACCATTCGCTTCTCACCAAAGCGGCCCGGGTTTGATCCCAGGCAACCGCGTGTGGGATTCGTGGTGGATGAAGCGGCGCTGGGGCGGGTTTCCTCCGGGTTCTCCGGATTCCCCCGCTATCTCATTCCACGGGTGCTCCATCTTCATTCCATGTATCATCAGTGTCACCGCCTGCGGTGCCGCAGTATAAAAGCGGGCGTTAAACACTACAAACAGTCATTGTACAAAGAGCAAGCGCCTGTTAGAGCAGCAACTGCTTTGCCGCTGGAGCATAACGAGTGGTATCTAACTGTAGGTTCAGAGTTGGAACTGCACACGCCTAATGTGTGTGTGTGTGTGTGTGTGTGTGTGTGTGTGTGTGTGTGTGTGTGTGTGTGTGTGCGCGTGTGTATGCGTGTGCGTGTGCGTGCGCGCGGGGTGTGCGGGTGCGTGTGTGTGTGCGTGCGTGTGAGATATTATTGCATACCATTTTATCGACAGTATTAAGTAATAGAAATAGTACTATGCGAATAAAATTAATTACTAATTAATTACCCGTTGAACATGGTGGTTCCAGTAACGAGTTCACCAACATTGACAGTGGCGATCGACCATAATAAATCAGTAACTTACAGCTCATACTTAGCTGCTGTACGAATTAAATCGCAAGTATTAACAAATAAAAAGGAATTAAGCACAAATTTAATTGTAAAATATTATTGTATTCCACGACTACAATAATTAATATATGAAAATCTAGAGAATATATTATACTTTTTGGTCGTAAGTTCAGCAAAATAGACAGAACACGCAGTTACATTTAGATTACTAGCACTGAATATAGTAAATTAAACTTTTTACCGTGACAGCATGAACGTAAGTGGAGCAAGAAGCATTATCCCAGGATAAAACGTTTAAAATATGCACTTCAACTTCATTTGGATGAATATTAACACCAACCTGAGGAACAAGTCGTGAATCTCTTTAGCTCAGATTTAATTATAATGGTAAATTGGAAAGATGAATCAATACGTTCCAACGTATTTCCTACACACAGCAAGCTTGAATAATTAATAAAACATAGCAGTGGAGATAACAGAAGAATAGGGGAGAGAGAGAGAGAGAGAGAGAGAGAGGGAGGGAGAGAGAGAGAGAGTTTATCATTGTAGGCATAGTACTTACATTTTAAATATATTTTTAAAAAGAGTACCTACCCTATCTGGCATTTTGTACTGAGAATTCTGCACCACTTAATACAAAAAAATCAAAGTTAAATTTTTTGGAGTGGGCAACTTGCTCTATAAATTGTTACTACTGTTAAACATGGTAGCTTCTATGTGCTCGAGCCTTGTGGTTTCTTGTTCTACAAGAACATACGATACGATTTGTTTTCTCAGTTTTTTCTTTGAATAAAGGCTTCCTAGAATGGCATTTTGTGTTATAAATGACCCGTTTTCTCAGAAACAATTGAAGCTAGCTAAAATAAATGTTAGCGTGGTATAACAATGCAGATCTGTTATGTATCTATATTAATGTTAATAGAACGATTGGTTGTCTTCAAAAAATGCTGATAAATGCTAAACAAACTGTGGTATAACTAACAAAGATTTCTTAACAAATCATATTATTGTATAAAAGTAAATCGGTGAACCTAGAAGAAGGCATCCATCTACATCCTGCAAAAATTAGTGTGATGATTGATCGTAGTTTCTGAGATAATGGACCAAGCAGATTTAGCATTGGCAGAGGGTTTTTAATCTACACTTACAGCTCCCTACCTTAAATTCAGTCTCTCTCTCTCTCTCTCTCTCTCTCTCTCTCTCTCTCTCTCTCTCTCTCTCTCTCTCTCTCTCTCTGAGCTTTCAATAAAGATACCATTTTGTGCACAAGTCATGGATGTTTCTGGCACATCAGACACTGTATAGACACTTTTATAGCCTAGCTGCTACAAACTTTCACCGGTATGTTAGCGATACACAGGCGTAAATGAACCCTTAACATCTGTGAACAAAAGAGGATTTCTACTACGATATTCTGTATCTTGAATAGCAAGTCACCGGCAAGTAAATGTGAGCGTATTTCCAACAAAAACCCATCCAGAGATTCTTAGACCTGCCATCTACGTGTAGCATTTTAACTACCATGCATGAAACGGGCAGTAGTCTAAAACTCAGTATTTGAAGTTTCACATTCCATGTCAAAAAACTTCATGTGTCTCAAATAACGAGCATGAATTCCATAAACTTCTTTCCCATTTTAAGAAATCGTTAATTTTAAACATGTATGAGAAAACTAAAAATAAATTAATAACATTTAAGAAATTTATAATTATTTGGTTATATTCAAAATTAAATAAACGCTTTTATTATCCCACCAACCTCAAAATATGCAGCATAAGGCTGATGTTAATTTATTATATTTCTTTCTAAGCACAAACATGTATAAATTCATTAATGGGCAAATCTTCGGTATAGTAATTACGCTCAAATGTTTAACATTTAAACTGAAGAGTATATTTCGCTTTCACAGCGTGTTGAGTTTATTTGCAGGGTCATTATTACCTTTCTCAAAAATAGGAAAAGTCGAGTAGGACATTTTAAAAATATAGTGATACAATCAAATACTTGGACAGTTTGTGTCAAAAAAAGAGGCATGGTTGCCTTTTAAAGCATTTTTTTTAGTGCTTAACGCCCGCTTTTACTACTACGGCACCGCAGGTGGTGACACAGACGATACATGGAATGAAGATGGAGCACCGGTGGAATGAGATGGCGGGGGAAACCGGAGAACCCGGAGAAACCCGCCCCTGCGCCGCTTCGTCTACCACGAATCCCACATGCGGTTTCCTGGGATCGAACCCCGGCCGCTCTAGTGAGAAGCGAATGGTCTAACCACTCGGCTACGGCGCGGCCTTTTTAAAGCTTAGTGATTCCAGTGCCAACTACGTTTCCCTCCTTAGGCCTTGAAAATCTGTGGTGTTAACAAATTTTGAGACCTGCCAGTGCATTATGATGCAAATGTTGCTATCTCATGTTAAATTCGGCCACTGCGCATACGCATTGCTCGTGCCTTGTAGTTCCTCAATAACGTGATCCATAACCCTAGGAGTGGTTTAAAGACAGTTGAACACATCATCTTCTATTTATAAACATCTATAAGGCAATATTAAGTAATAGAAAAGCTAGAAGCTGAGGTATCTTTTGTGCAAGCAAATTTAATTCTTAAAATTTAAGATTTAAAATCAAGGGATGCGCAACCTATTTTGAGCTTGGCCCAATAATTCACTGTATTTTTTTTTTTGAAGGCTGTTCTAACCAAATTTAAATTAATAACTATTTTGAATCTGAAGTAAAGTATTACATAAGTATTCAGGTAAGTTTAGCCGTAGGCCGATATTTAAAACATAATGTTTTAAAGGCCATTCGATTATTCTAATTCGCTTTTTAAATTGAAAAATAAATAAATAAATAAATAAAAATAGTTTTGCATTTTTAAACGTTATCTTTAAATGAAGTACACTGAATATTAATGGAAGTACACGTTATTACCCTATTTAATAAGAACGCTCCAATAAATTTTGAAGATCAGTAATGTTAGTGTAACTTCTTAACTTGCTTTTCATTTCCAGATTTTTCAACATTAGATGTAATTTTATATGTGCATAGAATAAATGGGTGTATTAGCAATGTCTGCATCTGAAATAGTTGAACATAATTTATTCTTCATAAAATTCACGGCAGAACATATTTCCACATGTATGTGATGCCAAAGCTACACGAGCCTTAGAGCAAGATCGCGAATTTCAGGAAACCAGTCTGAAGCGCCATGTTTCCAAAACTCGGTTTAATGAGCGATCCGCAATTTGCTGTTTAATTTAGCAGACATTCCAGAGTGGGTTTGAATTTCAATTGTTTTAATTTGCAAGGTTGTGGAGTAGATAACTTAAAAGTCTCAGAACCCGAAATGTAAAATGGCTTTATAAATATAGTTAGCCTTTTCGGGTTCTTAAGAGGAAGAATTTGTAATGAAAAATAGGTATACGTCAGATCTTGAGTAATCGGGGGGAGGGGCATTCAAAACTTCTTGACCGGCCTAGTGACATTGTCAGGCGTAATTCTTATCAGGTTTTCATACACATAATTAACGTGCCTGTATAAATAACCATTTATTTACAGGCACATTTAAGTTTATTGCTTTACGAAGACTTGACATTGAAGTTGCCCTTCAAAGAAACAAAGACATCACCTTAGAAACTACTTCTTCCACGTGTACCTCCTACTCTGGTCAATCTTTCACAAAGAAACGCAATCATTTGCAAAAATAACCAAGGTAAAATAAACTAGTTCAAAAATTGGCTGTCATTACTTAAATAATGAGGGAGAAACATTATGGAATTAAAATGCACATTCCAAGGAAGAAATGCATGAAACACAATAAGGATGATATTAATGATCTTTGAAGTGCTTCCATATTAAAGTAGGCACTTCTGAAACTCACTACTTCAATAAAAACAAGTTTTTGCATCCTCTAATAAAAGTATATTTTCCACGGAAGCTTCCTTAAAATATTTGTTTAATTCAAGCAATCGCTTCATCTACATTTCTATTTTTAATCCTTTTAAAAACAAATATTCGAGAAATTATCAAATTAAAAGATTCAAGGAGAGGTTAAAAGCCGTATATCGACAATGTTAAATTTTAACTTCAAAATTACCTACTGAAGTATTTGCAGGATGTAGATGCGTGTCTTTTAAGTTCACTGATATACTTTTATACAATGATGTGGTTTATTAAGGAATATAGGATTTTCCTCTTCATTAAATATTATTTTATTAAAATTTATGTGCAATTAATTTTAAATTATAACTAACCAACGTATTAACACCAAAGGAGAGCTACCAGCATTGAGGCGTTGTTTTTATCATATCAAACTTTCATTTAGCTATCTTTAAGGCCCTGAGAAAACAGCTCATTTATATCCGAAAATGTCAATCTCAGATGGGGGAGGGGAAACTCTTCAAAGTAAACATATAAAAACTCAACCAATATTTACAAACAAAAGAAAAATAACATTTCTTGGACATACAGAAGCTGCCATATTTAGCAGGTACAAACTTGTATAGCAAAACCTCCCTAAAGTAAGAGCTAAAATGCATCGCTGTAATCTAAAGAGTATAGGAGTCTTATTTCTTCTCTGAAGCTGTACTGAATACAAAGTATGTACTAAATGGTAGATGTAGTACCATATTTCATATGCATTATACCTGCAATTATAGAATACTTTTTGGGAGATAGTGCGATTTCACGGCCTTTCCGGCTACGTTGACATTGCAGGTAAACGAATACTCCCGTATTCACACCTGCCAATTTGACCTACCTTCCTACATTGCGTACTTTTAAGGCCTAGTCCGCTATTAGCATTTTCACGCCCTTAAACTTAATAATATTTTGATTAATGCAGATATAAAATGTAATCAAACCCACTTGTTGATTTTTGCCACCTCAGTAATTGGGCTCTTATTTATATTGCATACGTTATAATTTAAAGGAATAAAACACTGGAATCAGTCCAACTTCCGTTGTAATGACTATAGAACATACATGCAGAGTCACTGAATCGTAATACAGGTTCCGCGAGATAAACAAAATAGGCTGTGCTGAATCCAATAATTACGCATAGTAATCATGGCGGCTAACTTGAACGAGTGTGTTGATTCTGAAATCGAAGAAAATTGTAAAGTAGGCTGCACTTCTCTCATCCCTGAAGAATCTAAAGAGATGCGAAAGATGCTCTAGTTAATATATGCTAATTAAGTTCAACCATCAAGACACCATGGAAAGATGAATGTTATGTTTCAAGATTAGTATTTCACATTTCATTCATATGCCATACTAAATTACTAATTATCCCCCAAAATTTTTCTGCAATACACGTGTGTTAAGTCTTTTACTAATCCTCGGAAATTGAAAAGACTCGATTGCCTCTCGTCTTTTCAAACTTTTCCTCGGTCCAGCAAAAATCACTTGGCATCCTTATATGGCAATAGACTATTTCGCCATTTATGTAGTGTCTCATTAAGCTGAAACAAGGTTGTAAATGGGTGTCCTTCATGCAATTGCAGGTGTGCTTTCGGTCAAACATGTAGTCGATATTTGGGAATGCAATTTTTCTTTTGCCGATATCGATCAAATCTTAAATGTACCCATATTTCTACAATACCTTATAATGTTCAACTTAGTGTCTGCAAATGAGTTCTTTCATGTGTGTACATGGTGGTACGCAATGCTACGTTTACGGGACAACAGTTTATTCAGTTTAAGTATCACGGGAGACCTCTAATATCAGAAATTAGGCTTTCCTAATGCCTCTAAATTAGATATTTCCTTACCTGAGCTTTAAAATTACTTCATCCTTTACACGTGGAAGAGAGACAAACTGTCTTCTGTTTGTAGTGTTTAACGCCCGCTCTTACTGCATACGGCACCGCAGGCGATGACACTGATGATACATGGAATGAAGATGGAGTACCAGTGGAATGAGATGGCGAGGAAAACCGGAGTACCCGGAGAAAAACCCGCCCAGCGCCCTTCGTCCACCACGAATCCCACATGCGGTTGCCTGGGATCGAACCAGAGCCGCTTTGGTGAGAAGTGAGTGGTCTAACCACTTGGCTACGGTGCGGCCACTGTCTTCTGGTCACCATGTTAAATTTATTGTGGTCGCGATGGTCATTTTGTTGTTGCGCTAAGGCGTTTGAAAATGCTGGTCATATAAAATATAGCGGGGAAAACGTGGGTAGTATTTAAGGTCTGTAGCCTTTAAGACAATGCAACTGAAAATCCTAAAATCTGATTTTGATTAAGGAATTCAGACGTTTCGCCAATGTTTCACATTTCTTTTGCATGGATTTTATGTCGGTCACATCATTAGCAGATTGTTCTTTTATTCAACATAGGTGGCTTATATACAATTTATCCCTAATACAACACCCTCACTGAATCTTTTATGATGGGATATTTGCGGTTTTTGTTTCCTACTTTCGATAGGTTTATATTTTCCATCACGTGGTACAAAGTGTCGCCGTTCGGGGAATTTCCCGAGATATCTAACTTATCTTGGCTGTTGGCTCACTAGTCACGTATAACTTGAGTAACGAGTTTCCGCCTTTACGGCTTAACAAGGCTTCTCAAGGTTTCGGGATAATAAACCAGCGAAACTACGCTCAAGATTCAAAATTTCAGTCCGTTAAAATCGCCTTGTCAGGAACATCTTATGTACAGCCATTGAAGAAAAGATTGAGCGCTGTAAATTTTCTAAGTGTCGCTTCGGCCTCACGGAAGTACACGAAGTAACCAGAGCATGGTGCACACACGGCGCGTGCAGTATGCTCCAAAGCAGGCTTGTACACAGCGAGATAAGAGACAGTTTATTACTTTATAACATAAAATAGCAACCAGGGTACAATCAAAATAACTGTTTTCGCCAACATGCACAGAAACGCTCACGAAATATGTAAGCCAAGCCCTGAAGATTGAACTGTCCGTTAGAGTTCTCTCTATACGAGAAGAGGTTGTGCGTGGTAGAAATGGCTCAGTGCCAACATTTTGCGCTTGAAACTCAGTGTGCTGTGCGGGATGGAGGTGCGAGTCCACGGACTCAGGTAGTTTTTTATTTCTTCTTTTTTATTTTCATTTCGTATTAATACCTTTTATATCGACGTAGCTTACGTTCTGTAAACCAATATTGACTACTGTATGTGAAATCGTTATCAGCTGTTCTTGCAAACTAGAAAATAAAGATAAATGCAGCAAGCTGATCTCCAGTTGCTTTTAAATATGTGATGGAGGATCTCTTTCGGTGCTGAATAGACACAGAAAGAAACACAATGATACAAGAATCGAGCTTCTCAGCAGTAGTTGAAAGAGTTGGCTATCACATAGATACATATATCTGCATATATCTAATACTCAATTTTTAACTAATATTGCGTAAAATCTATACTACTTTAAATGAAAAATACGAAATGGAACATGAAAATAGAGGAAACAAAATAAAGGGAGGAAAAAAACATTTTCTGTCGTCGAGGTTTGAACTTAGGTTCACCAGTTCACAAAGCGCGTGCGTTACCTCTGAGCTGTATTTGCTTGGGACTCGAAACGTCTACTGGCTCAAACACCGGCCACATTTTTTATGGTAACATGACCAATTTATTGTATTCAGGGTACTTCATGTCTTATGAAACATGTTATTGGTTGTTTCGGTTGACTGGATATCGCTGCTCCTTCTGTGTGTGTAACTAACAATGCGCATAGCATCAGGCAGAAACACGTTTGGGTTTGTTAACAAATTGGCTAATGAAGAATGGGAAGTATGGCGCTAGTTCTCGCACCACTTCTCTTTCTTTATCAAGAACCAATACAAATGCAGGCACGTTTCAAGAGACAGCCCTCGCATGTGTTCGATAGACGGTAACATATGCCTCTTGAGACTATTTGCCCGGTTTAACTGCATATTGCAAATACCGACTAGTGTAAACTACGCTGCGATACGAAGTGGGACTGAAATTTTCTGCTCTCAGAGTGCGCTCAATCATTTTTTCTATGGCTGTACAGCATAATATTTGGCAAACACAAAAATATTAATAGCGTTAACAGCAATATCGTAATAATACACTGGGACAAATCAAAATAATTAGAAAATTGAAGTGACTATTTGCTATACATTAGTGGTGGTAAATATTCCGCTACAAAAGGCACTAATTTTTATGTTAACCTTAAGTGAAGTTTTAAAACAACGCAAGAAAGGCATTAACTAAGTGAACAAAAATAAAAGTAATTTTCCTTTGTTTCAGGTGAGTATCAATCCTGTGAGTTCTGAGCAGTCAAGAGAAGTGTAAAATGACAGTAAGTTTAAGAATATAACTTACCTTTGTACATAAATGTTTTATGTTTAATGTATATAGTATGTATAAGAAGGGATGAATTATTGATCATCTTAGCTCAACTGCTGATTGCACATGTTGCTTTGAAAGAAATACTATTCTACCTTCTACTTGTTGATACTGACCGTAAAGTTTGGCTTGTTTGAGACGTCTTTCACGTCACTTTTCTCTGATGCGCTTTAAGTGTATTGACAATTCAAAAACTGAATTCATCTTCCCTCTGCAATTTATTTGTAAAAGCAAGACGTTTCGAACAATTTTCGGTATGTTTACTTAAAATCGTAATTTTCGTAGTGTATTACATCTGACAACGAAGGAAGTATGTGTCTTACGCGTCTCAACCCTAACTGCATTGCACTGCTTGTATCCGGGCTTATAGTAGGTAACAGCGGATAAATATCGTGCACATATGAGACACACCTGCAGTTTGTCAAGTTTTTATTCTGTAGCAGATGCGTTCACAGGGGATCCTTTTGTGGTCAATACAGAAACGAGAAATTTATAATCCAAGATCTCCCCCCCCCCCCAAAAAAAAAGGGGGGGGGGGAAGAAAGAAAGAAAAAGTAGACTTTCGAAACGTATATTTGTCGAAGTTCAAATAGTTTCCAGGGCCGATTCATTATATCTCAGGACGCGTAAGTCCAGCTTACTAATGTGCGTCGACAGCCGAGCGTTTGTGAGCAGGTACCAAACAGTTAGGCCTACACATGTTCGTTTGCCGAGCTGTGCTTGTTACGCACACTATAACACCTATAATTTCCAATTATTGCTAAGGGTTATGTCATTTCAAGGCATTTAAGCGTGCACATAATATTTGAAGTACTCTAAATTTGAAAAGTAAATATATTCCCCAGATGAAAACTCAAATAAAAATTAACTTAATATCGGGTGTGTGAACCCTCTACTTCTACTGCCCTCATTCTCCGGGGCCTGGATCATGTCAAACGTTTAGTCAAAGTTTCATGAGAGGATACTTCCTCCCAAACATCCTGTATTTGACCCCACTATGTTTTGCAAGCCAATTCAACTTCAAAACTTTCTTTACCCATACAGTTTCAATAGCATTCAAATCTGGTAGGCGAGGAGGCCAATCAGTCACTGTGATGTCTTTGCGAGAGCCAGACCTGCAGACTTGTGTGGATCTGCTGGAATTATTATCATTCCATCGGGATATCTAGTCCTTACAGAAGGAATTATGATGTTTTCGAGGATGTCTGTTCTGCTGGCTATTTGGTGTGCCATCGAGCTGCCATAACACATAGACATCTCCTGGATCTAACCCCAATACGACACAGATGCGCGACTTTGGGGGTCCATTATGAGGACTGTCTCAGAAGTACCCGACCTGGCGAATAGATAACGGTTGTTGTTTCAAACAAATGACTATGGTAGGAAGTACCAAACTTATAAAGCTTATTTGAAGTTCAACGATACTAATTTGTTTAGTATTTGTTTGACAGCCATTAATGGTGAATGTTCTCAGCGAATTTGTAAGCATGGATAAAGCTGGTCATCGTTATGTAGTACAATACTTGTATTTGAAAGGTCTTAGTCCAACTATGTTGGACTCTTTCGTTCCCCATCAACGGCACTGACTTCCGTGGCTTTAAAGAACACTACGCAACAATTCTATTTGTTGCCTCTAGCACTAGGTTCACTTTACTATGCGAACACTGCCCTAATATGCGATGCACTTCTAATTTGAAATAGTTACGTTCGAGTCGCTTGGCGCACTTGTGTTTCTTTATTTGTGCGTCATTCTCTTCTTTTATGGGTATAGTGGGTTCAACTGTCCGGAACTGTATGAAGACTCAAATTTTGCGATTCCATGTACATTTAAGCACACCTGAACCTGCAGCTAACTCAATTCCGATTGTTAAACTTTCTAGACGATTAACGTTTTGCAATTAACTCGCGAATTTTCATTGGGGGTTCTCCATTCCCTCCTTTAAACTGTCATCTTGTATGAGGGACTTCCCCGGGTTATTTCCCATAAAATGTTCCCTCTCAGTCAGTCACGGTACGTTATCAAATAAGACGACAAAGGCGAAACACCCTTCTAAAGCGCGTCTCACCCTTAAAAGACAGTACACGTTAAATGGAGCGCACTGTTGCAACATGTACTAGTTGCGAATCTTTCTCCGCGAGCGACTCGAGGTGGCCTCAGTCCTGTACTTAGTCCTTCAATTGCTGCTTGACGAGACGGGCACTTTTAACTTTGGTATCCCTGCACGCCTTTGTTACTGTATGACCTAAATTTACAAATGACTCGTCTGTATAAACAACTGATTTCCCCTGGTCCCTAAACCTTTTTACGTATTTTAGATATTTATGTCGCCATCTGATAATATCGTCTCTTTCTGTTAATATGCACTTGTTACCCCTTCTTTCATATTCGAACCCCAAATCAGAGTGGCCCTTGAGAAATTTGGTAGGGTCTCATCACTGTTGAACTGTGACAAAATTATATTCAACGTGGGTGGAATATTTGCAAACAGTAAAGAATGAACAATTCGCCGCACTCCACCTTGCACTATTCAATCATATTGCGTTAACCTAGCGTTTTGTGTAGTCCCGCCCTTTTTGCTTTCTTTTTCGATGGCGTTCTTAGAAGTCCTTTCATTACTTCCTTTTTAATCCTATACACTACTGCTTCTGAACACTCAACAGCCTTAGCTGTTTCTTTTACTGCCTTACACGCATTTTACTTAAAAAATAATCTAATACATAATTATTTGGCGTTCCTTACTTCTTTATTTACCAACATATCGTCCCTTCCTATATAGCGTTTCACTCTTAGAAGACAGTATGGAGTTAAATGGGACATCTCTGTCTCTATCTAGCGCATACAAGTTGCCATTAGCCGCGTCCTTTTCTACCCTCGCTCTGTTGCCACATTCCTAATAGCATGGTATAAATATTCATTTGTTATAAATTTCAGATTTGAACACATTATCCTACGCAGAATTTTTTTCTCTATCAGGTTATATCCTTTTCAGAGTCATTATACATTTCTATAGGTCCAAATTTCTTCAGAAAACGTTTTTTTCAATAGAAGTCCGATATTTGCTGTTTCTACACTCATCACGCACTAACTAACAAACTAACTGCTAGAATGCATCTATATTTTTTTCTTAGGTAGAGTAAACTATAGTGCTACTACCTGCCTACTTTGAATTCTCTATGTTTACCCAGTTAAGGGTTATAATTTTTTAAATTAAATGTTTTCGGAAAATTTTATATCTGTGCACTGCAAAAGTTACGCAGTGTGAAACTTTTTTGATATTGAGTTTACATCAGGGAACCAGCGAGAACAAATGTTGAGGAAGGTTGGAGAAAGTTTTTAAAATAAACCAAAAGGCAGTAACCTCTTTCTTTTATCCAATAAGGCAAACAAAAGGTATTCATCTATTCAGCGTCAGGCCTGACACAGAAGATAGTATAAGGAGCAGCACTAACATTAGTTCGAAAGGAGCCGTGTGTGTAACTGTGAGCTGTTATTGCGTTATTTGTTTAATATTTTTGTAAATATTTGTAGTTATGGAGGGGGAAGCTAGGAAGAGACGATATGTTGGTAAATTAAGAAGTAAGGAACGCCAAGTAATTATGAATGTGTTAGATTATTTTTGAAGCAAAATGCTTGGCAGTAAAGGCAGTAAAAGAAACAGCTAAGGCTATCGGGTGTTCAGAAGCAGTAGTGTGTATGATTAAAAAGGAACTAATGTAAGGACCTCTAAGAACGCCATCGAAAAAGAAAGCAAAAGGGGCGGGACTACACAAAACGCTAGGTTAACGCAATATGATTGAATAGTGCAAGGTGGAGTGCGGCGAATTGTTCATTCTTTACTGTTTGCAAATATTCCACCCATGCTGAATATAATTTTGTCACAGTTCAACAGTGATGAGACCCTACCAAATTTCTCAAGGGCCACTCTGATTTGGGGTTCGAATATGAAAGAAAGGGTAACAAGTGCATATTAATAGAAAGACGATATCGATATCATCAGATGGCGACATAAATATCTAAAAGACGTAAAAGATTTAGGGACCAGGGGAAATCAATTGTTTATACAGACGAGTCATTTGTAAATTTAGGTCATACAGTAACAAAGGCGTGGAGGGATACCAAAGTTAAAAGTGTCCGTCTCGTCAAGCAGCAATTGAAGGACTAAGTACAGGACTCAGGCCACCTCGAGTCGCTCGCGGAGAGAGATTCGCAACTAGTACATGTTGCAACACTGCGCTCCATTTAACGTGTACTGTCTTTTAAGGGTGAGACGCGCTTTAGCTTCACCCTCGATAACTACAAATATTTACAAAAATATTAAACAAATAACGCAATAACAGCTCACAGTTGCACACACGGCTTCTTTCGAACTAATGCTGGTGTTGCTCCTTATACTATCTTCTGTGTCAGGCCTGACGCTGAATAGATGAATACCTTTTGTTTGCCCTACTGGATAAAAGAAAGAGGTTACTGCCTTTTGGTTTATTTTAAAAACTTTCTCCAACCTTCCTCAACATTTGTTCTCGCTGGTTCCCTGATGTAAACTCAATAACAAAAAAGTTTCACACTGCGTAACTTTTGCAGTGCACAGATATAAAATTTTCCGAAAACATTTAATTTAAAAAATTATAACACTTAATTGGGTAAACATAGAGAATTCAAAGTAGGCAGGTAGTAGCACTATAGTTTACTTTACCTAAGAAAAAAACATAGATGCATTCTAGCAGTTAGTTTGTTAGTTAGTGCGTGATGAGTGTAGAAACAGCAAATATCGGGCTTCTATTGAAAAAAACGTTTTCTGAAGAAATTTGGACCTATAGAAATGTATAATGACTCTGAAAAGGATATAACCTGATAGAGAAAAAAATTCTGCATAGGATAATGTGTTCAAACCTGAAATTTATAACAAATGAATATTTATACCATGCTATTAGGAATCTGGCAACAGAGCGAGGGTAGAAAAAGACGCGGCTAATGGCAACTTGTATGCGCTAGATAGAGACAGAGATGTCCCATTTAACTCCATACTGTCTTCTAAGAGTGAAACGCTATATAGATCCAACAATAGGCAAGCGGGTGGAGAGGCATTCTGACTGACTGGTTTTCCTAAGATGTGCAAGTCTCCAGCTTTTAAAACTTAAGTCCTAGACAGTGTTTTAACATAGACGTCTACATTTTACACTTTCAAGGCTTACTAATACAATTGAAATTATAAATACAACTACATATACGCATAGAACACAATACTTATATTTTACTTAATTATACTAATCACACTGATTATATTTATTTCTTAATTAATGAATACAAATTATTATTTGAGGCTTCCCGGTGTAAATGTACCGTCTCAAACAGTAAAATATTTGATGGCAGAGTTTAAGCAAGGCCGTTCAAGCTGTCAAGACCAGCATCGCAGTGGTCGACCAAATGAGGTGACCACGTCAGAAATTATAAAGAAAATCCACAAAATTGTATTGAATGACTGTCAACTGAAAGTGTGCGAGCTAGCAGACATTGCAGGCATTTCAAAAAGTGCTGTACATCGCATACTGACTGAAAATTTGGACATGAGAAAGCTGTGGGCAAGATGGGTGCCGCGTTTACTCTCGGTGGAACAAAAACACGAGTGTTGTGAGGAAGTTTCAGTCGAGTGTTTGGCAATATTTTACCGCAATAAAGCTGAGTTCTTGCGTCGATTCATAACCGTGGATGAAACATGGATCCGTCACTTCACACCTCAGACGAAGAAACAGTTCGAAATAGTGGATCGAAAGGGGAGAAACGGCTCCAAAGAAGGCAAAGACAGTTCCATCTGGAAACAAGGTCATGGCGTCAGTTTTTTGGGATACACGTGGGATAATTCTCATTGATTATCTCCAAAAAAGGAAAAGCAATTAATGGCGAGTATTATGCAAACTTGTTGCAGCGTGTGAGTGATGAAATCCAGCAAAAACGGTCGCATTTGGCGCGAAAGAAAGTTTTGTTTTATCAAGATAATGTACCAGTTCACAGATCCATTATGGCCATGGTCAAAATCAATGATTTAAAATTCGAATTACTTCCTCGTGCACTCTATTCGCCAGATTTAGCCCCCTCTGAATATTTCTATTTCCAAGCTTGAAGAAATGGCTTGGTGGTAAAAGATTTGCCAATAACGAAGAGGTGCAGTCTGCAGTTGATTGCTATTTTGCAGAGCTCGACGGCTGTCTCGTATAAACAGGGTATCGAAGCTATTGAGCATCGTTGAGAAAAGTTTATCTGTAGAGAAATAACTGTTTTTTGTTGTGCTTTCTTTGCGTACTTCTGGGCAGCCGTCGTATTTTGCGACGTTATGTTTTTCTCTGGGACGAAAGATAATTACTTCCCCCATTTGTAGATGAAAATGTCACCCCAAATATACTCTATTCCAGTTGATTTTTACTTCTGGAAGTGCGAGGCATATAATTCGTGACCGTCTGTAAGATACTGCTTCTTAGCTTGCGAATAGCGTTGCTCTAGTCAGATGACGCAAGGCTATGCGGCTCTACCCAGGGAAATTAGGATTACTTCTAATTGTTGGCTCATGCTGGAAGGGATTGCTGTCTGCCTCTTCTAGAAGTGCAGTGGCAATAACTAGCAAAGCTGAAGTTTCTTACTTACAGAGTGTACACAAATGATTACAGGGGTTTTAAACGTATGTATCTTCCCCTCGGTATACAGTGTAATTTCGAATCATAATTTAAGTTGAAAAACTATGAAAGTTACCATAACACAAATGATAAAGTGTTCAATATGGGATCCATTTGTAACACGACATACATTCAGCAGGTAGTCCCTTTCTTACCACAGAACAACATAAAGTCGCACATCATGTAGAATTCAAACTTCCACAGTTACTCTTCAACCTGTGATGTGATTGAAAATTATATTGTACATCAAAGAGCAACTTCATAAGTTTCAAATCCTTATAGTCATGTACATATTGTATTTGTTTTACGGACTTGTCATAAATGTGACACTGACAACTTGTCACGGCAGCACATACTTCGGTGGTGCTAAGTAGCCAAATGTTGCTTTTCGTCGGTGTGGGGCGGAAGAGGGGGGGGGGGGGTGCGAAATGCTTCGAGATGGACCAAAGGTTACGAAGACGTTTTATCCTTTCAGCGCCTTCCATCCTGTATAGGTAAACATTTTGCTTTTTTCTCCGCGCTCGTTTTGTTCCATATTGAAAGCATTTATAGTAGGGAAGACATTTAAGCTGAGTAATTTTGATTGCATAGTTCTGTATAATCTGTATGCTGGAACTCCAAGTTTCCTTATAGAAGCATGACGTGAAAATTCGTCAGTTTCCGTTTTCCTTTATTTCTTTCCTTCCTTCCTGCACTCTTCTCTTTCTGACGATTCTGCTAAGCGTAGCTGAGCTTAGTTCCGTATACGGTTGCAACTGTTCTTGATTAAATTTATTTATTGCCTTGCATTGCAATGGTTGCCATTGCATTGCTGGCCAATAGTCTGAAAACTTTAGGAAAAGCATACAAATATTTTGTGTTTTTCAGCCTTATCGAAAGAACAAACAGCATTTAGTGAGCAAGCATCAGTCCGTAATAAAATTGGTGATCACTTAGTAGCATTGTCCATTGTTTGTTATCGCGTCTGTGAGCTTTGGAAATTTGGTGCCAAAGTTTTAATTTCATTTCTTTACTTAAAGGCTTCTCACATCATGGCTACGAGCAGCACCCCCCTATCCAGTCCATCCGGGCCAAGGCCTACCGCCCGACGCGGCATCCCCCACCTCTGCCCACCACAGGCGTCATGAGTGGAGTGCAGTACTGGAGGCGGGACGTGATCAGCGCCCCAGTCCATCCCGGCCGGTTATGCGGTCTTCTCGACCAGAGAACAAAATAGTAGGAATGTGTAAAACAGTGTTTCCGCTCCGGCTCATACTCCATATGCGAACACGCCGAAGATAAAATGATGCTCACGGTTAAGTTACGATCTAGGTCGATTTTGGAGGAACATATCAAAGATATATCCTTTCAGCTCTTGCTGAGCAGCGCAGTGGAATGCACTTTCTGAAGAATGTGTTTCTTACTTGTGTATTCATGTAATTAATAGTTATTTTCACATTTAGTTAAGCGATGGTGTTTAGTACAACGTGGTAGTTACTTTCAAACATTTCAAACTTCTAATAGAACAAGCATCCACAAATGTTCGTCTTTACATGATGCTTATAAATGCGGCATATTTTTGAGAAAACCATTTTACATTCGTACCAATACTTTGAAATTAACACAGTCCATAATGTCTTTCAGCCACGTTCCAAATGAGCATCGCATTGCAGGTTCACATACATCGCCCAGAGATTCGCCGCGGGACACCTTTAATAACATTTAATGTGCGATGTTGGGTACCGCTTGCCGGATATGTTGCTTTAGATGGGCAGTGGGCAGGCCGGGGTGTTCCTTCAGCCTCGATTGGAGGGGGATGGCTCTTTGGAAATACTGATTTTCCTGTAGGATGGAGCTCATTTCACAGTGATTGTTCTCGAGTACCTTCTGCGATGTATCCGTATATTTCAGGCACTACAAAGCTATCCGAGATGGGACAGATGCAGGAAGTGAGAAATACTGAAATTGCGTTAGGAATACTGTCATGAACAACGGGCCTTTTTACAGCCTTCAGAAGACATTTGCACAGTATGGGACAGCAAGTGAATTCTGCCTGCAGACAATATCAACAGGCTGATGAGATAGCTGCCCATTTATTGTGCGAGTGTCCAGCACTTTACTCCCAAAAATGGGGACTCTTTGAAGAGCAATTTTCAAACTTGGAGGAGCTTTGAGCCATCCCGGTCAAAAACCTGAGTCAGCTCATCGTGGACTTTAGACTTCCGGTTGGATGATAAGATTAGGGATGCGCAATAGAACTGCGAAGGTTATTAATATGTTAATTGAGCAAATTATAAATCTTATAATATATTTTAGACATGGTTATGTATAATTTTAATTAAGGATTACTCTAGGGCAGAGCTAGGGGTATGGGAAAATGGAACCGGGAAATGGAAAATTGTCTTTGGGGGTTGAATACCATTGATCTAGATAACAGCATTGCCCATCTGATGAAATGTATCTGGCATGGGGCCTCGAAGTCCTAACTGTAAAACTAAAAATCTGATGTGTTGCACTCACATGACTTTCTCTACTCTTGTACTAACCATTCTTACAAACTCTTATTCCTATATCTTCTTCGTGTTAGTTAAGATAAACATTTGTACAAATTATCTTATTGCTTATTTCCTTGTAGTGCAGGAGGAATATTAAAATACGGTAGGCTTTGAGCGATAGTCAAATCTTTTAAAGCTTTGAGATTCTGTTCTCTTTGCACACTTAACACACAAAAAAATGAACAACGGTGTTCCATTTCACGAAAGTTTTAAGTTTTCCGAAACTCAAACGCATAACAAGGAATATCTCCGAAATGGTTCACCCTACAAGAAAATTTATTCAGACATAAATTTTGTATTTTAGCAAGATCTACATTTTTAGTATAGTATGGTTTGGTCTATCTCTAACGGTTTCCCAGTTAAAAGTCGTCCACAGTAAATACGACTACAGGGGCTATAGTCAGAAAATTCAAGATATACATTTCATTTCTCATAAAAATATCTCAAACTTATAACATTTTAATCAAAATCGTTAGAGCCATTTTCAAGGAAATCAAAATTTTCGAAAAATTTTCCATGTAAAGGGTAGTTTAGGGTAGCGCTATTTTCTTCAAAATCTTCGTGTCGCATCCTTAAAAGACATTAAATACCAACTTTGGTCTTTAACCTAATTTTCGTTTTTGAGTTATGCTGTCCACAGACTGACAGACACACAGGCGCGTGCTCGCACACACACGCGCGCGCGCGGACTTTTTTCTAAAAATGCTTTTTTGGATTCAGGGAGTCTCAAAACAATATTTTCGGTGAAATCTCGACATAGAATTTTTGGGTGGAATACAATACTTTCCCTACTTACTAGTAGGGAAAATAAAAAGGGTATTTTGGTATCTCATACAGCGTTGAGTCGAATGGAGTCGGTTTGAAACTGCACTGGGCACATATTTAACTTGGCTGAGTGAGAACTGTGACGGTTTGTTATACATTGAGAGTTTCATGCCTGTTGGTTGTATTTCACATCCGTATGTATCGAAACCATTCTATTTGTATTAGCTCTTGTTAACCGAGCGGGGTGGCTCAGGCGGTAACGTCTGTGGCCCGCATTCGGCAGGTCGCGGGTTCGATCCCCGTGGCCGCGCACTCTGATATGGGTTTTTCCGTGGTTCCCCCATGTCACTTAGGCGAATGCTCGGGTGCATTATTTCATACCACGGTTTCCTTTCCATAATTTCCTTTCATTCCATTTCCTTATCATCTTTGAGGTGGTGCAGTTCCAGGCGAGTAGTGTGGGTAGTGCCGGGCAGATGACGTGGATGATTGCGCATGGTAACTGTTCTCGGCGCTAGGTGGCGTCCGGTTGGCCCTTGCCCTCCTTCGAGGTGGGGGGACGCTTCGTGCGATACTGAACCGGACTCGCGTTGTAATGGCTGCTTGGCGGGCCCTGGCGCCGGGATGAAGACATCTCAGTACTTGTTAGGTACTTCCACGCGTCTCTGGTGGTCCTGTCTAGCTGCGAGTCTGATGGCACCCCTTCGGTTCCCTCATTTCATCCCTGCCTCCTGGGGGTGGTAGCAACAATAGATCTGTATAGGTCAACGTGAGCGAGGTGTCCCCCTCTGTACCTGTACCCCTTACCCTTTAGCTCTTGTTATGTGCTTTATTAATCTGTTTCAGATAGAGGTAACTAGATTTGTTTTTACACTCTCTGCCATATACCTCATGGGTATTTCACTCCATCGAAAAATTTCATACCGAGATTTAATCGGAAATACATGTTTTGAGGCCTCTTAATTCAGAAAAAGCGTGTTTAGAAAGAGGTTCATGTGTGGAACAAACTTCCAAAGATACTAAGATTTGCAAGCAAACCCCCATCCCAAACTACGCTTTACGTAGAATGTTTTTCAAAATGATTGATATAGAGCAATTCCGCGAACATGTCATACCGAGTGTTAAAATTTGAAATTAATGTTTCACTTTTTTTACTGAGGAAAGATGATGCTAGATACTCCAAAGTATCTTATGAGGTGAAAAATAAATGTTTTTAACGTGAATATGGGTTCAAATTTCACTTCTTACCCATATATTTCCAAAGCGCTAAAAATAAGCTCGAATAACGGTGATTTTCATATCAATATTTCAGGAGCTATGTACAACTGTTTTAATTTTTTTGTTCTGTACATCACACAATGACTGTTCGTCTTCTAAACGTGTGTATGGCTAATAATTTTTGACATTTATAAATAATCCTTACAGCCTCTTTAATTATTACTGTGTGTCAATGTCAGTCATGGTAAATAAGGATAAAGTCCTCTGGAGGGAAAAGTAATAGACTGAAATAAATATCCTTTTTGATTCTGCGTCATTACAATATAACAAATAAAAAAGTATCAGAAAGTTTTCCTCTATAGTCATTAGTTTTCCCACAAAACACGTGACTAACGGACAATTAGTGCTGGCGCCCTGTGGTCGCATACGCGTACAATGCTTCTGAGACTTCAGTCAGGATAGACGTATCAGTCTGTTTTTGACTCCACGATTAAAACAGCAGCCCAAAGACAACGTGAATACAAACAATGTCTGAAGGAGCAAGGCAGTTATGCACAATGAAAGGAAACAATAGAAGTGACTATGAGGAAAGGAAGAGCAATACTGAAACAAACAAAACAAGGAAGAGAACACCTCAAAGCTGAATATAGGAGATATAAGCAAGCACAGTGGGCAAGACAGAAGATAAGAGACCAAGAAGGGATTGATAAGGATACTCCATCAACATCAACCGCTTTCAAAAGCAAACGGTATTTCGGAAAGTGCAGAAAACGTGTTGAGGAAGCATTGCCGCAATCTCCACGTAAAAGAAAAGAAATGATTCGTAAATTAGCAGTTGAAGAGGGATTACATGTAAAACCAAAGCATTCTGTCCCGGTGTCAGAAAAACAACTATCAGAGGAACATAAAAGTGCAATCATCAAGTTCTGTCAGGATGATACCAAGCTCCTGGAAGAGATGATTTTATTGAAATCCATGTTCAGGGAGAAACAAAAGAAGTTCGCATTAGGTATCTAGTGGTAACATTAAAAGAAGCACATGCACTCTTTCTACAAGACCGAGTAGAAATGTCCGTGGGGTTGACAAAATTCGCTGAATTACGCCCTGCTCACGTGCGTCTTCAAAGTCAGATCCCACATAATGTGTGCACATGCATTATACATGAAAATACGAAGTTTCTTCTCAAAGCATTGTGTAAAAATCACGTACTCAGTGAGACTGAATTTCGTAAGTTCATAGCACAAGTGGTTTGTGATCAGAAATTGAGTGAATGTGTGCAGGGAGGATGCTCCAACTGCCCGGGATTGAGTGGAGCAGACATTTCGGATAAACTTGCTAATTCTCCATGCGAATGGAAGCTGTGGAGTTCACGTAATGGAAGAATGGAAATAGAAGTTAAAAATGGGTCTGTAAAAGACTGCATTGAAGAACTGAGCAATTGCCTGCCACGTTTCCTAAATCACGTTTATGTAAAAAGACAGCAATCCGAGGCCTTTAGGAAGGCTCGGGAAAATGTTGCAATTAGTGAAGCTGTGATACAGATCGACTTCTTTGAGAACTACACATGCAAGGCGCAAAATGAAATTCAAGCTGCCCACTGGAACAATACACAGATCTCAATATTTACTGCTGTTGCCTGGTATAGGAAAGAAGATATTGGTGAAATTCAGAAACAATATTTTGCTTTAGTGTCTGATTATGTATCACATGACAAATATGCAGTTGATATTTGCTTACGGAATATATTTTCGGAAATATTGGATATTGTTCCGAATCTTGAACTTGTGAAAGTGTTTTCTGATGGAGCTGCTTGTCATTTTAAGCAGAAATACACATTGAGCCATGTGACATATCTTTCCGAAGTATTTGGAATCCAAATTGAATGGCACTTCTTCGAATCCTATCACGGAAAGGGGGCAGTAGATGCGATTGGAGGTCAAGTGAGGAGGATGGCATGGACAGCTGCGAAAGCAGGAAGCAGGATTCAGAGTGCTGAAGAAATTGTTAATACTGTTAGAAAGAAAACCAAAATATGTGTTATTGAAGTTTCTCTGCCTGAAATTGAAGAAGCAAAATAATTTCTCGACAAAAGATTTGAACGTATTTCACCTATGCCATCCACTCAGCGGGTTCATTATGTGAAAGTATTAGGTTTAAATGTTGTGGAATATGCTTTTCTTTCATGTGCGGAAAGTGTCAGAATGATGCACAACATTCGGAAATAAAAAGTGTAGTGATATGCGCGTGTACTACGAGACTACTGCATCTAGCGTTCTTGCACTATAAGGAGTCCAATCATGTGATACAGATATGTGCTGTGTGCTGTGTGCTCTCATGTGTCGTCTTTGTTATGGTTTTGAGTCAGCTTTTTATACTTGCGACGACGTAGCTGTAATAAGAAATGAGAGCTGTCAACATGTTTATTCTGTTTATGTTGTATGACAGTAATGCTTCTCCAAAGGATATGATTCTTCTCAAAATGATAAATACAATTACACACCTGTATGTATTACATGTATGTAACGTATAATACGTATCACTATGATTTACCATATGTTATACCATGTAAAACAAAGACAAAGTATTACAATTTTCGCAAGTGTCAGTCACAAACTCATGTCAGTTAGTAACGCTGACCTTTTGAATAAATATCTCCAGATGAGAATATCATACCAAACCTTTTTTCAGGTCATTTGAAAGCTTATAAGTTCCTCTCTCAAGTGATTTTTCAGAACAAATCAAATAAGAAAACTTTCAGAGAAAATGGAGGACAAACATTTGAAGTTGGACCTGCAGTTGACAAAAATGTCAGTAAGTCACGGAAAGTTTAGCGCTCATTATTAAATAATTGTTTCACTTTTTAAGGTTTTTATATTTCCTATCACAACCGCCAATGTATTCTCTGTCATCGTATGTCGTTAAAATAACATTTTTACGCCTATATTGACCATTAGAGAGACATTTTAGGAAGAAAATGTAGTGTAAATGTCAGTTAGTCACACGCGGAATTGCTCTATACTAAAAATTCTTCTAACGATTTTGATTAAGATGCCATATGTTTAAGATTTTTCGATGACAAAATGTACATTTATTTTGAATTTTTTGGGAATAGCCTGTGAAGTCCACTCAATTCGGAGGAATTTTGTATGAAAAACAAGTAGATCTCTTTAAAGCACACATTTATTTCAAATAACCTTTTTGGCATCAGGTACTTCCGAGATATCCCTTAACGTTGGTTTCAATTGTTCAGTTGTTGAACACCTACAATCGATTCGGTTTACTCCATCCCTCTTGTATCTACAGCAAAATGTGTGACGAAACTATACCTGCAAATATTTATCTCGATCAACATGAAGCAGATAGAAAAACAAGGTTGTCTGAGAATAGTTTGTGGAAAATGTGAAAGAATAAAAATAAAAGATGGTGGGTAGAGTAAGTAGTGTGAATGTAACACATCAGAATTTGTATTATATGTTCCAGTTGTGTACTGCCTCTATTGACTTGGGAACAAACTGTTAATCTACAGTGAGTTCATTCATTTTAGTTTCGGTGTTAATTGCTGGGCTTCACTATTAAATCTGAATACATGGGTAACGCACGCACGCACGCACGCACGCACACACACACACACACACACACACACACACACACACACACACACACACATTTTTCTAAAAATGGTTTTTTTCGATTCAGGGGGTCTCAAAACATATTTCCGGTGAAATTTCGACATCGAATTTTTGGGTGGAATACAATACTTCCTTCTACTTACCAGTAGAGAAAGTAAAAAAGAATAAACGGTTATAAAAATGGTGTATAGAAGAGTCAGTCTTGTGAACGTAACATATCTTTTGGGGATGGCAAAATACTATTTTCGTGGGTTGCATAAATTCAGATAAGTAGGGGAGACTAGTTTACCTCTGGCTAACAACACCGAAAAATCCCCGGGGAAGGACTTCGGCCTGCCCATGCAACATTGATATCGCGTTAGTATGTAACATCGCAGCAAAGGTGAGGTAATTGCTGATTCGTTGGCACATCTATGAGTAATGAGAAGTCTGAGGTGATCGATAAGGGCCCGAAACATTTGCGCACAGTGTGCTGTCGCGTTGCACAGGAACTCCGCGTTCTTATTTTGCTAGAATAGGAAACAGACGGACGTGCCGCACCATACCTTGTACGTGAGCAGTACGTGCAAAACAATACATTATTCTCAATGGTGGACCTTGAAACGCATACCACTTCCAGCTAATTTACAGTACGTGATGAGGAACATGTACTACTGATATTCCTGTTTGGCAGACAATTTATACAATGTCTATATACGCAGTTATATTATACGTTTTCATAGAGACGGTTAAGATAACGTATAAACCAGAAAACGTAAAATTGAATTTCATAAACTTATACCCTAGGCTTTCTCCTAAGGCTGATGCAGTATCTCAGTGAAAAGGTCTCTCTCCCGAAAATATCTCCTACAACAATATGAAGTGAAATATCAAAACTCCGCAAGTTAACAGGAATTAAGAAAATACCCCAAAAGTTCAACTTCCAGAACTGCTTATCAACCACTCTTCTAAGAGATATGGGCCAATTACCCAGATCACATATCGTACGTTTGCACTGATGGCTCCAAAATGAAAGTGGTTGTGCCTGTGGAGTATTCTATCAAGAGCACACATGGTACACCGGTTTTTTTCTCTGAACTCGACATTAAAAATAACGGAAATAACTTCCATTGTCTAGTCCTAATTGACTATCTGCTATAATGACTAAACAAAACTAGAATACTAAAAAGACAGCAATAGGCGAAATTTAGAACCAATACACTCAAATACTAAGGGAATCAAGGCATGTTACCTTAGTCTGGGTCCCTTCGCATCAAGGTATTTCCGGGAACGAGCAAGCAAACACCACAGCAAAAGAAAGAACTCGTCTGACCATATAGGAAGTGGATATCAGCTCTCCACATACCGATGCGACCGTATATTTCAAGACAGCTAATGGAATAAACCTTTAAATCATGCTTCATTTAATGAGTCAACACACCTGAGCATACGTTATAGAATACCGAGGGAATAAACGCTTTACAGCAGGCATGGAGAAGAGGGGTGACAGGGATGCCATCGAGTATTTACCCTCTCCATTTACTGACTGAAGGACTGGCCGGTTCTCTGAGTAGACGGACAATAGTGGGAGGCGTGGCCTGGTTGCTGTTCGCTGTGAGGCAGTGGAACGGGTTAAAATAACGATGTATGCTTTACAGGTTCAAGTAAAAACTGTGGTTGGTGTTGGGAAATTGCATATGAGGAAAGTTCCTTTTGGTTCACCTGCTTTTGTCGTTCGACTCAGAGAAAATTTGTTTCTAGATTTGTACATGCTGAGTAACGCGACAGCTTTTAGCACAGTTCACCGACATTTCACAGACTTTACGAAATATAATCAAGCCATCTGTCGACAATACGTCACCGAATTGTTGCACAAATTTATTCAGTTTTGTTTTTAAACTTCCCAGTAAATGTCAACAAGTAATCACCTAACACTGTCACACTGTCTGCAGCAAACCCCAATCTTCGACAGATGAAGGGTCCTTATTTTTAATGGTGATAATGCTTAAGTTGGAATTGGAAGCGAGATAAAGTCTTTAGCCTAAAAGGCTTTTTGTGCGCTTTGTAGGCTTTTTATTGGGTTAATCCAACCCGTTAATTAAGCCGCGTTATTTCCCTTATAAGTTAAACCCTGTATGAGCAAAGTTAACTGAACTGAGATCAAGCAGGTCAACAATGTCGCTCTTTCTACAGTTCGGAAATCACTCGTGTTTACTATTACAGATAGCTTAAGAAAGGGCTGGGTGAGTTGTGTCGCTTGCTAAGTTTAATAAAAATGGTGAACTACCATGTTTGCTCCTATACCCTCTTCCACAATTCGCAGAAACCTGTCTCAAGTTCCAGATCTTAATATTACTAACCCACATGATCAATTAAGGCGCTTTGCCGTGTGGACTTAGTCGAATTTCGCGTTCCAGACATGACTCAGTTTTTTGTCCAAGGATGCATATTTCCATTTTTTCAATGTATAGATAATGTAATGTAAATATATTTTTGAAAATCAGACAAATAAGCATTTAACTTGAAAATAGGTAAACTCGTCTTTGCAGTGCACAACCCTAATATAGTAGGCACAGCTTATTGAGATACCCCAAAAAACAACCTTGACGTTTTTCTCCCATTATGGTGCAATCTGGTTATATTTGGTGATATTCCATCCGTTAGGTTGCATTCGTGCCGCCAACCGTTCGTGACATATAACCATGGTAAAGTTACGGCCATAGTTGGTGTTATTGCATCTGTTATATTGCCACAGAAGTCCTTGTTTATGAACGCGTTGCAGAAAGGCCAACCGATACATTTTAAAACAAGATTCCGTTTAGACGCCGTATTAATTAATTAATTAATTAATCAATCAATCAAACTGTGGACGTATTTGCGTGATTTCATCTTGAATTCTTTTAGAGCAGTATATGCAGTTATAGTTACTGTTGTTATTTTTGTATTCCCTACATAGTAATGCATTAAATAAGATTACGATATTTAACGCTCGGAAGTGATTTCATCCAAAAGTGTTATTACAGAACAAGATTTGCCGAAGGTTAATACGTTCTTTGTTGTGTGGTAACGGTGTTCAAGCATTATTATAGTTCGAAAGTATGTTAATTTAACCCCGTGATATTTGAGGTTAGAAATGCCTTTATTATGCATATTGGCAGGACTGCTTTTTGGAATTCTTTCGTCAGTTGTTTAGTGTAATGTCGGCCATCTTGAACTCTTGGGGACTACCGATAAACTGTGTCCACTATACCATGGTATTAACTTATTTTTATATCTGTAATAATAAAGCATAGACATTTTACCTAACATCCGGTCTCTACATATTGTCTGAATTTTAGTAGTGAAAAAGTAAATGGCGGCAATTTCTGTTTTCGTCGTGCGCGAAATTTCTCTTGATGCAACGGCAATTAAATGATGTCCCTGTTCATTGCATTGAATGATTACTGAGTCATAATCCAATCCTGGAAGGTACTGTTTCGGCCATACGTTAACCAGGGATTTTACATGATGTGTGTAACAAATATGTCCGATACAATTATTGGCAATAAAGAACGTTTCGCCGTAAAAAAAAAATTGTGTAAAATATTTGGAGCCATTTAGTTTCTTGATGAATGGATATAAATGGTTTATTATTTCATTAACTGTCGCCCAAACATTGTGCGAGCAATGCAATCCACCTCAATTCGAATGAATTTAGTCACAATTTAACATTAAAATGTGTAAAATTTAATTTCTATGAGCGATTGGGCAACCACGTTAACAACAAATTGTGACTAAATTCAGTAGAATTGAAATAAAAAGACATTACAGTATTGCTCACACAATATTTGGGCCACAGATAGTGAAATAATAAACCATTTATGTCCTTTCGTCAAGAAGCTAGATGGCTCCAAATATTCCAAATATTTGACACAAATTATTTTTTTCGGCGAAACGGTTCTTTATTGACAATAATTGTATTGGACATATTTGTTACACTAATGTAGAATCCCTGGTTAAAGTTTGGCCGAAGCAGTACCTTCCACCCGCTATATCGTAGGTCTTCCCTGGGTTTTCTATAACAAAGGTGATGCCGCAAGTAACAGCTTAACCTTGACGAACGTTTCTTCTTCTTCTACTTGGGTGTACCGCCATTTTGTCCCTTTTTTTTAAACAATTCTCGCAATGGAGCCACTATTGATGCAAAGTCAATTGTGAATCTTTATTGTTATATCAGCATTCTTAAGAATCTCAATTGTGTTCTTCCGCGCCGGGATTTTATTAATGCTTTCTATCCGATCTGGGTTAAGCCTTTTTCCTCACAAGGAATTACATATCCTAAGAACTCTATTTTACAAAAATCTGATGTGCTGCACTCACATGACTTTCTCTACTCTTGTACTAACCATTCTTACAAACTTATTCCTATATCTTCTTCGTGTTAGTTAAGATAAACATTGGTACAAATTATCTTATTGCTTATTTCCTTGTAGGTGCAAGAGGAACATTAAAATACGGTAGGCTTTGAGCGATAGTCAAATCTTTTAAAGCTTTGAGATTCTGTTGTCTTTGCACACTTAACATACAAAAAAATGAACAACGATGTTCCATTTCACGAAAGTTCTAAGTTTTCCGAAACTCACACACATAACAAGGAATATCTACAAAATGGTTCACCCTACAAGAAAATTTATTTAGACATAAATTGTGTATTTTAACAAGATCTACATTTTTTGTGTATTATGATTTGGTCTATCTCTAACGGTTTACCAGTTATGCAAAAGTCGTTCAGAGTAAATACGACTACAGGGGATATAGCCAGAAAATTCAAGATATACATTTCATTTGTTATAAAAATATCTCAAACATATGACATTTTAATCAAAATCGTTAGAGCCATTTTCAAGAAAATCCAAATTTTCGAAAAATTTTCCATGTAAAGGGTAGTTTAGGGTGGGGCTATTTTCTTCAAAATCCTCGTGTCGCATCCATGAAAGACATTAAACTTAAATACCAGCTTTGGTTTTTAACCTATTTTTCGTTTTTGAGTTATACTGTCCACAGTCACACACAGACCTTTTTCTAAAAATGCTGGTTTTTTTTATTCAGAGGGTCTCAAAACAGACATTTCTGGTGAAATCTTGACATTGAATTTTTGGGTGGAATACAATACTTCTCCTACTTACCAGTAGAGAAAGTAAAAAGGCGGTCTTGCTTTGCTTGACTTATCTTACTGGCTTCTCTTCATTTGTCAGTACATAAGGGGTACGTTTTCAAGTATGTATCGTCATTGGTATCAAATATATCGGGAACGCCCTCCTGACATCAAAACCGAAGAAAACTCATATGAACATGATTCTGCCAACCATTTATTGATGAGTTACACTACAAAATTGTTGGTTACAAAAATTGCTTGAAGTGACTTCCTCCTGCTTCGATGCATGCCCTAAGCCTGCATTCCATGCTATAGCGTACTCTCTTGCAAATTCCTGGAGCGTTTCGTACTTGATCAAATTCAGTGAGGATACGCTCTCTCAAGAATGAATATCTGATACAGGAGTCCAGCTGAAGAAATCCATTGGATTCATACCAGAAGATTGGACAGGTCATTAATTTCTCTTGACCAATCCATCCGTGTGGGAGTTTACCATTCGAGAAATTAGTACTATGTATCGGATTGAAATGGACTACCGCACGATCTATGAAAACCATGTTGTTTGGAAGACGTCCGAACGCACCTCATTTAAATGATGCAACTCATTTCTGAGAAAATCCTGACACGTCTCTGCATTCAGGTGTGCAGAAAAGAAACGGGGACCAATTAGGTGATCATCAGTGATTACCCTACAAACGTTTAGTCAGAATCTCTGTCGTTGTCTGTGCGCTCTCATAGACCCAGTTAATGAGTATTATGAAAATTGAAGATTCTGTCGCAAAAACCCAACTTCATTAGTGAACAAGCTGCATGTTGAGAATGTCGGTCGGGGGATGGGGCTCAGTTGATTAGACGCTGGCCTACTGATCCCAAAGTCGCGGGTTCAAATCCGGCGCAGACCCATGGTTTTTAAGTGTGCTTCGACGACCACCTGATTGATGATGTTGAACACATGGTGGAACACCTTACTTCTGTCATCATCTCCGCTGCTGAACGCGCTATTGGGTCTCTCATGTATCTTATTTGAAGGCCAGCTGTGACCGTTCTCTTAGTGTTTTACGCGTTTTAAGTGGCACATCCTGGGGCTGTTCGGACCGTTCTTTTAAGGTTGTATCGCTCTTTGGTCCGATCTAAACTTGACTACGGTTGTATTGTGTATTCGTCGGTACAGCGTATCCAGGGCTGCCTTCATACCCTCGCCAGTGCTGGAACTTGCGTGTCTCTTTGTGGGTACCTGGACACGTGGACCTACAAGGAAACGAGGCTGCCGATGTTGCTGCCAAAGCAGTAGTTTTAACCCCCAGACATTTTAGCTCTTGTGTTCCCTCTGTTGATTTTAGTACAGTTTTACGCCGAGTCATCCTTTCCCGGTGGAGTGGTAATTGGCATGGCCTTCAGGGGAACAAACTTCGGGAGGGAAGCCCGTCCTTGTCGCCTAGAGGACTTCCTCGCGCGCCTCCCAGCTTGAGGAAGTGATTTTAGCCAGAATGCGCATCTGGCCCTGCCGTTTTAGCCATGGTCACCTTTTATCTTCTGACGCTGCACCGCTCTGTTCTCATTCTCATGAGCCTTTGACGGTGCGGCATGTTTTAGTTCAGTGCCGGCATTCAACTCAGCTCCATGACTCACTGCGTCTGCCAGCGACCCTTGCTGAGGTGCTGGCAGATACTACAGTTGCAGTAGAGCGTATGTTACGTTTTATGCGTATTAGCGGAATGTGCGCTCGTTTTTGTCTCGCGTTAGCGGAATGTGTGCTCGTGTTTGGCTCGCGTTAGCGGAATGTGTGCTCGTGTTTGGCTCGCATATTGATCCTTTATTTTCCTTTTACGTTTGGCCGTTGATGCGAGTTGTTTTATCCGTTCATGTGATCCTGCGCTTCTGTTTCCGCTCGACTGTGCAATTGCAGGCACTGTATTGGTGACGGTTTTGCTTTATTGTTAAAGTTTTAGACCTGTTGGTTTAGCTTTTACCTTTTTATGCTTGGGCACTAATAACCACAGCAGCTGAGCGCACTAAAGCCATACTACTACTCCGGGTAAGTAGATTTACTGGCATGTAAAATATCCTGTGGGATCAAATTGCGGCACACTGGCGACGCTGATGTGGTCTTGGCAATTGACAGCGTCGTTTAACAACAAATTAATTTTTTCAGTGTATGTTGAGAAGTTCATTAACATGATACAATGCTCTAGCATGCGATGACAGAAGGTTCTTCTTGACGGAAAGCCCGCCACAATTAATCCTTGCACCCTCTGAGGGTGATACGGGTACAGAAGATTGCCATGCAAAGTTCTTCAGATAGTCTTGTGACTAACGCCTTACCTTACTGCAATACGTATCTGCTATCTTGTGGGTTTGCGTCAATATAACTAAGACTCGTGCTTCACGGTCAATGCTCCGTGCCTATCTTAGCCTCCCGATATCCAAAACACTCTCCGATCAGGCTCTCTCTCTCTCTCTCTCTCTCAGATCAATTTTTGAGAATGTTCGCGAACAAAGTAACTGCCGACAAGTGTGCATTAAATCCACGTGCTCGAGATACATTCCCATCTGTAAGGTCATATATGTAGTGCACATCGGCCGGTTCACTCACAGAATACATTTTCTTCTGGTTCTTTGCTCTACAACAAACAACCAAACACCAATCAAGCAGCGGAAAACAGCTTAATTCAAGTAATTATTAATTCGTTGCTCTATAATAAAAAGCTAAACAACAACCAAACAATCAGCGGAGAATTTAATTCAATTATAATAACACTACTCAACACATTGAAACGTTTTCTGCGTATCTTGTTTCTAAATGAGTGTATATACCTGATTTCAGGGCGCTGAATCAAGTGGCGTAATTAAATTTTCTTCTAGCACGTCACATTTTTAGATACAGAGCACTACTATGAATACAGTAGTAAAAAACTTGTATGACACAATTGCCATTTAAAATGCGACCATAAAATTCTAACTTCATTTGGTAGTACATGTGTGAGACTGTGTGTACAGAAGCACAAAAATATCCTTTCACAATAAAGTCATCCAATATGTTCGGCAAAATGGGGCATGATACTTTTCTTTTGTATGGTATTTCATCAGTCTCTCTAAGAAGAAACCACAATCCAGAATCCCTGATAGCATTCTATAGTAAGGATATCCTGTCGAAAACGTTCACCCTATTTGGCACTAATTACACCAAAATTTTCTGTGAAAAAGTCAAGTCTCAAATGTAAAAAGTAAATTTGCAGTCATGTTCTGCAACCAACCTTCTTGTAGTCTTCCAGCAGATTACTCACAATGGAAACATAGCTATCGTCTTTTCTGCTGCCCAAGGAGCCATACACAGTCGCTTTGGAGGACCAGGCAGGTGACTATAGATCTGTAAGCATTTTATCAAACATTGGATTTTTTATCGATTTCCTCGTGGTTGACACAGCCACGAGTCTTCTAATTGTTATTTTGCTACTATTATTTACTGTCACAGTGAAATGTAAAAGCATCTCTGCCCCTTAATCAGTAAGTCACAGTTGAACACGCACTGAAGTAAAATTGCTTTTACCATGCAGATTGGAGCATTTACTAAGCTACTTACAGATTAGCTGAATGACCACTGTTGGCTAATATCTAATGGTGCCCATTTAAGAAAGCAAATTGTCGTGCCATCTAGGAGCAACCTATCTTTTTACCATTGGTCGTTTCTGCTGCAATTTCAAGGTCAGTGTGGTGGGGTGAACACGTGGATGGCCGTATCTATTAACTGCCCCTCTCACAAAGTAATAAATTATTGAAAAGGAAGACTCTTTAAGAAGATGAGGGTGAATCATCCCCTGCCATCCTAATAATGCAAGTCAACGCTCTTTCAGAGCATGCAGTGATATATGTTGGAGTCCCTTTCTTAAAACTTTACTTTTTGCCATATGAAGTCTAAGGACGCTTGTGCAGTGGTAGTTTAAGGTTCTCGTTGGAAATCAGCAAATAAATATGGTAAAACTCTTGAGGAAATGTGATTTAGTCGCTCGTCATTAAAATCACGGAGTAAATTTGCAGTGATAGAAAAATTATAGAAACACAAGACAAAAATTTGGCATTTCAGATGAACACAAATCTCTTTTTTCTTTTTAAAAAAAGGCCTGAGATTTCCTCTTATCGACTTATAATTTTCAGAAGTGCAAGATATTTACAAGACAGATACCCAACCTTACACACACACACACACACACACACACGCACGCACGCACGCACACACACACACACACACACACACACACACTCTCTCTCTCTCTCTCTCTCTCTCTCTCTCTCACCATGCTACGTGAAAGGCTATAAGTTTTTAATCAGCTTATACACGCAATCTTCGTGTTAAACGTCCCCTTGGGAATGAATAAATAAATTAAACAACCTTATTAGAACCGAAGCTCATACTTTCCATGAGGTGGTGCCTATCTGTAGACATGTTTCGCCGTACCGATTCAACCTTCGGACCTATAACGAAATTTGGAAATGAGAATGTATCTCGATTAACAAGAAGTAAGTAGAAAAATGCGCCTTTTGTAAGCGTGTGGAAGAATGAGCAGTAGAGTGATGTGAATGCAACACACCAGTAAACCAGCTCTAATTCACTTCCCAGACTGTGGGTACGATCCCCTCTGCTGCGGGAGAATCTTGCTTTTTTTTTACTGATTTAAAAAAAAAAAAAAAAAAAAAAAACCCCACGGCACCAGCGATTTTGATAAAATGGACAATGTGAATAGCCTGCGAAGTCACCCCTGCAAGGAAGGAATTTTTCATAAACCCTTGTGTTTACCAAACATTAGGAGTTGGACAAAAAACATGCTATACAAAATGTATGTCTTTAAAGCACACAATGTATTTCAAAATAAAACAATTCTGACATAAGGCATTGCCCCTTAATTTCTCAAATTGTTCATTAGTTTCATATCCTCTTAAAAGCTGATTGATTTCGATATAAAAATCGATATTGAAATACGCGTTTTGAAGTTACTATATATATATATAAACAAAAATGTTTAGAATGGATGTTACTGTCTGTTACTGCGAGCTATAAGCACGCATAAGAAGGAACAAACTTATCTCGTATCTGCAGACTTAAAAACAATCCATGTGAATTTTTAACCCTTCCCGATGCGACAGACGCCAGAATCCTTATGATTTATTTTTGGTGGTTTCGAAACGCACACAAGATGTAATAAACTTATCCTACATTAAAATTCAATCTCCAAGGCCAAGAGAGGAAAACCACAATCTCAGCTAACACCAAACAAGCCGACCGCCACTGCCTGCATCCCATATACTGGCAATATATCCGACAGAATCAGTAGAAATCTGGCAAAACACAACATCAGAACCATCCACAAGCCGCCTTTGAAGATTAAACACCTAGTGAGGTCGGTAAAGGACAAACGGGACCTTAATGTACCAGGGGTATACCGTATACCCGGTGAATGCGGGGCGCCGTACATAGGGCAAACCGGCAGGACCATTTCCACCAGAGTCAAGTAGCACGAACGTCCATATGCTTAATGCAGCCTGACAAGTCAGGGCTGGCGGAGTACTGCTTTGAAGAAGACTACAGAGCTAACTTCAAAGAAACGGCCATTGTGGCAAAATGTAGCGGTTTATGGGAACGGAGGGTTAAGGAGGCTCTGTCCATCTCCTCCATAAAGAACACACTAAACTGCTGGATTGCAGTTTAGTCCCGCCTGGAAACCAGCCTTAAAGTTGGAAATCGACCGACTCAGAAAACATAGATTCCAACGGAGCGGTGAACCAACTCCACATTACACTGGGTGTTTTCTCCTCGGTACGTACTAGCGGACAGTACATATACTGGTCCCTTCACTCTTGCTGACAGTGGAGATCATGGCAAGGAAGAATCGTCGTAACACGCAGACTACGCCGGGAGATGGAGCCACATCGGCCGCCACTTCCGAGCCGACACCGAACGCCGGTTCTGACCACGCGACACCTCAAAACAACACCGCCGTCAGTGTTCCTCCTGGGAATACGCAAACTACGCCGGAAAATGGAGCCACATCGGCCGCCAATTCCGAGCCAACGCTGAATGCTACTCCTAGCATTGCACCACCTCAACACATCACCGCCGCCTCCGAACCTCCTGTAACCAACCCACGGTACGGCCGCTTCGGCGCAGTTGCCGTCGGAGTCAATCGACACCTGCATCCGCAGATCATACTACAGGAGGGACAGCGTAAATGGAGCTCACTAGTCGGTGCCTCTAGGATCAGGGGAATATACGGAGCGACACCCCTAGTGCGACTTGTCTTCCAAGACAGGACGCATTTCACCGCCGCCATCACCTCAGGACTCACCCTCTTCGGCCGACACATTCGTATAGAGAGTAGTCGGAACGAATGGATCCAGCCGTGTCGGAGATGCTGCTCTTTTGGACATGAAACCCAGTCCTGTGTCGCCCGAGCCAAGTGTCACTACTGTGGAGCAGCAGTACTGACATCCTCCTGTCAGCACCACGACCTCACCAGACGTCGTAGGTATTGCGCCACCTGCGACAGGAGAGACCACTTCACCGGGCAGGTTTGCTGTCCGCTATACCCTAGGCACCGTAACAACGCCGCATCACAACTTGAGCAGTCTCAACCTCCTCAGCCTCCTCAACGTGAGCCTCGCCAAGCTCCTCAGCCTACACAACGATCAACGCAGACAACGCAGCAAGAACCAACAACCCAAGGGCCGAACTCCACTCACACCGCCGCCTCCACCAGCACACAACCGCCCAGTAAGGAAGTAGAGTACCTCTGCTCTGAGGTGCTCAGCCTCAAACAACGTCTGGGTAGCATCGAAGACGCCCTACATCAACTCACCAACGCCGTCACCACCTTAATCAACACCGCCGCCAACACATTCTCCGGACTTCACCTTATCGAACCAGTAGAAGCTCTACGAACTGAAGTTAGAACGCTATCTGAATACGTCGCACTCAACGGTGAAACTCTCAAATCAGCCCATCTGAAGCTGACACAACTAGAGAGCAGGACCACTCCAACAACACAAGTGGCCACCACACAAACCGAAGGACATCACTTCCCGACACCATCTCCGCAGGAAATCGAACTACGACAGCGACAAGTTCAACTTCAGCAGCTTCTAGCCAAAGAACACGTCACTCCTCAATCATGGTGGCCACAACAACTCGACCACCCAGAGTTTTCACACACTGGCTACTACGATCACCATCGCAAGAATTGCGACGATCGTTGTAAGCTCATGATATGCAGTGGCGTCACAGGAAAACGATCATGGAACTGGAACCGACATACATGAAGATCCCGGAACTCACCATCCTATTCCTAATTCCCCGCGTGTGGCAGTCAGGGCCTCGCCATGTCTGTCACCCGGAATACCCTTCCCGATGCCGGTAATTGCCGGCTGTATCCATCCGCACTGCGAGGGTGCTTAGGCGGTACCTCGACAGCTACGTTACACTTCTCCCTAAACCCCCTCTTGAAACCTTAGTCTTAGTTTTTCTACCCTTCCCTTGTTCCCCATTTTCCCGGCGAAATAAGCCAACTCTTTCTTGTCCAACTCTCTTTCTGTCTCCCCTTTCAAAAAAAAAAAAAAAAAAAAGAAAGAAAAAAAAAAGAAAGAAAAGAAAGAAAGAAAAAAAAAAGAATCACTCTTGCTAGTCGACAGTTCAGACTTCTTACAGGACGGACGTGATTTTTGCTGTGCTCCTGAGAGCGTGTTAGTGAACGTGATTGGATGAAGAAACATCGTTCTTCTGTTGCATCAGCCAGAAGTATTATTGGTCCTTGTATTCTTTTGACCGATTGGTGCTATACTTCAGCATCAATTGACGTTCTTCCCAAAGTACTTTTGTGCTTTTAAAGCACATAAAAACTCAGACCGGTAGGCAGAGTTACAAGGCTTAGCCATCAGTTTTATAACTGGTAAGGCGCCTTTTGGTCCGGCCCTCTGTAACTTGCGCTTATTAGCACCTACCAGACTTTACGTATAACGACCATGGCCAGCCCCTTGACTAATGCAAATGACTTAAACTCGACACTATATTACCTGCAGGGAGGTAATATCTCCGCATATCTGGACGAAGAGCTCGTTAAGGAGTCATCACTGCCTCTCGATGAGAAAACTAAATCTGTTCTGCAATGCGAACGTAAGGCTAGACAAGCCTACATAACCCAGGCCGACCTACAACTCCTGGAGTTAATGCCTAAGGATGACGTGCCCAGGAAGGATCTCACGCATCTCTACCGTACAATGGCCGCCCATAGGGCTAGAGTGGATGCCATAAACACTTATCTGTATCACCACGAGCAAGCTGTTAAGGCTCCACAATGGCAAACTGTGCAACCAAAGAGGAAGAGGAACATTCCATCTCCTGTTGCTACCTCAGCTCCAGTGGCCACAGCCAACGCTTTTGAGGCTCTGGCCTCCACCTCCACTGCGCCAGATCCTGCACCAGAGTGCATGGAACAAGATGTTACCATTCCAGCAACTAACACTGTTCCTGCAGCTACTAATGTTGCACAACCAATGCAACAGAAACCAAGCAAACCTACGCCCATCTTCCTGCGCAACCCATCTGATGCCAGGAAAGTCTTAAACTCCGTCCCAACGGACAAGGTTAACTACAGCCTCAGAAACCTACGAGGTACAGTGGCCTTGATCCCAGCTTCGTCGGACGATCATAGACATTTGCGAAAACACCTGGAACAAAATCAGATTGAGGGTGTTACTACGCTCCTGCCAGAAGACCGCTTCCTTCATGTCACCTTGAAGGACATCCCGGTGTTCATCACTGTTGATGAGGTCAAGGAGCTACTGACCAGTAAAGGGTACACGGTGGAACGTGTTGCCCAGTTGACCACCAGAGGTCCTAATCCTCAACCACTGCCTCACTTCAGAGTTGCCCTGAAGAAAACTGAAAATGTGCGAAACATTTTCAAGGAGACCTGTATGTTTCACGCCGTCATCAGGGTGGAAACATTTAAGCCACCACCAAGACCACAACAGTGTGCAAACTGCCAGCAATTTACCCACAATGCTGCTGGCTGTCTACTGCTACCAGTTTGCGCTTTCTGTGGCGAGACAGGTCACAGAAGAGTGAACTGCCAGAGGCTGGCTATACCAGGTTCGAAGCCAAGATGTTGTAACTGTGGTGATTCCCACTCATGCCGTTATGCCAAGTGTCCGGTGTGGCAGGAAGCTCGTTTGGAGCTCATGGCAAACAAGCAGGGACATATGTCGAAATACAACGCCCGACCTCGTGTTCCACATAACCTGGAACTGCCACGAGAGGCCTTCACCGGTGCTAGATGGCCCGGACTGCCTAGCAAGACCCCCATAACCTTTCCAAGTTATGCAGCGGCCACTACAGCTCAACAAGAGCCACAGCCGGCTCCAACTACTGTCACGCCACCACAAACACAGAGGCAAACAGTGACAACATCCAACATGCCACCTACAAACACGGCAACAACCATTAGGGCACCACAACCTGCCCAACAGAGAATGACACGGCAGAGAGCACCTCGACAGCAACAACAGCAGTCAACTACAGGTGTAGCTCCTCCCCAGCAAAAACAGCAGCCAACTACACCACCTCAGCACAATCAGCAAAGCACTACGCTTCAAACCGTGCCTGATGAGGCCTTTCTGAACACTATGAGGCAAATCCCCATAGAACTACAGCCGGACTTTGCAGCTTTCCTTGCTGAAGCTCTCAGAGCAAGGCCTCAACATATTCACCCATACACCATCTTCGTGCACACAGTCCTGACCTTTACTATTCATCATGGGTGCTAGACAGGATGGAAGACTGAATATACAGTCTCTCAAAGTTTGTTCCTGGAATGCTAATGGCATAAGGTTCAAACTAAGAGAAACTACAAATTTTGTGGCCTCTAAGGGAATTGACGTGCTGCTGGTGCAGGAGACGCACCTAATTCCATCCAACAAAGCTACCATTCCTGGTATGCTTTGCTACAGAACAGATCGAGGCGATGGCTATGGAGGAACTGCCATATATGTGAGACGTAGTATTCAACACCACCAGTTGTTCACTACCCCAACTAACAACCTAGAAACCACTGGAATCCAAGTAGAAACCAACAAAGGGCCAATTAGACTTTTTTCAGTCTACATCTCCCCTCGTCGTCCCATCCTTAACAGGGAGTTGGATGTATTGTTCAACAGCAACATGGCAACCATCGCCATGGGGGACTACAATGCAAAAAGCCCAGCTTGGAATTCCACGATACTCAATCCTAGGGGTAGAACTTTGGAGCACTACGTACTCACCAACAACATAGTGGTACTCTCGCCATCCTCGCCCACAATGGACTATGCAGGTCGTCGACCCCCAGATTGGCTTGATATTGCCCTTATCAAGAACACTACCTTGCATCCACAAGTCTATACAGTGCCTGAACTAACATCAGATCACTACCCCCTGCTGCTCATATTTCAAATCAGGATTAACTACAAACCACAGCGACTGATTCCCTCTCCAAGGAGAGTAAACTGGCAGGAATTCAAAAACATAATGGCTGAGATACCAGCGACTATTGAACCATGCACTACAGTACAAGATGTAGACACGCTGGTTCAAAACATCAACACCACCATAACTGCAGCCATAACACAGGCAACACCACCAAGTCGAGGCCCAGCTCAGGCAGTTAAGAAATTGCCCCGCCATCTTCGTGAACTGATTGCGGCGAAGAACAAAGCACGTCGCCGAGCTCAACACTCTGGTTGCCCCCTGGATCGAAGGGAGTTTAATAGACTTCAACGTGTCCTGAGATTGGAGCTTGCTGAACATCTGAATGACCAATGGGAGCGAAAGCTATCTTCGCTCGACACGGAGGATCAGTCCCTTTGGCGCATGTCCAAGGCACTGCTTCGATTACCCGTCCAGGACAAACCCCTTCACCAAGGCAACCAAATAGCCCAATCAGCCAGAGAGAAGGTGGAATTGCTGGCCGAATTTTTGGAAAAAACTTTCCATCCAGCTGACACTTGCGACATGGACCTTAGACAACACGTCGAAGACCATGTCACTGAGTTCTTGTCGAGGCCTTTTATGCCAGAAATCAGTCCAACTTCCAAAATAGAAGTTCAGCAACACATCTCATCTGTAGCTCCTTATAAGGCATCAGGGTATGACAATATACCCTATGCAGCTCTACAAGCCTTACCGCAAAACTGGATGGACCTACTTGTACATCTCTTCAACGCCCTACTCCATCTGGCGTACTTCCCAACGGCATGGAAGCATGCTAAGATCATCACCTTGCCGAAACCAGGGAAGGATATTTCTTCACCTGAAGGCTATCGGCCAATAAGCTTGCTTCCATCAATCAGCAAAATTTTTGAGAAGATAGTACAAGCTAGGCTTCAAACCACCCTAGATACCATCCAGATACTTAGGCCAGAACAGTTTGGTTTCCGCCGGCGGCACTCCACCATACACCAGCTGCTTCGACTGGTGGATGACATCATAAAGGGCTTCAATAACAGGCAGTTTGTTGTCTCACTATTCCTGGACATCACACGCGCATTCTACTCAGTCTGGCACGAGGGGCTCCTTTACAGACTGATTCATTACAATTTTTCTCCCCACATAACTCATCTGATTCATTCATATCTCAGAAACAGAATATTCTCAGTCTGTAAAGAAGAAGTATCTTCAAGATCCAGGCCAATACATGCAGGAGTCCCTCAAGGAAGTGTACTCGGGCCTCTTCTATTTCTCATCTACATAAATACACTGCCATCCTACCAGGGGTGTTCACTCTACCAGTTCGCCGACGACACCACCATTGCCACTGCCTCTGTTAATCCCAGAGTAGCAGCAAACAGGCTACAGAGGTATGCAGATTCATTGACAGCTTGGTTTTCAACCTGGCGCTTAAAAATCAACCCTGGAAAATCCCAGGCAGTCACCTTTACCAGAAGACTGGTACAAGATCTACCAGAACTGCAAATAGCTGGAGGTAGAGTGAACTGGTCCAACCAAGTTAAATATCTTGGAGTCACCTTGGACCATAGGCTTACATGGAAACCCCACATTGAAAACATATCTAACAAAATCAACGGTAGGATGGCTATGTTATACCCGCTGTACAATAGAAAGTCGACGATGTCCCTTCGCAACAAACTGCTCCTGTATAAGCAAGTCCTCCGCCCTGCTATCACCTACGGCTGCCAAGTCTGGGGAATCGCTGCAAGATCACACCTGAAACGCCTAGAAACCCTGCAGAACAGATTTCTACGAATATCAGTAGATGCAGACTGGTATATCCCTAACAGAGACATCCACAGAGACCTTTCCATTCAAACCCTGACAGACCATATTCTATCCCTATCTCATACTTTCTTCAATTCCCTACCACAGAGCTTCAATGCCCTTATCCGTGGCCTCGGGGAATACGACATCGACCCCGGGGAAACCTACAAACGCCCCAGACACTTACTTGGCCAAATCTAGACTAATAAGTCAAAAAACCAAAGACAACACAGCAACCACCTCTATGTTTTCCAACCAACCATCCCCAGCCAACTTTTCCCACCGTCTTCCCACCGTCCTATTTAAATAGAAATAATTGAGCCAGTAAAGGACTTGTCCTGGCATGGCATTTGTCAAGAGGCTCCACCACGGAGGACTCCCTCTTGTGACACCCACCCATTCTCTCTAGTCGACAGGGGCGGGATTGGAAGCGGACCACCATGGGATGTAAGAAACGCGCGACTCGGAAGTCCAGCAAAGCCGCACCGAAGCCTCTTGCCGTGGCCCAGGCTGTTTCACCATTAGAACTTAGAAGTGCCACTCTTCAGCAGGAGCAAATATCAGCATCTCCACACCAGTCGCCAATCGCGGCTCGCTGCTCGACCCGAGCAGTCGCTGAGGTGCTTATACCCGCGCCGCCAACACCTCATTCATCGCGGACGCCGCCGTCGCCACAGCACAGGCAACCAGCGCCATCGCCCATTTCCTTAGGGCAGCTGATCGACCTCCAGAACGACGAATTAACGCCACCGCAGACACTCTTTCAGCAACAAACAACGTCGCCACCACCATTCCTTCAGCTGCTCCACCCTACACCACCGCCGAGCCAAACCCAGCACCACCAGCCGACGCAGACACCACCACCACCCACAGCGCAGGCCTGGCGACACAGTGCAGTGGTATGCGGGGTGCCTCGGGACTTCCCGTGCCGCTACCTACTGACCGCCGCCAGGCAACACTGGAACTCAGTCAGCAGGGCCTCACGGATCATCACTGACCGTGGCCCAACATCGATGGTTCGGCTGGAATTTCGGGACCTGGGCGACCGAGAAGCGGCCCTAGCCGTGGGACTGACCTTATTTGGCCAGCGCCTGCGTGTTGAGCCCAGCCGAACCGGTCGTCTGGTCCCCTGTCGCTGTTGTTGCCAGTACGGCCACACGGCCGACACTTGCACAGCCGGCCCCAGGTGCCACTACTGCGGCTCCCGGGCCCTTACAGCACAGTGCACAGGGCACGACCTTCGACGCCGCCGTAGGTACTGCGCCACCTGTAATGGCTTTGGTCATTATACAGGTCAGGCACAGTGCCCTCTCCATCCCCGCCGAGCCCAGCAAAGACCCACACCAGTGGCGCACACTGCTCCACAGCCAGCTCCATCAGACCAACAACCAGCGCAGAGCACATCACCATCACATCTCCGCCGAGCACAGCAGAGACCCACACCAGTGGCGCACACTGCTCCACAGCCAGCTCCATTAGACCAACAACCAGCGCAGAGCACATCACCATCAGCAATACCTGCACCAAGAGAAGAAGTTGCCCCAGCCGCCCCTTCCCTGGACCGTGCCTGGCTGGATGCAGTACAGAATCTCCACTTACAGATCCTCATCATCAGCTCCCGCCTGGCCACCCTGGAGGAGGCCATCTCCACACTTACAGACGTCAAAGTTTGTTCTTTACAGCAACCCCAACACTTCCTCTTCGTTGTACTAGCTCACTTTCTACACCTTTTTCTTGCTACAATCTTTCTTACCGTTCCAAACCAGCTGTCTCTAGATGAGAAATTTCTCTTGTGATGGCTCCCTAATTTGACTTGATGCATGCCAAATTACCCTTCAAGCTGCTGGAGAACAATTCTTGCACAATTTTAATGGAAGATGCCTCCCGATTGCAAATTCATTGATAATTTCCTCAATAGCTTCGTAATTTTCGCAGCAATATTCAGTTGCACTAAGCCATGTACCCCATGTTGTCAGTTTTGGTTGGGGAGGAAGTGGAAGTGAAGGTCTGTATTTTTTAAATTTTGTCAGTGTCTTTGGAGATTTTAGAAATATTGTTTTCACTAGGGCTAGGAAGTTCATGCATTTGCATGTTTTTTCATAGGGGTTAAAAATGTATGCTTTTACATTATGTGTACGAATTATGGATTTTTCAGTTATTTGGACATGATTTTATGGTGCATATTTTCTTTATTTTTGAAAAATGCACATTATTTTAATATTATGGCCCCTATATTGCATATTTTAATGACTTTATGGTTTTTTATTATTGTTTTCCATCTGGATAGTATTTTCATATTGGTAATATTGCACATGATGATACAACTCGTGAAGATTTCAATATTATAGCCCCTATATTGCATATTTTAATTATTTTTAGTTTTTTATTATTTTTTCCATTACTATAATATTTTTCACATTGGTAGTATTTCACATAATGATGCAACTCGCGAGGTGGCGAGAACTAATTCTGAGTCATGTTGTCATGCAGTGAACCCCCTGTTTCCATCCTTGCATGATATGTATGTTCGTAGAAAATAATCAGTGCGTTATCTGAGAGGTTTATAGTACGAGCAAAGATAAAGTGCAGCTCAACGTTTTGAGCAGCACGATTATAGCAACGCTTGCCTGCCCACCAGTAGTTGTGTTGTGGTCTTCAAACGTAACAGAACTGGTTCCCACCAAATTAAATTAGGCGTATAAAATGTTAAAAAAACTCAAATGTCCAAAATAAAACCAAATTCGAGTGTTAGAGTAATTAATTTACAGAACGAGTTTTCGGGTGATTTAATATCTACATATAATAGGGCACGGTTTTGTGGAGGTGTGAGAAAAATGTAGGGAGTGAGTAAAGATTTCAAATAGTTCAGCGCATAAACACAGCAAAACATAAGGAGAAATTAATCAGAAAACTCGCAAACAAAGAACCTGTTCAAAAACAGCTAGTAGAGTGTTTAGGAAGTAGGGCTACTGAATTTTTCTATGACTTGTGTCAAGCATTTTTAGCTGCTGATATTTCCTTGTTCAAAATGGATAATCCGACATTTAAAAACTTTCTTGCCAAGTACACTCGACAACATGTGCCTGAAGAAAGTACACTGCGTAAGACTTATGTAGGACATTGTTACAATAATGTATTGTCAAATATACAAAATGAATTAGCGGATCAGTTTGTGTGGTTGTGCTGTTGGTGAAACCCCTGATTCTGAGCGCCGTTCTATTGCTAATATAATCGTGGGTGCTTTAAATAATGAACAAAAGCCTACACCTTATCATCTTAATGTGTGCGAATTGTCGGCCACTAACAATGTAACTGTGAACCAGTTTGTAATGGACACTTTGAAATTACTATGGCCATGTGGAATCAAATACGACCGGTTAATTTTATTTGTTACTGATGCAGGTCCTTATATGGTAAAATCAGGACAAACTCTGAAAACTATTTTTCCTAACTTAATTCATATAACTTGTTTGGCACACGCTCTTCGTCGTATTTCTGAGACAATACGTGATTCTTTCCCGTTGGTAGACAGATTTGTTAAATCTCCTAAAAGAGTTAAGTTGTTTAGATCAAGAGGCACCTAATATCCGACTTCCTCCTGCACCAGTGTTAACTCGATGGGGAACATGGGTCGATGCAGTTTTACATTATAGTGAGCACATAGAAATAGTCGAAGAGGTTGTTAATTCATTGGACTCGAAAGATGCTTCATCAATAGAAACTGCAAAATATTCTGTCAGGCACTGGGTTAAAAGAGGATCTTAGTTTCATGTCTGCCCATTTTTCTTTGTTACCAACAGCCATAATGACATTGGAAGCTGTAGGATCTCCTTTGCATGAATCACTTACTGTCTTTGAAAAAACAATATGTGATCTAAATTCGGTTCCTGGTAGCATAGAACAAAAAGTGAAAGAGAAAGTGAATTATCTAATTTCAAAAAATTCTGGTTATAAACAGATGTGCGATATTCGGGACATCCTCGAAAGAAAACCATCTGTCACACCAAGAGACTTGACTCTCTCTGTGAAGCAGTTAACATCATTTAAATACGCCCCGATAACATCTTGTTACGTGGAGAGGTTTTTCACGTTAAAAAGTGTTTTGCGAGACAACGGACGATGTTTTCAGTTGAAAATTTGTGCAAAGTGTTGGTTGTGAACTGAAATTTAGCAGTTAATACTAGCAGCGGGGCCACTTCCGCTTCGAGCTCTAAGGAATAAGGTAACTTTATTATTTATACTAACTCGTCTTGTCTACTGCAAAGGGGCATCAATCTTTTAATTAAATAGTGCATATTTCTTGGCATATTTTCAAGTTTTTAAGAGCATATTTGCATGCATATTTCAGTGTTTTTAGGGCATGAACTTTCGAGCCCTAGTTTTCACATTTGATACCAATTTATCCACATCATGAAAATGCATCCTTACTTCCTCTGCGCAAACCATGTTAAATGTACCATTTTTGGATAGAGCATTTTGAGGCCTTTGCCAGCTTTCACCATGTTTGTCGCAGCATCACTGACAAACATTAAAACTTGTTCCCGTTTTACTTCACCATCCCACAGCAGCTTCTTAGCGTTGTCAAAAAGTACAGCAATTGTAGAATGGTTTGCTGCTTCAAGTGCTTCACAATCGAGCAAAAATATATCACCAGGGTGATCAGGAAATAGTGTGCCAACAATAACATTAGCTCCCACAAGCGTCTGTAGTTTCATCTATTGAAACCCAGATTCTATTGTTGCCTACAAGTTTCTGATTTTTTGCACTGTACTGTCATAACAGGCAGGGACACATTTTTTTCTCAGTGTAGATTCGTTTGGAACTGTATGACTTGTTTAGTTTTCCATAAATTTTATCAACTGTCCATTTTTAACCTTATTTAGAGGGATGTTGGCAGACACCATCATCTCATACAGGTCCTTATGGAAATCCGACACTTTCCTTGATGTCGAAGGGGCTGTCGCATCATACTAAAGTCTCTGTCTCGTTTCTTGAACTGATTGTCTGTTTCTGCTGTTCACATGTTTGACTGTGTCACAATGCTGCTGAACATTTAATCGATTTACAGACGTCACTTTCACTTCACATGCTTTGCAGTAAAGAATTTTCCCATCAGTGCAGAAATGTTTTTCTCCAAACTCTATAACAAAACTTTTTAGTTTTACACTTTCAAAACATTTAACTTTTGGCATGTTAATACTTCCAGATACGACTTCAAATGTGAACTGAAATGAAAATGTTTTAAAAACAACAAGAAGAGACGGGAAAGGATAAGCCGGCATTGTGATCTTAGTACCTGCGAGGTACCTGCACTGTTATTGTCCCTTCATGAAATTCCAGTTACAGTCAAACCAAATTATTAGTGACTCTTTTTTCCGAAAAATGTTAACTTGACCATTCAGTGCATTTATTGCATAATTGTAGTCTTTTCGAATTCATAAGCGAGATATGATGAAATATGACATGATCAAAATTTGACCAAAAGCATAAAAATGACAAAAATATGACTTAATATGAAAAATAAAAACTGTCTAATTAGGATTAGAAATGTGAAATTCGTGCTTAATTTGTGTTTGCGATGAGAATGGGTGTAAGGACAAAAATATGACATGTCATAAACATCCTAACCCTAGTAATAATAGTAATAACAATAATAATAACAATAATAATAATAATAATAATAATAATAATAATAATAATAATAATAATAATAATAATAATAATAATAATAATAATAATAATAATAATAATAATAATAATAATAATAATAAATATAGTACTTGCATAACAATACTGAAAGTAACCTTTTAAGCCATAAAATTGAGTTTGTTCGGTTTCTCCCTTCCTGACATTTGCATTATTGCTTGTTAGAGTAACCGATCTTACAACCAGCACCTCAATGCTTTTTCTGTTCTTTTAGATTCTGGTTCTAAATTTTGTATTTTCTATCTTGTAATTTGCTTTTCTGGGCGTTATATTAAACTGCGCAGTTAATATACTTTTTGGTGCAGTTAACTCCTGTGATTGCTTGTTTTTGGCGTCTGGCAGTTGTGTTTTTGACTGTAGTATAGGATACGTGTTTAATAATAATAATTGAAAATTTACATGTTTTCCCTTCAAACTTTTATATTTTAATTAGAACAACATATATTTAATATATTTGCATGCCTACTAAAATTTATATATTATCCTGTGAAGCCCTATTCATTGTTAACTAGTTCTGTACAACTGGTAAGCTATAAGAAATAGTTAACAGCTTATTACGCGAAAAATTACACCGTTTAATGCCATTTGGGATGGAGGCCATCAGCCATTTCTGAAATATAATTCGCTATTTGTTTTGCGAGGGGGACTTTTCTAATACTCTACCTTTCATCTTTTTCAAGTACGCTATTTTTCTTTTTCGTGATGTGCAAAGTGGATTTGAAAGCCTACATAGAGTAAACTTGTTTTTCAATATTTGTCTATCGCTTAAGCCTCCTGTATATTCTTTGGACTTGCAACAAAATGTGTAATGAAACCATTTTTGCAAGTGTTATCTCGATTATGTTAGAAAAATAAGCTTTTGGTGGTTTGTAGAAGAGAGATAAAAATAAACGATATCGGGTAGAAAAAGTCACGTGAATAACATACTTGTAAGAGATTTCCTCTTTTTCTTTCGCTAGTAAAAATGGTGTGTAGGTCTGAAGCAGCATTGTTCCCGATAATACTGGCAGCATCGGATGATCCCTTCAAAGTGCCTAATGTTCAAAAGTTTATGTCTGAGATAAGGAAATGTAGAGCGTTTGAGCATCCGGCCGCACCCCATAGTGCAGTGCAGCTCCTCTTTCTTATCTGTATTTCCGTAGTGTTGACATTGATTAATAATCGATAATGTTCATGGGTACCGCCACGCGTTATGAAACGCTTCACTTCATGTAAAATTTACTATTTACATAAGCTAAACTTTCAACTGGGACAACGTAAATAAAATACAAATGTTATTGGAAAATGCAAGATTAAATTGACTGTGAGGGGTATACGAGTGCTATAATTTGATAGCAACAAATAAGTCGATAAGTGTATTTCTGTTACCATTTTGCTGCCGATTGCATTATTTTCGTATATTTCGCGCATAATGTTTAAGAAGTAAGTTGATACAGGTAGGAATCGCACATGATCCTTCAAATTAATTCTCTAAAACAGGGATGTCCAACCTTGTGTCTTTGGCGACGCATACATAATTAGCTGATGCTTCCGCTCCTCCGACCTTCAGTCTGAAGGTGCTTTAGCTAGTGCTTGTGACATGTGAAATCACCAGTCAGTCAGTATCCAGTGACGGACACGAACAGGTGTTTCCATGTCATACCTTGAATTTTCTAGGAAATTCCTCAGAAGACCTCTTCGCTCTGGATTATTTTTGCATAAATGGTAAACAGTAAAAGAGATAGACAAAGGTTTACTAAATAAACAATGTGGATTTCGTTAAAGCACACAATTCATGTCAGATACCTCTTTTTTTTTTCTTTTGAGTGGACCATTTCCGAGATATTCTTTATCATATGTTTGAATTTGTCAATACGTATGTGTTTCAAAAATAAGCATATGTTATTCGCCTTTTTATTTCTTGGCCTTACAAAGACAACGGAATTTGAAAGGCATCGCATAGCAATCAACCCTTGAAGCATTTCACTATCGCTTAAAGCATGTTCTCCTTGCACCTACAATAAAATTAGGAATAAGATAATTTCTGAAAATGCTTATGTCAGTGTAGTAGACACACATGCATTTGCAAGAATAGTTTATTCAAAACTGAGTATAGCTCTACATATATTTGCGAACAGAATTTCTCTGAATTGAAGTATACTAAAGCGCTGTATCGCGTTACCAAATATTGATAGACTTCTTAAACGTAAGCAGTACCAAACAATGAACAGGTAAACAGATGTTTATCGCATAAGATTTGAAAATGCTTTCGTAAATCAAACGCAACGTACGTGTAACCAAACCACCACTGCAACACAAGTGAGTGTTAAAATAGTGGCACAGACAGCTTAAATTGGATGAAGGTAAACCCAACCTCCCCACTTCTCAAACGTTGGGCATCACTGCTCTAAAATATTATCAACTTATCTCGAGTATTACCATTGAAGCGTCTTGAAGTAAAATATAAGCTGAGGTTATGGACAATGACACCAGAATACTATTTTAATTTAGGTTTAAGAAGTGTCATCGAGTTAAAGCTTTTTTTAATGTGCGTACATTGTCTTGTTTCATAGTTAAAGAAAGTTTTGGAACGAAAATGAATTAGCATTTTAGCTGTTTAGTTTGCAGGATTCTTAGAATGCCCATTTGGGTAAAGAAGAGGTTCACCAACCATGATCAATCGATTTTGACAAAAGTTGAAAAATTGATTTCAGTAATTGTACAATCCTTACTGTTCAGAGATATAATGCCGTTTTACAGGCTGAACATGAAATACTGTCACTGCCGCTGTGCAAGAATCCCAGTCGATACAGTACATGTTTTCTTGGCATTTAACTCCAATTATTACCCGCTATGGATGGAAGTAGTTTTATTCAATTGAACTTGTGGGTGTAATCGTTTCTATGTCTATAACTAATCGTAATACCACGACAATTTCCGTGTCTAACTTTTTAAGATAAGTGTGGTTGAAATGTTAAATCTTTGTACTTTTTTTGGACCCGTAGTTATTTCTTAACGTAAAAAGTACATAGTGGTGAAGCTCCTGAACACGAAGATTTTCCACTCCCACGCCACCAAGTGACTCTTTGGAAGATATGCAGTATTTGACCACGCAGAAAAATAACCTTAGTTTGAGAGGTAAAATCAGAACTGAAGAATTCAATGCCACAGCCGGGATTTGAGCCACAAACCTTAGCTCAGTGGTTAGAGTAGCCTCGCATTAGGCGGAAGGTCTATGGTTCAAATCCCGGCTGTGGCATTGAGTTCTTCAGTTCTGATTCTACCTCTCAAACATTGCCCACACACGGCTTGTATGTTTAAAAACACCAGCAGTAAGTTTGTTGGCCTAAATAAATAATGACCTTAGTTGTTTATTTAAAATATCGGTTGACTAATTTCCGATGTTAGGAATCTCTTTATACAATTTTGTCCTGCTAAATAATTTGATTAAAATATTGAGTACAAAGGAAGTAAAATACCTTTTTACAAGAGGATTTTTAAAATATTTTGACATAGGTATCGCATACCTATGGTAGTGTTATAAGCAGATTCAATTCTGTTTTGTATTGCTGCACAGTAGGTTCTCTCCCCCCCCCCCCCCCCCCCGCTCCCTCCCTCTCTCTCTCTCACACCCACACTCACACAGTTTGAAACATGGCTACTTTGAAATTGAGAGACCTTTTATGGCCATGGCCATGAGAATAGAGACAGATGTTCTCCCTCCATAATATTAGTCTATAAACCAATTCATGTCCTAGGATTGTGTTGGCCAATGGGAAATTGCTTTTTCACAAATTTTTAGAGCTCTTTGTACCTTAAATGCATTTAAATCTTTGGCAAGATCCCCGCGAGTGTCACGGGAGATTCAAAAGCAGTGCATCACAATTAAGTTTTACTTTGAGGTTAATTAGTTGCCAGAACGTGCTAGAAAGGCAGTGCATGTCCAAAAGCAAGGTCGCACGGCAAGGTCAAGGGGACATAGAGAGGGAGATACACGCCGGATACATCTCTGCCATGAAATTTTGTTTCAAATCCTTTGAGTAAACATGACAAAGACTCACGTGATCTTTGTGCTTTACCGCGACAAAACATTACTCTTGATGTATCCACTGCGGGTATCATAGCAATGAGAAGACACGCGCTATGTTGTTCGAAGGTTGACTGAAGTTAATCCACAAGGATAATGCATACATTGGCGGTGTGGGACGTTCTCGGCCTCAACTTGACAGAATAATTAATAGCACTGCATTATTATTGTACCTGTACTTCCAAATTGAACAATATGGACAGATCAAGCAACAGTTGGACAAATTTTATAAGGTAGGCGTGGAAAAGTTAGTCAGTTGCAACCAGGCCACAGTATAAAGAAGATAGAGGAGAAACAGCGTGCAAGCTTCTGTGTTTTATGTTCATGAATTTATGTTGAGCTAGGCTTTTTTCCCTAACGACTATTAATGGAACATACATCAACGTACATTTTATCAACAAAATTTTTTGTCTTTGTGAAATTCAGCATGGCGACGCCGTGGCCGAGCGGTTAGACCTACCACCTAGGCGGCCCGGGTTCGATCCCAGGGACCCACATGTGCTATTCGTGGTGGACGAAGCGGCGCCTGGAGGCGTTTTCTCCAGTTTCCCCCGCCACTTATTCCACCAACTGCTCCAACATCACCTTTCCATTCATTCGTTTCGCTTGCATTTCATATCATCCTCTGCCTCACTATCATACCTGACGCTGGGCTGACCACCTGCTTCCAGGTCTTCACTCTGTCCGGCCCATAGGTTCCCCTGTTCTCCGACAGACATCTGACACTAGCTACTGGCTTGTAAGTCTTACATAAGGAAAGGGTAATCAGAAGAAGAAGAAGAAGAAGAAGAAGAAGAAGAAGAAGAAGAAGAAGAAGAAGAAGAAATTCATCATCATAGTGCGTTTGACAACCCGGAAGCTCGGCAAGGGAATGTCAGTAATAAGTCAGAGATGTCCAACGTTTGCGAAAGAGGGCAGATTGGATTTACCTCCTTCCACTATGCGCGGACTTTGCCATTCTTTACCACACAGACGTGTATTGTGTTACAGTAGCGGTTTTGTTATATGTACGTTCCATTTGATTTACGAAAGCACTTTCAAATCTTATGCGATAAACATCTGTTCATAAGTGACTTTTTGGTACTGCTCAACTTTAAGAAGTCTATCAATATTTGGCGACAAAGTCGAAGTACATAGCCTCAGAAGATACACCAAGTGATCGTCGCGTAACATATTGCGATGCAGATTTTTAGTATAGTTAAATTTGGAGAAACTGCTCGCAAATATATGCAGAGCTATACTCACTCTTGTACAAATTATTCTTGTAAATGCTTATTTCTCTATCTGCTTCGTTGTAATTGACATAAGCATTTTTAGGAAGTATTTTATTGCTAAATTTCTTGTAGGTGCAAGGGGAATATGGGAATACAGTAGGCTTTAAGCGGTAGTGAAATGTTTTAAGAGCTAGTTGCTATGCAATGCCTTTGAAATTCCGTTATCTCTGCAATACCAAGAGATAAAAAACGAGTAACATATTACTATTTGAGAAAAGTGTAAGTATTGGAAAATTCAAACAAATAATAAAGAATATCTCAGAAAAGGTTCACTCAAAAGAAAAAAGAAATATTTGACAAAGTGTGTGTTTTAAAGAGACCCACACTTTTTATCTAGTAAACTCTTGTATTTTACTGCCTACCATTTATGCAAAGGTCATCCAGAATGAAGAGGTCTACTGAGGACATTTCCAGAAAATTCAAGATATGACCTAGAAATTGCCATGCAACCGCCTGCATGAGTCCGTCACTGGATACTGACTGACTGGTTGTGAGCTGATTCACTCTCCGACTGAAAGAGGAGGTGGGAATATCAGCTAATTACGTAAGCGTCTCCAAAGATACAAGGTTGGTCATCGCTGGTTATATGCACAACTGAAATATACGTAAATGAATGGAAATACTGAGGTGTAAAACGTCAACTTTTTATTGTTACCAGTTGTACCATTTAGTTTTACTATTTGTACTATTTAGTCTTGCTAAACTGAGTTTCTTACTGACACTTTAGATTAGTCAAAATGGCTATTAACAAATTTTCCTAAACAATTCCTTTCTAATTCACTTTCCCTAAACCATTTCCCATTATATTCTTATTCTTTATTTCAGAAATGAAGCAGCGGAGAATTGTTTATAAGTACTAACTGCTGGTGTTAGGAGTGTTAAGTAACAAGGAAAATGCGGTCGGTGTTGTGATGTGCAATTATAGGAATACGAGTTGACACACGCCCGCGCGCAAAAACACTAACCTCGGGTAAAATGTAGAAATGACATGACTCAGTGGTTTACCTATGGGATAGCGGCCTCCACTTGTCTTCTGCCCCTGTTTTGTAAGCATGTAATAGGTAGAATCTACTAGGTGACAAACTCATGAGGCGTAACGGAGTTGTTTACACGAGCTTATCGCACACACTCGGCGATGTTGTGTGTGCATCTGTATAAATGCAATCATGTTTTCAGAACAGCAACGCCTCAATCGGCAGGCGCGAGAGGTCATCAATTTGTATTGCATTGCTGCCTGTACCCCAAGTTACCTGAATTTCGCTGTCCTAGTAAACAAGAGAACAAGGGAATGCAGCACTCGACAACCAAGGTCAATACGCCTGGTCGCTTTGCCAGGTAGTGCATCCACTATTATTAATTTATTACATTGACAAAGTGTTATATATTGACAGAAAGTTCTGGTGCAAATTTTCCTCTTGACTCAAATTATAATGTAGACGTAAGGACTGTTGGCGAAATACCCAGTCATATTGTCCGTTGAAGAAAAGATCCACATTATTTGTTTGTTGACGAAACGTCCTGTAAGCGTACTACCTGGCAAAGCGTTGAGGCGTAACGACCTTGGCTGTCGAGCGCTACGATCGTTTCTTATCTTGTTTATTAGAAGAGCGAAATAATAGTAACTTGGTGTATAGTCAATGAAAAACACAAATAGATGATCTCTCGCGCCTGCCGATATGAGACGTTGCTGTCCTGAAGATATGATTGCATCTGAACAGAGTGTACGCACACCGTCTAGCCATGTTTATGCGATAACCTCACGTAAACATCTGGGCAGCTTCACATTCTTTCCGATACGCTTCATGGCTTTGCCAGGTAATAAGATGTCGCTGTGTAGCGGGTATGTCAGCTATTTTTACAATCAGTTATTTCGTAGTAATAATTTAATTGTTATTACTAGGTATAGTATGAGTCAATTGGGGAATTTAGTGTCGTACCGGCATGTTGTCATGGCAGCTCAGCGGGTTGAGTAGCCGCGCCTACAGAGGGAAGATCGGTGGTTCAGAGCTCGGCTGTGCCATTCATTAATTGATTGACCTTATAGATGGTTACCAATTTAAGTTATTAAATGTAATTAAAATGCCGGGACTGAAAGTGCTTACGGTCATAAGTCGCCCTTGGAGCATGTAATCTCAAATTTGAGATTCCCTTGTGGTCCACCGAGAAAATACGAGTCATTTGGTGAATTGTGACAAATAACACACTGGGGCAAGTGACAATAGTATTTCTCAATGTACGTAAAGCCGAATCTTATATACTCATTTATTCTTAGGTAATGATTTATAGGGGGTAACAGCTTATCGGCAGTTCCCAAGAATGCAATATGGCCGACATTACACCAAACTGCAGTCGGCATTTCACCAAAAAGCAGTACCACCAACCTACCTAGTAAAAGTATTATTTCTAACCTCAAATATCACAGGGTTAAAGTAACATGCTTTCAAGCGATAATAATGCTTGAACATCGTTACCACACAACACTTAATGAACCTACTCACCTTCGGCAAATCTTGTTCTGCAATAACACTTTTGGATAACATCACTTCCCAGCGTTAAATATCGTATCCTCTTCGGACCCCGTGTGTCGTATACGACACATGTCTTAAGGTTCTCTGTGCGCAAGGGGCATATATGTAAACTTTGACCTTAAGCAGTACTGAACTCAGGTCTGTTTTTGCATGAAGGCCATGCCTTAACTGTCGCCGTTAAAAGAATTCAAACTGTGTCTGAAGAGAATTTAATGCACTACTATGTTGCGAACACAAAAACAACTAACTATAACCGCATATAATGCTCTAAAACAATTCAAGACAAAACCACACGCACGCACACACACACGCACGCACACACGCACGCACACACGCACGCACACATATGCAGTGGTGTCCACAGATTAATTAATTAATACGGCGTCTAAACAGAATGTTCTTTTAAAATCTATTGGTTGGCCTCTCTGCAACGGGTTAAACACAAGGACTTCTGTGGCAACATAACAGATGCAATAACACCAACTATAGCCGAAGATTTACCATGGTTATATTTTAGAACAGTTGGCGGTACGAATGCAACCTAACAGATGGAATATCACCAAATATAACCAGACCGCGCCATAAGGGGAGGGAGGGAGGGGGGGGGGAGGTCACATTTGGTTTTTGGGGTATCCTGTTTCCTCTGTAGCAATGTTTAGCATGAGTATGCACACTCCCTCAAACGACTGGAACACAATAACAAACCTTCATCGTCTGTTCTGTGCATGTAAAGAGTAGCCACAATTCGGTAGTAAGAGTTACTCTAGCCATAGTAAAAGTTTCTCTGGGAACACTTCTAGTCTGGTTCCAGCAGGTGCAGAGGAACCTAGCGGTGATGAAGGTAACTATTTGCAGAAGAGATCTGAGATCTACACAGGGGAATTGTCTTTGTTACAACTCTTTACTCCTTGGCAAACTGGTGTGTATTGTTGATTGCTCACCACCTTCCCCAAAATTCTCCGTCTCCCCAGGGGTCGTGCCCCCCGAGTTGAGAACCGTTGTTCTAAAGTAGGTATGCGTTATCTGGCGGATGTGCTTTATTTTATTTTATCTATTTTTCTCTTTCTATTGCAAGAGCTCGTTACCTTGACTAACATTCTCAATGTTTCTGATGTGTATAACTAAGCACTCGATGCCTAATTTGTAAACATTGGAGGCACACATATGTCGTAAATGTATTATGGATAGAAAATCACTTTTTATGTGAACACTGTAGTATACAAATGACGGATATAGTAAATTTTTCATGAGCAGAGTAAGTTTTGGAAGTATATCGCTTCAGAGTTTTCTACTGTTATGGTTTTTTTTTTTATTATTGTTTTTTAACGTCCTCCAACGTAATGTCATATCGGACGGTGAATGAATGAAATGGATGAAATTAGCTCAAATGAGCCCGAGGTCCATGGAGCTTTAAGTTACCCGACATTCGTCTTCTCAGGATAAGGGAAAACCTCGGAAAAAAGCCTTATCCGGATAACTTACCCTAAGTGAGATTCGAACTCGCAACCTCTTGGACGTGAAACAGACACGCTAACCATCACGCTGCAGAGGCGGGCCTTGTAGGTGTAGTTAAATCAATCAATGCAATAGAAAAATTGTATGAGAAATGGAGTGTAGGAATTAATATAAGTATTACAAAAATTATGGTATTTATAAAGGTAACAAGCTGAGGAAAGATGAGAGATGGTACTGGCAGGGAACACAAGTCAAGATAGTAAACAAATTTGATTATTTAGGAATAAGATTAAATAGTAAATGTAGCTTGAGTGAACAGAAGAAAATCATACTAGCTAAAGGAAAACTCGCATTAACAGTTATAAACCCATGTATCGGTAAAATACCAGAAATGAAAATAAAATGACTAGAGAAAATATATATGGTAATAGTTGAGGCAAGGGTACCTTTTGCGGATGGAGATTTGGGGACGGGAGGAAGGGTAGATTAATATGGATATGATTCATAGATATTTTTGTAAAGAAATCCTGAGCTTGCCACAACCAATGCTGGGGCACAAGTGCAACTAGGAAGACAGGAAAAACTATGGAAAGAGTATTGAATTATTGGACAAAGTGACTAAGCTAGATGAACAAAATTTTTTACATCAATATTTGTTAGTACAGGAAAGGCTTGGTCCGAATGACACCTGGATAAAGAAGTCATGGTGAATTCAGTTTTTGGTGACGTGGAAGAGAGGGAATCGTTAGAAAATGGTTTCTGGAAAGTAATTATATTAAGGCTGGAAAATATTGAAAACAGGAAATGTTTGCAAATTTAATTTGAAAAGTTCATTGGGAACATGTAGATAAAGTGGACTGGACCAGGGGAAAGTGTGTTGATTTGTGTGACAAAGCAGCGAGAGAAGGCTTGGTATCGGCTAGACTTAAATGCACTAACCCCAGCCCGGTTAGGAGTGTGAGACTTGCCTTCTTGGCCATACCCACTAAAAAAAACCTCCACTTGTCAGTATGTTATTATTTGATTGCATACATGTGTTAGTCAGGTTCCGCATAGTACCCCGGTTAGTCTACGAAAGACGAAAAGCTGGCATGCACTGCATGTGAGCGCGTCAAATGTTGCTTACCCTGGATTGCGCATTACAAGGGCGCTGAGGAATTCCGGGGGGTTAGTCATCTAAAGGTTCTTGCAACTGTTATTGCAATCACATGCTGTGTTAATTGAGTTGTGTCATGTGTCTACATTAGGGCATGCCTTAACCTATGAGTACAAGAATGCGTTTTTAGCGTTCATCCCTGTATTACAGAGACGTCATAATGGACGAATTAGCCAGGTGAAGGTTCCCTGGACGTCGGCCTTATCCTAATTGTCGCAAGAATTTCTTGTTCGTCAGATGTGAGTCTAGGTCCACGCCGTTCGTCGTTGTGCCCACACAGCTGCACAAGTGTGGCATAAGGGGAGGCCTCCATGTCATGAAACTACGAGTTCTCTAAACGTTTATCTCGGTTAGTGTGAAGGAGATAGAAAAATAAGCTTTTACAAGAATAGTTGTAGAAGCAATGTAAAATAAACTATGGTGTGCATTGAAAGTCATATGAATGTAACTCATCAGGTTGTTGTGAATTATTATACACTTGTAATCTGAAATACTCCAATACTATGTAGAATTCTCCTGGTATTTTCTAGCAAACCTAGCAGTATCCAAGAACTTTGGGTAGACATTTAGTGTGGAAAATGGTTAAGGGTGCCCATAGTTGAAGTTTGGCAAACATGTTTTAAACATTTAAAAATTAATTTATGTCCTAAACTCCTCCTTTAGCTTGCGTTACATACTGTGGCCTTTGTTGTGAGAGCCCCTCAACACATGACAATGTAAATGTCTTAAGAACACAGGATCTCGGCCTGATTTACTTCCAGTACCTTGTACTGCACTTTGAGTTTGTTTGCAGCTTTACGAGTTAAAATGTTTGTTTGCAACCCATCTTATTCAAATTTTCACACAAATTCGATAGAGCAAACTCAGATAACTGTCTAATGGGTTTTGCTACACTTTTAAATTGCTCAAGACACCACATAATTAATTCGGCCACTGAAGATGAATTGTTACAAAATTATGCTTACCTAAAGGTTTACAGTGTGTTTTCCTGAAACAATCAGAATGAACAAAATTATGTATGACTTTTTTGTATATTAGTATTCAAATAGTATAGTAATATTTTTATTTCTTCAAAATTACGATGTCTGCAGTCGTGTGGAACATCTAATTAATTAATGTAATAAAAGTGAAATAAAGTTGTTTTCTAAAAAATATTTAAACATCTGTGTGAAATTTAAAGATGCTTATAATTTTATTGTGGTGGAGCAGTATGTGAGATTTTTTTAAAAATATTTAGATAAAACTGTAAGATTTCTAAATGTCACTTATGAATAGCTACTCTTAATGAAGATATTGCTGCGTTCACCATTGATTCTGCAGTTTCGAAAGAAGTAAACTTCTACATAGTGTGGTACAACATAATGCTTGAGGATTTGCTGCTGAGCCGAGCAAATGTGTGTTTTTCTCTCATTGTGGGGTCAGGGAAAAATGTTCGAAAACTGGTACTCTAAAGCTGAGGACAGAACATGTTAATCTACATGGAGGTCGCCTGAAACATGTATGACGGGTATTTCTATTTTGACGGGAGCCTGTATTAGCAGTAATTTGCATGATAAAGCAATTGTTTAAACAGAATTGCGGAAGTGTGTAATCAGCTCTGCTTTCCTTCAAGGTCACGGTATCCGTAATGACAGCAAATTTTTATTGATATAGCCTGCTTTAACTTTTATGGTCATATCGGGGCTTTGAATTTCCCAATGATATTTACACTGGAGAAATCATGAATTCCAATATTGGTTTTCAAGGAAGCCCATAAGTATCTACTAACATACATATGGTGAATGTAATAACTGGAAATAAGGTTGTAGGACTTTGAAAGCCAATAGGGTCTAAAATAACAAAAAATAGGCAATAAAGCTGCAGTTCTAGGCGCCTAAAATATAGTTTCCGTAAACTAAATATGTGATTTTATGCATCTACTTTCTGAAGGTTCAAAAATGCAATTAATTAATGATCATTAAAATCACACTATAACAAAAGCAGCGAATATACCAAATTGTTATAAATAAGAAAAATGTTTTTCATGTCTTAAATTATCGATTTATGAATGCTGATATATACTGTGTTTTATATATTAGCTCTCAAAACTTAGTGAATAGATCACAGTGAAAATGCACCTCACACTACAGATGTGACCCAAATACTCTAGACCTGGTATAGAGCCACCCCAAAATGGTGTTTGCAAAACGCAATATATCATTAAGAGCTGTTTGAAATGCATTTGAAAAAGCAACAGACAAAATATGGAGAAATCTTGCGAACGTGTGCGTAACAACATTTAATTATGGTTACGAGATACGTAACTCGCGAAGCGATGGGAAATCCGCCACTGACGCTCTAACGTTTTGGAAGGGATTTCTGTCGTACTGCAGTCAGCGACCAGTAACAAAGGATGACAGATACACCTAGAAGCGGCAAGTTTTCCGTTTCTTTTTCTTCAAAACTAGTGAATTTACTTGCTTATTCGGTCTTTTTCCGGAATGTCTCATTTCTCCAACCAAACTACTTTAGTATTTGATTCAAACCAGCCCTATGATATTAGTACCTTATCTTTCATTGCTACTTTTGAAAAATCTGATGTGTTGCACTGACATGACTTTCTCTACTCTTGTACTAACCATTCTTACAAACTCTTATTCCTATACCTTCTTCAGATTAGTGGAGATAAGCATTTGCAGAAATTATCTTATTGCTTATTTCCTTGTAGGTACAAGAGAAGTATGAGAATACATAGACTTTGAGCGACAGTCAAATCTTTTAAAGCCTTCAAATTCCGTTCTCTTTCCACGGCTAACATATAAAAAAATGAACAACGATGTTCCATTTGACAAAAGTTTGTTTTCCAAAACTTACACAAATAACAAGGAATATCTCCGAAATGGTTCACTCTGCAAAAGACTTGATTTGGACATAAATTGTGTGTTTTAGCAAGATATACAGTTTTTGTGCAGTAAGCTTTTGTGTATCTCTTATGGTTTATCAGCTATGCAAAAGTCGTCCAGAGTAAACAGGACTACATATGCTATAGCCCGAAAATTCAAAATATACATTTCGTTTGCCATAAAAATACTTAAACGTATGGCATTTAAATCAAAATCGTTAAAACCATTTTCTAGACATTTTCCAAGTAAAGGATAGTTTAGGGTGGAGCAATTTTCTTCAAGATCTTGGTGTCGCATCTTTGAAAGACATTAAACTTAAATACCAACTTTGGTTTTTAAACGACTTTTCGTTTTTAAGTTATGCTGTCCACAGACAGACAGACACACACACACACACACACACACACACACACACACACACACACACACACACACACACACACACAGAGAGAGAGAGAGAGAGAGAGAGAGAGAGAGAGAGAGAGAGAGAGAGAGAGAGAGAGAGAGGCGCGCGCGGACCTTTTTCTAAAATTGCTCTTTTTGGATTCAGGAGGCCTCAAAACATATATTTCCGGTGAAATCTCGGCAACGAATTTTTGGGTAGATTACAATATCTACTTCCTCTACTTACTATACGTAGTAGAGAAAGTAAAAATAATCAAACGATACAACTGCCAAAATTGATACTTTAGAGTTTAGGCCCTAAAACCTTAAAATAAATATCAATACTAGTGCAGATAGTAACTGGTTGTAGTTTATTGGTGCACATAGAAGAATAGATATTTAGCCTAAAATCCGATAATTATTAATAAAATAGATTATAATTATACACTAGGACGGAAAGTAAAGTACTTACAACCAAATTTGCCATGCCCCTTCAGTATGCGTGTTTTCATAATTCACATCTGCGACTTTAAATTCTTCTTGAAATACTGGATCTCTCTTATCGATATTATTATTTTCAATCTACCCGCTGTGGGTCACGGCATCAACCATCAAATAATTGACTCGCCTCCTAAATTATAATACGTTTGTAAGTCACCGCATTAGTTATACCTAGTATTGAACGACATCATTGCGTTGCCCGAAATCCGAGCTGACGATGAGTAAGCTCATTATAATTTTGTATTACCTAATAATTCATTCATAATGATAAAACTAAAAATAGTCTGCAGTATCTGCGTGTGAAATGCATAGCATAATCTCGGAAATAGTGAACGATGAAAACTTTTCCCCGTTCTCGCAGAATTTACTTCCCACACTCACATGACAGTGCATTATTTAAGAGGAAACATAATTCAATTTTGTATCATACTTCCAGACTCTGCCGAAGGTAGGGAAAGATTCTAATTAAAGAAAGGCGCCCCCACAACAGCCGGTAATTAAATCCGGGACTTCTCGGTTGAGAAGCTGACCACACGACCACAGTAGCAGTCAATACGTTTTATTGTGATTTGTCTGGAATCCTGCTAAAATTTCATGAACTCTGCTTGAAATGATACGAAAGTTCATGAAGAATAGAATTTATATTTTAGAAATTTGAATCCTTTGGTATTTTCCTTTGCAGGAGCTTCGTAAGCGGCCCGCCCATCACAAGAAGTTTCATTTGTGTAAATCAGCGATGTGCAACGTTTGCGAAGGAGGACAGGTTGGATTTACTTCCTTCCACTATACGCAGACTTTGCCACTCCTAACATACACGTATGTTACTACAGTGGCAGTTTTGTTATATGTACGTTGCGTTTGATTTACGAAGGCACTTTCAAATCTTTTGCCATCTGTTCATTAGTGACTTCTTTGGTACTGCTTACGTCTAAGAAGTCTATCAATATTTGGGACAAAGTCGAAGTGCATAGCCTCAGAAGATTCAGCAAATGATCGTCGCGTAACACATTGCGATACAGACTTTTAGTATAGAACTTTCCATTTGGAGAAACTCTGCTCGCAAATATATGTAGAGCTGTACTCACTCTTGTACAAATTATTCTTGCAAATGCTTATCTCTCTGTCTACTTCATTGTAATCGACATAAGCATTTTCAGAAAGTATTTTGTTGCCAAATTTCTTGTAGGTGCAAGGGAAATATGGGAATACAGTAGCCCTAATGGCCAAGTTGTTGACGGGCCCTTAAACCCGACACACTCACTCACTCACTGGGAATACAGCAGGCTTTAAGCGGTAGTGAAATGTTTTAAGAGCTAGTTGCTATGCAATTCCTTTGAAATTCCGTTCTCTTTGCAAGGCTAAGAGATAAAAAACGAATAACATATTCCTATTTGAGAAACGTATAAGCATTGGCAAATATTAAAGAATATCTCGGAAATGGTTCACTCAAAAGGGAAAAAAAAAAAAAAAAAAAAAAAAAAAAAAGGAGTAGTTGACATAAATTGTGTGTTTTAACGCAACTCACATACTTCTTTTTATTTAGTAAGCTTTGTCTATGTCTTACTGTTTACCATTTACGCAGAAGTCATCCAGAATGAAGAATCTTCTGAGGACATTCCCAGACAATTCAAGTTACTACTTAGAAACTTCCACGGAATCGCCTATTTGTGACCCTTCCTAGATACTTTCTTGTGAGCTGATTCGCCCTCCGACCGAAAAAGCTGAGAGGGGAACAGGCGCTAGTTACGTAAGCGTCTCCAATGAGACCAGGTTGGCCTTCGCTGATGTAAATTGTTACTTGCTCTACCACTCTGTTCGGGAGTAATGCATCCCTTAAGAAATTCGACATCGATATTTCACTGGAAAAGCACCCCAAACAGCATTTTTACTTTCTCTACTGCTAAGTAGAGGAAGTATTGTATTCCACCCAGAAATTCGATGTGATTTCACCAGAAATATATGTTTTGAGACCACCTGAATAAAAAAAAAGCAGTTTAGAAAAAGGTCCGCACGCGCGCGTGTGTGTGTATCTGTCTGTCAGTCTGTGAACAACATAACTCAAAAACGAAAAGTCGGTTAGAAACCAAAGTAAGGATGCGACACGAAGATTTCAAAGAGAATAGAACCACCCTAAACTACCCTTTACATAGAAAATGTTTAGAAAATTTTGATTTTCTTGAAAATGGCTCTAACGATTTTGATTAAAATGTCATATGTTTAAGATATTTTATGTCAAATGGAATGTATATGGCTATAGCCTATGTAGTCCTGTTTACTCTGGGTGACTTTTGAATAACTCGTATACCGTAAGATATAGACAAAATCATACTGTACAAAAAATGTAGATCTCGCTAAAACACACAGTTTATGTCCAAATAAATGTTTTTGTAGAGTGAACCATTTCGGAGATATTCCTTGTTATTTGTGTCAGTTTCGGAAACTTGAAACTTTCGTGAAATGGAACATCGTTGTTCATTTTTTCCTATGTTAAGCGTGCAAAGAGAACGGGATCTCAAAGCTTTAAAGGATTTGACTATCGCTCAAAGCCTACTGTATTCTAATATTCCCCTTGCACCTACAAGGAAATAAGCAATAAGATAATTTGTAAAAATTGTTATGCCAACTAACACGAAGATATAGCAATAAGAGTTTGTAAGAATGCTTAGTAGAAGAGTAGAGAAAGTCATGTGAGTGCAACACGTCAGATTTTGTTAAAAACAAGTGTATATGTGTGAGCTCTCCTAATAGTCTGTGAGCACTTTTCACCGAACAGATGAGACGGGGAATTGATTCTAAATTTCATACTGAGTCAGAAAGTTCATTAGGATGCTGCACTACGCTTTTTCAAGAAAACATTCCCACAGCAAATACTCCTTTGCATAGACAAGTTTTGTAGTTTTATTTCTTCAGAATGACTATAAAAGGATTTGATTAAAATCCCGTATAATTGAGATTATGAATGACGAATAACATGTTGAGCGTAACTTTTGTGTGAAAAGCCTGAGAAGTTTCCTGTTTTACAGTTTAATTTTATAGAACCCAGAAACTAGCGATTGACAAACTGGTATAGGGGAAAGGGTAGAACTAATCAAAACATACATTTTATGTCAAATCACCTTTCCCGTGACATTAGTGGTATCCGAAATATTCATTCATACGTCTTTTAAGCGTTGCCAGGCACTTAAGAAACGGGATTGAAAGTGTACAATTCTTTTTTTTTTTTTTTTTCCAAGTAAGTCTTCCCAAGTAGTACTATCTCGTGCAACCTATGAAACGAGTCTAAAACATGCTATTCTTTATTGCTAGACGGGCTTATTAACTGGCATGTTTTAGAATCAGTTGTGTGTTGTTTTCACATCGTACAACCACCATGTCTGTCTTCCCTAATAGTAAAGGATTTTTAGGCAAACATGTGAACTCAATTTTTGTTTATTTTTTGTTAGTTGTGATTCTTATTAACACCCTCCAATAATGTCGCATTTTTTGAAGCAGTTTGAAGTAATGCAGTTGTTGTACTTTTTCATTAATGGTTGAAACATTTGAAGGACTTATTTGTACCTTATTTGGATATAATAAATCATTCAGCAGCAAAAATAAATTGTGAGCATCATTTGGGGAAATGTATCTTGCAATTCTCTGTACAAATATTCTGCCTATATTTCTCAGCAGTTATTGTTCAAGTAGTATTAACACACATAACCCTAATACCCAAATTTGGCACCACATACCTCATACTCTAGAGCTAGGTAGCCAGCCAGACAACAAATTGAATAAGTACATCACAACTATTTCATAAATGGTGCACAACTGTGTGGCGCGCGAATAGGATTTGGGAAAACAAATAAATAAACAACGAAAATAAAGCTTAAAAGGAACCTACTATAACATCTAGAACCCAGAAGTCAAAACTATCTGAAGCCGAAGGATCACCACGACATCGATGGAGCTACTACAGAATCTAGGGACCACAACAAAAGGAAGAAAAGAAAGAAGACATCCGTGCTATCTAGATTTTCAAAACACGAGTACCAAGTTAAAACTTTTAAAACAGTCACAATTTGCAATCTGCAGTTTTGTCAAAAGAAAGCAAAAAAACAAACAAAAAAAAAAAAAAACATTGCATGCATGAAGCGATAGAGTACTTACAAATTATATCAAAGAAAATGAGTAGAGAAATAGAACAGGGAATGGGTCACACGGAGAGCACAGATAATCAGGCTAGAGCAGAATAGGGTAGATAATATTAGTTAGGAATATCTGAACATAATTACTTTGTTGAGACAGATGAAACTGAGATAACAACAGAACAGAAAATCAGCTAGGGACATCAGTGAAAAGCAGGATAAATTAGTTAAGGCTATTACTGAAAAGCAAAATAAGTCAGCTGAGATCACTGAAAAACAAAACAAATTAGCCAGTGGTCACAAAGAGATAGCTATTAGCATCAGTGAAAAACAGGATCGATAGCTATGAAAATTTATCGAGAACAAGAACAGCTTGCTACTGAAACAAGTAAACAAAGCCAGTTGGCAGCTGATATAAATGTCGAAATCGAAGAAATCAGATCTGAGAAAATTAAATTTTACGATAAAATAAATTTTTAGGAAATAAATAAATGAAATTACGGAAAATTATACTACAATGTATATGACTGAACATTCTTAAGCTTAGATACGAGTACTGGTGCGGCGCCGTGGCCAAGCGGTTGGATCATTCGCCTAACACCAAGGCGGCCCGGGTTCGATCCCAGGGACCCGCATGTGGTATTCGTGGTGGACGTAGCGACGTATGGGAGCGTTTTCTCCAGTTTCCCCCGCCACTCATTCCACCAACTGCTCCATCACCTTTCCATTCATTCGTTTCACTTGCATTTCATGTCGTCCTCTTATTCACTCTCATACCTGGTGCTTGACTGACCGCCCGCTTCCAGGTCTTCACTCTCCGATAGGCATCTGGCCCTAGGTACAGATTTGTTAGTCCTAGGGGGTGTCAGTCCTCCATAAGGGGAGGGTAATCAGATGAAGATGAAGAAGCTTAGATACTGTTAGAACTGAAATGTCCACAAGACTTGGTTACCAAAGTAGTAGATAGGCAAAGAAAAATTGAAGAAGAAATTGGTAAACTTAGAAGAAATAACAGAAAGGTAAATCTCATGAGAGATCAAACAAATTGCAGGAGATGGTGGACACATTTCATATTTGCTGTGTACTTAAAAATGTACATAACAATATGAACAATGACAATGAGGATGTATTCAATAGTGAACAGGAAATCTATAGCAAATCCGGGTCGTCATAAGCTTACGAAATCTACCCTTAACACACACACGCACACGCAGACGCACGCACATGCGCACTCACACGCACACACACATACACATACACACACACTTTCTAGAAGTACTGTTTTTGGGTTCAGGAGAGTTCAAACGCGTGTTTCCAGTGAAATCTGGTTATAACACATGTGGATGGAATAGGATATTTCCTCTGACTATAATAGATAAATAGCAGACAACTAAAAATGCATTTGTAGTCACGCTGTTTTTGTTTTGGGTATTAGCCATTTCTCAAATAACTTCTGCTGTTGGTTAAAATTTTATATTTGCTTTGAACCAACTACTTTGATAGAAAGTTTGTGGGAAACGGAATGAGCACCTTTACTTGATCATTCAAGAATAGGGCACCTAAGGTTTTTGACCTTTTGTAAGACGTGATCTATAAAAGGGACGGTTCATCCTTAGGTTATTTGGCAGTACCAGGTGTTAAAATTCAACAGAGGAAACTCGGAAAATGTAAGCAATTTAAGCCTCAAACTGCTTGGGAAACATTCTTGGTAGCGTCAACAACGTCGCCGCAGTCAAGACAGCAGAATGTGGTCGCTGGTTGCTCCGGGTATATTAGGAATTACAAGTAGTCAGAGGGGCCTCCAATAAAACTGAAGCACAGCACCGCATGCGGGCCTTAGTGGGGTGCTTCCAACGTGACCCTGAGAGGATGCGATAAAGTAGAGACCAGACCCGGACGACGATGTGTGCTAATAAGGACAGGTACCGTAAGGATTCCAACATGACAGCAATCCTGAGGCCGAGTAGCCCTGCCTTAGCCACGCTCAAACTGGGGGTCCTGTGTGTAAACAAGATAGCTCCAAGGAAGGGAGGGCGGGGTAGTCCCACCAAGCGCCAGAGAGAAATCTTTCGATAGCGCAGCTCATATCCTGAAGCAGATGAAAGTCAATAGTGAGGGCGGGGAATTCGTGGTGAAAGGGGAACCACCCCAACATTCGCCTACCGACCAGAATAAAACGCGAAAAAATCCATGGTCAAAGTGATCGGTCCGACGGGAGTAGAACCTTGGACCTCGAAACCATCTGTCGGTCTCCAGGTAAATGTATGGAGCTCAAGGGTTTAAAATATGCTTGTATATATGTGTTAAATGTTTTATAATGTGTTCATCGTATACCAGGTATTCTCTAGGTTCACTTTGAACCGGATTGGGAGTCGACATTGTCATGGCGAGAAAACGTTTAGTTTACCTCCGCCTTGAATCACGCTCGATCGCCGTGTGATGCTCTTTTTATATTTTGCGCCTTTCACACACAGATCCGCAGTAACCGTGAACTGATACAGCTTTACTAGGCAGTGGGGAGGGGGGCCGTGGAAAAGGAACCCAAGGCAAAATGGGTTTTCTTGCCCGGTTCCACTCTGTACAACTCCGTTAGCGGGCAGATCTCCTTGACTTCATTCTCCTAACGCAACCGCACAAGCGTCACTAGATGGGGAAAGGCCATCTCGAACTACAAGCTATTTGTTCGCATGGCAAAACTAGCTGTCCAAAGCAGGTTTATTGCATGGACGTTCAAGTCATCAACCACTTTATTTTACTGACATTGATCACTATGTCCCATTTATCCATTATAGAGGTCACTTAAAGGGAAAACTATTGCTGTTTCCACTTTTGCCAACAAAGAAACAAATGAGAAAATTGGAAGATAATTTACTCATATCTTCTGAAAAGAAAGAACGGTAAGGGATTTTTAAAGATTTTATTAGGACACAAGTATTAAATTAGATGAACTAGTTTATTAATGTATGTCAGGATGAGAACCATTATTCCGGATATTTGATAAGCCTGCTTTTTTGTCTCGCCAAATTTCATATTTTCTTTTTAAGTCAAATTGTTCTTATTTCTAATATAATGCTTTCTCGCCTGTCCATTTTATTTGATGTTTAGATACAATTAGGCAAAGAAAAGAAAACTCTTATACAGGATATGTGATATTTTGTATACGAACTAAATCCGAAAAGTCGGCGTTTTGTTTGGGATCATTGTCCTAGTGGAAGCGATAATCATACTTGCAGCACCTCGGCGGCCTTCTTGAGATTTTCTTAAAGAATCTCTTGTATATGAGCTTTCCCATGGCTGCATCTATAACACCAGAAGTCAAGTACACACATACCGTTACTCTATTGCCCACGTGTTTCGCCAATGCTACCGTATCCTTGGGGTCTCACTCTGTGTTTGGTAACCTCCATCTTCTGTAGGTTTTGTATATGTGAGTCGGCCAAATACCAGACATATTAATTACATAGTCGTCAGATTTAATTACGTGAATTTAAACGGGAGCAGTCTTTTGGGTAAGGAATTGAATTATGCATTCTGCTCTATAGAGGTTTTGCTACTTTTACTCAAGTTAGTTTGTATGTGTAACGCACATGGCATACCATTTCCTTCCGTAATCACCGTTTTTATTTTAGTAATAAATTCGGCAGGTGAACTTTCCAGTCATGATATTAAATTATCCAATCCAGGGTTATTCTTCTGTTTTGACATAGACGAATCGATATAAGCCAGTTCGAGTTGCATAATCCGTTGTTGTAGGACTTGTTTTATTATTAATTAATTTAATTGGTTGCTGAATTGAGTGAACCAGACCGGTCGGCAGTTATTCCATGGATCATTATATACCGAACAGACGGCCTTATTTGCGTAGCGGCCTCCCTGTGCGATTTTTTATTTATTTATTTATTTAGTTATTTATTATTTTTTTTGTAACAGGAAGGTGTACTTCTAGATTGTGGAATTCAATGAACAAGTCCGGTCGACTGTTGTTCCGCAGGAATGTTTGACACACGTGTATGTTTATACCAAAGGTATACATTTCATAATCGGCTTCTTCTGTTATGATTTTATGCCCGTTGATTTAATCAAAAGTGGACTTGCAAGTTGTAGAGTTGAATTCACCATTCCGACGACAGTTGTTCTATGGGTTTGTTACACGCCAGTCGGTATATGCACATGGATGGCCTTACCAGAGACTTAGCCCTAATTTGTGATCGCGATTGCAACAAAGTGGTGGTTCACGTAAATGAACTGGATAGTAGAGCGATTCTGGCCCGGTTAACTGTGCAGATTGGACGTGTCGTGTGTAAGCTGTGTGTAAACCTGGTTCTTATGACTGTTTTTAACGGCGGTGATGTTTCGTCTGCGAGTTGTGTATTTGACTAGTAAATACTTGTGTTCAGTGCACAAGAATTCCTTGGGTGAACGTGAGACTACTCAAATTCGATAAGTAGTCATGTTGTGCTTCGTGTACAACGTGTGTCTGCAATTAGTCCTTGTGCTGAGTGGATTCGAATTCCTTGCTTAAGTATATTAAAACAGCTATCGAATTCCTTGTGGAATCACTTCGTGTGAAATACCGAAAGAACAATAATACTACCTGTGACTTTTACCCATATTAATCATCGCACAAATCCTTTTTGTATCGGATGAATTCGTTGCTAAGATTCGAGGTAATATTTCCCTTTCTAATTAACAAATTCAGGACCATCAGCGATAAAAGTGAAGGTTGTGTTCAAAATGGGACCTTCAGATACGATACTTTGTTCGCTAAATTTGCCAAGTCGCCACTTTAAAGTATTTTGGGGATATGCCATCTGGTGCTAAGAATTTTGGCTGCTGTGGGTGAGGATAATAAAATATGCTAATTAGGATGAACGAAAGGATTCGCATGCATAGGTCTTATGTGTAGAAGACTATAGCAAGCTTAACTATAGGTTCAGAACTATGCATAACATGCAGCTGTGAGTATTAAAGCTAAGGATTAAAAGGAATTCAATAACGGAAAGGAATTGCGTGGCTTATATAGATTTGACTACGACTGCAAGGAATTCGACTTCGCCTTGTGTGTTTTCCTATCTTAATAGCTGTTTAGTATAAGGATCATGAATATGCCGATAAAGAAGACGATCCTGAAAGCAGTTCTCAATGGCACGGAAAGACATTCTACAGCTGTGATAATTCATACATGGATGGATGTAGAGTTTGAGGTTTCGATTGAAACGTTAATCACTCTACAAATGGTGAGTAAGAACCATATTGTTTATGCTAAGCTAAATGGGGCGATGCATAATGAAACATATCAGAAGTTTAAATGAAAGGTGTCAGACAAACGCTCTTTCTGTATTTGTGCACATACCTGGCTGTTTCTCCTTGTTGTCGACCTCCAAATAACTACTTGCTATCACAACGAAAATGACACTATTGGCCTGTGAGAGACTGCCAAAGTGCGACTAAGCAAGGCAAAGCCTGACCTGACGCATGTTGATCCATCCCAAACTAACATTCGGCTAGTCCCGCTTAAAACGTATGTAGTGTTACTTGCACACAAGGTGTGATAGATCAATTTTATTCGCTACTGTTGTGTAGAACTATCATTTGTTTCGACATACCTAACAAACTAAATACTGGCTTTAATCAGAGTAGTGAATTAAAACGTTTTCATCAATTGCCACAGCCTTGTTATTTTATTTGCGTAACTACTTTTATGGGACCAGTGAATACACTGCACTCTGAACGTTCATTAGAACGTCTGCAGGGATATTTCTTCCTTTTCCATACGCTTTCAATTTATTTTTACACTGTCTACCATCAATTTCAGTTTATTTATATCCATTATCTCCAAGACAGCCAGCATTGTTGCCACCATATTTCCATCCAGCAAATGTACAAATTTTCTTAAAGTAATTTTATTGTTCTGATTTACATTTTAGTGGCAGATATAATATTGTATATCCACCTGAAATTGAAATATATTTAAAATTATCACACTCGGCAACCCCAGCCGTTAAATTTTTCACTCAGTATAAAACTTATTTTTATCGTTTATACATGAATGATTATTATTGTTCTTGTTTATTGTTATTATTGTTGTTGTGGTTATTATTATTATTATTATTATTATTATTATTATTATTATTATTATTATTATTATTATTATTATTATTATTATTATTATTATTATTATTCCAAGCTTAAACCAGCGATGATCCTAAAAGAAGTGTATTTTCATTCTCAGAGGATGAAAAATTAAAACGGAACAGCTGAAATATTCGAGAGTGCCTTAGTGCTGTTTAGTTGAGGGATTTCGGAAAATGTTACCATACTTGATCAGGACATTACATTTATCTACCCCATTGCGAGAAATAACTTCGAAGTAGTAGATGTTGACTTCTTAATATGCCCGCCTCGGTAGCGTGATGGTTAGCGTGTCTGCCTCACGTTCAAGAGATCGCGAATTCGAATCTCGCTTAGGGTAAGTTATCCGTGTAAGGTTTTTTCCCGAGGTTTTCCCTACCCTGAGAAGACGAATGTCGGGTAACTTAAAGCTCCATGGACCTCGGGCTCATTTGAGCATCATTTCACCCATTTCATTTCATTCATTCGTCCGAGATGACACAATATTGGAGGGCGTTAAATAAAAATAATAATAATTAAAAAAAAAAAAAAAACTTGCCAGTTAACATCAATCCAAGTATGTCTTTGGCGCATTCAGTACAACGCATTCTATCAATTTTCTCACCAAGATGACCAGCACATCACAAACAGTGATGGGCAGTATTTTTGTGAGTGCAAGCAGATTCAAGTTTTCAACAGTAAATACCTATTTTCGCGCTATTTGTCGTGACGATCAAGTAATTATGGAAATATCTCTGTCGCATCCTTAAGTAGGTGCTAAACTTGAATGCGAAGTCTGATGCCTATGCAACTTTTGCTTAGTTATGCTGTTTTAGAGACGAACGCGCGCGCACTTATTTTAAAAATGGAACCTCAAAATATATATTGGCGGTTGAATCTTGATATAGAATTTGAGTGGAATGCTTACTATAAGAAAGTCAACGGTCGTACAGTATAGGTATAACACTTTCATGTTTTTCATAACTCATCTATACGTAATCTACAATCCACTTCAGTCAATTACCATAAATGTTTGCCTTGAAATCATTTCAGATACCGACTGGGTTACATGAACGTTGAGAAAACAAAACTCATAAAGAAAGATGCATCACGCATTCCCAAGATTGTTCCGCAAAAATTAAACATAACGGAATATTGCAGAAACTAGTACTATATTTCGACGAGCTACGTATATTTGCCTTCTCTACCGCTTAAGGTAGCTAGAGGAAGTGTTGTATTCTACTCACAAAATCTATATCGAAATTTCGTCGGAAAAATATGTACGTGCTTGTTACTATCACTCCTAAATTTATTTCTCCTTGCTTCCGATCAACAGGTTTGTACGCGAGTTTGTAAGGAGTAACAGTGTGAGTGTATCACTTTTTCTGTATTTCTCCTCAACCTGAAACCCTCTATGAAGGTAACCAATTAATATATGCATATTTTATATGCTATAGCTTATTTTTCATGTTATTGTTTTCCAATAATTCGAACCAAATTGTATGTTGTAATTATATAGTCCTTACATATGGTAAGTAGGGGAAGTATTGTATTCCACCGTAATGTCAGTGTCGAGGTTTCACCGGAAATATGTTTTGAGGTCCCCTGAATCCAAAAAAAGAAGGCCTCAGAAAAAGGTCAGTGCGTGGGCGCGTGTCTATCTGTCTGCCTGAACAGCATAACTCAAAAACTAAAAGTCGGTTAAAAACCAAAGTTGGTATTTAAGTTTAACATCTTTCAAGGATGCAACACGAAGATTTTAAAGAAAATTCCTCCACCCTAAACTACACTTTACATGGAAAATGTTTCGAACATTTTTATTTTCTCAAAAATGGCTCTAACGATTTCGATTAAAATGCCATATGTTTAAGATATTTTTATGGCAAATGAAACGTTTATTTTTAATTTTCTGGCCATGTGTAGTCCATTAGTCCTGTTTACTCTTGATGACTTTTGATAACAGATAAACCGTAAGAGATAGACGAAATCTTACTTACAAAAATATAGATCTCATTAAAACGCACAAGTTATGCCTAAATGCATTTTTTTTTTTGGAGCGAACCATTTCAGTGATATTTCTTGTTATCTGTGTGAGTTTTGCAATACTTACACTTTTCTCAAATGGAAGGTTGCTATTCACTTTTGTATCTCTTGGCCATGCAAAGAGAGCGGAATTTCAAAGCCTTCATATAACGATCAGCTTTAAAAGATTTTACTATCGCTCAAAGCCTACTGTATTCCCATATTCCCCTTGCACCTACAAGAAAGTTAGCAATAACATAATTTGTGTAAACGTTTACCTCGATTAACATGAAAAAGATAGAGGAATAAGAGTTTGTAAGAATAGTTAATACAAGCGTAGAGAAAGCAATGTGAGTGTAACATCAGATTTTTATAGTAAGTTTTTAGGGTTAGGGTTAAGAAGCTGGAGAAGATTTCGGTACTGCAGCCAAAGATATACCTATTGCATTACTGAACCTACAGGTGGAAGGCAAAAGATCAGGAAGGGCGTCCAGGTCTGACGGCGGCAGGAGCAGCGCAGCGGTATCCCTGTCGTTTATAGGTGAGCATTCCTGGTTACCCCCTTGATGCTCCTATCCGGAGAATGCACGGACAGGTTCAGAGAGAAGGATCCGTGCCGGGAAAGTTTTTTCCTTGTAGAACGACTACCGCATGCGCCACACACCACCGACCATTATACCAGACCCGGCAGCCCAGAAGGAGTGGAATGAAAGGAAATGACGGACAGGAAAATTCATGAGACACAAAAGACAGGAAACTCAGATTAAATTTTACGAAGTAATGGCAATCCCACAAATAACTTATGAGTGTGAAAATTGGGTATTGAACAGGACAGATAGAAGAAGAAGAATCATAGCTGCCGAAAAGAGATTTCTTGGGCTACTGGCCGGTTACATAGTCTTGGATTTAAAAAGAATTACAGAAATAACAGATGAGTTATACATTTTGATCTAATAGAACAAATAAATTAAATGAGGAGAAACTGACAAGAACAACTGAGATGAATACCACCAAAGCGGATGCCAAAAATATATTACTCTGTAGCCCAGGTGATTTCCGAAATAAATGCAGACCCTCCTCAATATGGAAGGATCAGTTCTCCTGAAGCTGGAAGGTCAATGAGTCTAACCATTGTGAATGATATGGAAACTATGTTAGTGTATAATACACCCCAGAATTTGCCTATCCTGGGAAAACCACAAAAAACCAAGATCAGGTAGTCGGACCTCAGAAGCTACTGTCTTAGCCATACCGCTCGGTATGATAAGTTTCTAAGGTTTACATATATGAACAATGGATAGAGAATCAACTTCCGTGGCCTTGGCTGCGGCTGGAGGACGCAGCGGCCGGGCGAATGAGCTTAACCTCTGCATAGAGGAGACGCCCTAGGAAAATCAACAATGCACAGGAAACTCAATTTTGTAATGCAACTATGAGCTAGTTTATCGCATAAACCGACTGGCCGATTGAAAAGACAAGTACGCATGTTCCCCATGAAACACTAATGGGAGATACCGGGATTTTTCTGCAACCTTCTTTCTCTTCCCTCCCGAACATTCTAGAACTCCCTCCAAACCTCCAGCAGTTGTGTAAGCGAGCGCACGAGCGTGTGAACCAGTTAATCAGGTAGTGAATTTTCGTTTTAATGCAGCATCAAGTGCTGTTCTACTAGTAAGGTTGTGATGACAGTGGTGACGTGCAGTGAGTATTGCTACTGCGAGAGATTAGAGAAGTCTTCTGTTCGATCCCCGTGCGCATTGAAGCGGACGAAAGAAGAGGCGACTTATTGCGTTTTATCAACACCTATGCCCCTAAGAAAAGTGAAGTGACAGTGAAACTGAACTGAATCACATCATTGAAGTGACAGTGAAACTGAACTGAATCACATCATTGAAGTGACAGTGAAACTGAACTGAATCACATCATTGAAGTGACAGTGAGAAGTGGACTAAATCACCTTAGTGAAATGACAATGAGAACTCAGCATTATTGAAGTGACTCAGCATACCGCGAAACACATTACTATTCAATTCAATAAAAATGTTGGAATCCCGGCTGGAGGAGGAGATTTGTTGTTGTTATTATTATTATTATTATTATTATTATTATTATTATTATTATTATTATTATTATTATTATTATTATTATTATTATTATTATTATTGTTGTTGTTGTTGTTGTTGTTGCTGTTACTATTGTTATTGTTGTTATAAATTAAGGGGTACGCTGTATCCTGCCCAGTCGGTCTGGGTGGCTCAGTTGGTTAGACGCTGGCCTACTGATCCCAAGGTCGCATATTCAAATCCGGCCCAGAACGATGGTTTTTAAGTGTGTTTAAAAACGACAGCTTCATGTCAGATTTACTGGCATGTAAAAGAACTCCTGCGGGACAAAATTCTGACACACACCAGCGACGCTGATGTGATCCTGGCAGTTGACAGGGTCGTTAAACAACAAAATAAATTTAAACTATCCTGGCCAGGCCGCCGGTATGGCTGTAGATGTTAAAACTGGCATATAAATGGAACACAAAACAAATAAAAGAAACATAAAAACAGGAAAAGATGTGATGCTATGGGAATTTCGAGTAATCTACTGGAGATATACACAATGCTCTTGCATCTGGCTCCACTGTTTGAACTTGGGTGAGATACGGATGTAATTGCGGTTCACGCAGAAATCTACGTAGTAACCGTAGACTGGTGTCTATGTATGGCATGTACTATTGGTATTGTGCTTGTGGAACGGAAAATTATGGACTCCTCTTCTAGAGCCTCTGTTCTTGCATGGGCTCCAAAACAATGCGCTTGTTTTTTCAAAGTTCCTGTTTCTCGCAGTCGATATACGGCAGTAAAGGTGCAATGATGAGGCAAATTTCTCCTTGGATAAAGCTCAGCATAAAGAGCCATATTCCATGGCATATTCCTATGTCGTGAGGGAACAGGGATCTGTTTGACGGCATTTCTTCTAACCTGACACGGCATTTGAAAAACTTAAATGCCCTGTAGTTCGATAACAATACGTTTACGGGCATATACTCCGTATAAGAAAACATTCAAACAGAATCCCTGAACCACTCCTTAAAAGTATTCGGTGATCTTCTGACTCAAGCTGTAATAACCATATTTACAGCTTATATCACAGTCAAGGTAGCTGAGCCGGTGTATTTAATCAATTATTTCATCTTGTATTCCTATTTTTGTTGTTTGGCTTTCTTTCTATCATTGCTCGTGTTTCATTTAGTGACATTTTCCGTTCATACAGTACTTCAAACCAGAGCCGCAAAGCGTTTTGATTTACTAGAAGTCCTTACCAAACGCAACAAGCAATCAAGGAATCACCAACGTTACATATCTTGTAACAGACGCCTTCTTTGTGTTTATCTAACGATTTAAGAACCTTAAAATGAATAAATAAAGAGCATAAAAAGGATAATTTTTTTTCTAAAAGCGGGACAAATGTTGGTTCCACCAGGCATTTAGGTGGGACACAAAGGTGTTAAATGCGGTACGGACTCACCAAAATCAGGACGTTTGGGATCCCTAGTTGGTGTACAACAACATTACTTCATAATCAACACATACGATGTTCTAAGTATCCTACACTTTCAATGCTTAGTAATATTTGTTTTTTCAGTACAGAAGTATCATGGGATGTTAACGTGATGAATTCGAATTAAACATGATCGTTCAAATGAGTCTCGAATTTTTTCTGAATAAAGTATATTATTATTTCCCACATGGAAAATTCGTTGATATTGGATGTACGCAATCACTAGGCAGTGCTTTGTTTTCACTTTTATCATCCCATGCATGACACTAATTAAAAGTGTCGTAGAAATAATACCATTTTCATCTTTATTGCTCGTGTCGAGCAGCTTTTGGCCCAACGTTTACATGAGATGTTTTTGTAGTGAACATGTTTTAGATTGTGGGTTTACAAAGTGGAAGGGCCATGGTTCAGAAGGAAGTCAAGTAAAGACGCTGTTAATTCGTGACGCCTACTTTAGAGGTCTAGTCGTTAATTAGTAGATAACTCCCGCGGATTCAGGACACTGGACAGCATTCCAGCTTTTTCCTGTAGAAACTAGGCACTGCTGAAGAAGTTGCAAACTAAACTAAGATTGTATGGTAACAACTCAAAACGTATGTCACGCGTGAATCTTGTTCTTCAGTAAATGTACACAAATTGTGGTACAGCAAAGTTTCCCTTAAAAAGATCTGATGTGTTGCACTCACACGAGTTTCTCTCTTCTTGTACTATTCTTACAAACTCTTATTCCTCTGTCTTCATCATATTAGTCGAGATAAACATTTGCAGAAATTATCTTATTGCTGATTTTCTTGTAGGCACAAGGGGAATATGGGAATACAGTAGGTTTTGAGCGATAATAAAATCTTTTAAAACTTTGAAATTCCGCTCTTTGCACGGACAAGAGATAAAAAGTGAATAACGACCTTCCATTTGACAAAAGTATAAGTATTGCAAAACTCACACAGTTAACAAGGAATATCTCCGAAATGGTTCACTCCATAAAAATTCATTTGGACATAACTTGTTTGTTTTAACGAGATCTACATTTATGTACAGTAAGATTTGATTATATCTGATGGTTTACTAGTTGAGCTAAAGTCATCAAGCTTGAACAGGACTACATGGGCTATGGCCAGAAAATTCAAAATACACATTTCATTTGCCATAAATATAACTTAAACATATTTCATTTTAATCAAAATCGTTAGAGCCATTTTTGAGAAAATCAAAATGTATGTATTTTCCCTGTAAAGGGTAGTTAGGGTGGAGGAATTTTCTTCAAGATCTTCGTGTCGCATGCTTGAAAGATATTAAACTTACATACTAACTTCGGTTTTTAACTGACTTTTCGTTTCTTAGTTATGCTTTACACACACACACACACGCACACGCACACACACACACACACACACACACACACACACAGACACACACACAAGCGTGCGCGTGTTTTAAGTAGATAGTAAAATTTTGTTTATCTCATATGATATACTAATTATGCAAAGGTCATTCAGAATGAAGACGATTTCAAATGCATATCTCAGAGCAGTGCAAGATAACTATTTCGGTTTTCATGAGACTTTCCTAAGCATATGGTATTTTAATCGAAATAATTAGTCATTTTTGAGAAAAAATAAACATTTTCGAAATAGCAAAGGGTAGTTTGGGGTGGGGGACTTTCGTAAATCTCTTCGTGTCGCATCCCTGTAGAAGCTGAACTTAAATACTAACAGACCTTTTTATTTTTTATTTATGCTATTCACAGACATGCCACACGGATCTTTCTCTAAAAATAATTTGGGGGTTAAAGGGGCCTCAAAACATATTTCCGGAGAAATCTCGAAATCGAATTTTTATACGTTACAGGCAAAGTAAAAATAAGCTAAGATTTTTTTTAAACGCGCACGGCCTGAATAATAACTAGAGCATATAGAAGTGTGAATTTTCGGTTTTCACCATTGCTCACACAATATCATTTATTGTGTTTCTGGGCGAGAATTCACTAACCAAGATGTTGGCATTTTCATTAAATGCAAAATTAATGTTCGCTCTGGAATAATTTGCATTTAATATCAAAGGCGAAGGCCAAAAGAAGGTATTATATTCCACCCAAAAATTTCCTAACGAGATTTCATCGGCAATAGACGTTTTGAAGTCCTCTGAATTAATTTTATTTTAGATACGGTGCGTGTGTGTAAATGTGCATGTATGCGTGAGAACAGCATAAACTCAAGAACGGAAAGTTGGTGAAAAACCAAAGTTGGTATTTAAGTTTAGTATCTTTCAAGGATGTGACACGAAGATTTTTAATAAAATTGCTCCACCCTAAACTACCCTTTACACAGAACATTTTAATTTTCTCGAAAATGGCTCTAACGATATGATTAATGCCATATGTTTAAGATATTTTATAGCAAATTAAATGTATATTTGGATATAGCCCCCGTAGTCCTGTTTACTCATGATGACTTTGCATAACTGGTAAACCATAAGAGATAGACCAAATCTTACTATACGAAAATGTAGTTCTCGTTAAAACACACAGTTTATGTCCAAATGAATTTGTTTGTGGAGTGAACCATTTCCTTGTTAATTGTGTGAGTCTTACAATACTTATACTTTTCTCAAATGGAAGGTCGTTATTCATTTTTATATCTTAGCCATGCAAAGGGAACGGAATTTCAAAGCCTTCATATAGCGACCAGCTTTAAAAGATTTTACTATCGTTCAAAGCCTACTGTATTCCCATATCTCCCTTGCACCTACAAGGAAATAAGATAATTTCTGCAAATGTTTATCTCAACTAGCATGAAGAAGATAGAGGAATAAGAGTTTGTAAGAATAATTAGTACAAGAGTAGAGAAAGCCACGTGAGTGCAACACACCAGATTTTTAATAATAATTTACAACCAAAGTGCTGAGATATTTCACCCGTCCCTGTATCTAAAATTAACAATTTCATATGGTGACATTTAAATATTTGTTTCAGTGATATACATGTACTCGCGCCAGAATATAAAGAAAATAGGGCGCTTCATTTTTCAAAACATAACATGTTAATGAAATGGCCCAAAGGGAAGTAAATAATACAGTATATTATGAAAGATTAGAATCCATTGTTTGAGTTGCAGTCACAGGCTTATTGTAGATTTATGGATTGTACCAAGAACTGTAATTAGCCTTCTGCTGTCGTCTTTTTCTGCTAATTTGGGTCGAGTTTTCATCCCCGTTCCTGGGTCACAAGAATTGATTTCTTGGTTTAGAGGTCACCTATCAAGAAGTCCTTTTCTTCTTCCAAATCGGCTTTTGAAATGACCATTTGGGTGTTTCCACACTGCTGGAATTTAATAGTTACATCTGTTTTCACGTTAAACCCAGTCCCTGATGTGTAACCAATTCTCAGTATGTTTATTTTGCGCCCTGAGTAACATCTCCCTAGCTCGGCAAATTGGCTTTAATTAAAGTACTAGCAGGTCTTCATCATCAGGGTCCGAATGTTTATGCCGTGTCATAGTGTTTCTTTGTGTGTGTTTTTTCATGGAAAATATAAGCGAAGCACGATTTTATCAATGGTGATTAAAATTAGGAAACTCTCATGGGTCATATATATTCATATTTTAGGTTTTTTAACGATTTTTTCATTTTCGTGTCGTTTTCATATTTTAGCCATATTTTCTCTTAAATGTTCGTATTTTTGTCTTTTTTTTACTTTACTACGTATAGTAAGTAGAGAAAATACTGTATTCCACCCAAAGATTCGATGTCCGAGCTTCGCCGGAAATATGTGTTTTGAGGCCCTCCGGATAAAAAAAAAGCATTTTTAGAAAAAGGTGTGTGTGTGTGTGTGTGTGTGTGTGCGTGCGCGCGCGTGTGGTTGCGTGTGTGCTTGCGCTTGCATGTGTGTGTGTGTGTGTGTGTGTGTGTGTGTGTGTGTGTGTGTGTGTGTGTGTGTGTGTGTGGTTGTGTGTGTAAAAACCAAAGTTGGTATTTAAGTTTAATATCTTTTAAGGATGCGACACGAAGATTTTGAAGAAAATTCCTTCGCCCTAAACTACCCTTTACAAGGAAAAAGTTTGGAAAATTTTTAATTTTCTCGAAAATGGCTTTAACGATTTTGATTAAAATGTTTAAGATATTGTATGACAACTATAGCCCATGTAGTCTTCTTTACTCTGGATGATTTTTGCATAACTGGTAAATCGTAAGAGATAGACCAAATCTTACTATACAATTTGTCTAAATACATCTTTTGTAGAGTGAACCATTTCGGAGATATTCCTTGCTATTTGTGGGAGTTTTGGAAAATAAACTTTCGTCAAATGGAACATCGTTATTCATTTTTACTTTCTCTTCTACATATAGTAATTAGAGGAAGTATTGTATTTGACCCAAAAATTCGATGTCGAGATTTCACTGGAAATACGTTTTGAGGCCCCCTGAATTAAAAAAAAAGAAGCATTTTTAGAAAATGGTCCGCACGTGTCTGTCTCTCTCTCTCTCTCTCTCTCTGTGTGTGTGTGTGTGTGTGTGTGTGTGTGTGTGTGTGTGTGTGTTTGTGTGTTTGTCTGTGGGCAGCATAACTCAAAAACGAAAAGTCTGTTAAAAACCAAAATTGGTATTTAAGTTTAATGTCTTTCAAGGATGCGACACGAAGATTTTGAAGAAAATTACACTACCCTAACCTACCCTTTACATGGAAAATGTTTCGAAAATTGTTATTTTCTTGAGAATGGCTCTAACGATTCTGATTAAACTGATACATGTTTAAGATATTTTTATGACATGAAACATATATTTTCAATTTTCTGACTATAGCCTATGTAGCCTTGTTTGCTCTGGATAACTTTTGAATAACTCGTAGACGTAAGAGATAGACCAAATCTTACTACACAAAAATGTAGATGTCGCTTAAAGACACATTCTGTGTTCGAATACATTTTTATAGAGTGGACCATTTCGGAGATATTCCTTATTATTTGCGTCACTTTCAGAAAACTTAAACTTTCTTCAAATGCAACATTTTTGTTCATTTATATGTTAGCCATGCAAAGAGAACGGAATCTCAAAGCTTTAAAAGATTTGAGTATCGCTCACAGCCTACTGTGTTCCCATATTCCCCTTGTACCTACAAGTAAATAAACAATATGATAATTTCTGCAAATGTTTATCTCAACTAACACGAAGTTACAGGAATAAGAGTTTGTAAGAATGGTTAGCACGGGAATAGAGAGTCATGTAAGTACAACACATCAGATTTTTATATTTCTATTCTTGTTTCGCACTACTTGCGGTTGTCCCAAAGGCGATTTCTCACATCTCCTAATTCTTGTCTGTAATATTAGGAGGTGTTTTTCCCGTTTACAGTGTTGCGTGCAAATAGAAGATTGTTCATTTTTGAAAACTTTAAACTGTATGTACATAAGTAATTCGCTACTGTAAATTCTTCTTTCTGATCGGCCTTCTAAGTGTGACATTATCTCGTTCTGTGCAGAGCTGAGGCTTAACTCTGGATTGAGAAGTTAAATAAATTCAACATGCAACAGTAAACTATTATTTATTATCGAGTATGCTAGATTTTTAAAGGAGATTTTCAATATAATGCTAATTTAAACTGCATTAACTTTTTGGAAATGCCGCCAAAATTTTAGGTCACATTTATCGTCGTATTTTCTAATTTTTTTCAGTCATAAGTGCTTGCATATTTTTGACATTTTTAGGCCATAAACATCCGGGCCCTACTTATATTATGTGAGATTGTATCAACCAAAAGCCAAATAGATTGTATTGCAGGAAAGGTGTACATTTTTGTCTTCCTGTTAATGGTGGTAACTGTTCGTGGTAAATGCAATAAAATAAATAAATATGTTGTATTTTAAGGACGATTTCAATTACCAGGACCTATTAGCGCCGCCGACGTGCCGGAATTTTGTCTCGATTTCTTTTTCATTTCAGTAGGTGTACTGCCATGGCGCATTTAAAATCCATCGGTCTGGGCCAGGTTTGAAACCGCGACCTTGGGATCAGTAGGTCAACGCCTAATCAATTGAGCCACATAGGAGACTGAGCCAGCAATAAACAGATTAAAACCAACAGATTATTATTATTATTATTATTATTATTATTATTATTATTATTATTATTATTATTATTATTATTATTATTATTATTATTATTATTATTATTATTATTATTATTATTATTATTATTATTATTATTATTATTATTATTATTATTATTATTATTATTATTATTATTATTATTATTATTATTATTATTATTATTATTATTAAGCAAACTTTGTCTATAGAATTTAGTTGTGCCCATTTATGGAAAAACAAAATTAACATGCGTTTGGGTTATTATCCAACAGCAATTGCTGTTTACTTAAGGTAATAGCATAGGGCTACTGGTTTTTTAGTTTCAGACTTCTGTGAGCATAGTAGGTGTAGGATTTGCCGGTATCTGTAGCAGTAAAGCTTTGGTGTGTGTATTATAAATGAGTTGTAGAGTCTCGTAAAACTATCTCGGGGGATTGTAGAAACTTCCGGAATTCCTAGATCACCATCGGAGAATCTGTTTTGTAGAGTAAGTATTCATAGGACTTGTAATGATGTGGAACACTAAATTGCACAGCCATACTCAATACAGAGCGGATGAGGAAATTAACAATTATTTTTACAGCCATGGAAAAATGATTGAACGCATTAGGAGAGCGGAGTATTTCTAAGTCGCACGTCGTGTTGCAGCGTGGTTTACTCAAGTAGATATTTCCTACATGCAGCTGAGTTTATTGGTGGTCTGAGTTCCACTTCTTATCGTCTGTCGGACACACAAATAGCTGTGACTGTTGGTTCATAATTACGTCTGTATATTTTAAGCATGTTATTACAAATCCTTAAATAAGCTCATGAAATTCAAAACACAGGTCACTTAAATGTACTGCTTAAAATCTAAGAAAAGCGAGTGATAACCGCCTCCACTTAAAAAGATTAATGCCACAAATAGTTTTTAACGAAATGTGTGTAAATTACATATTTGCAGAAGCCGGGCATATTTTCGGCTTTCCCTTTCAAAGCAATGTCGTTGTGCTGCTGTGACGTAATGCCCGAAAGCGCATTTTTCTTCCTTTCCCTTATAGAGGATTTGCATTGCTGCAAGTACTTTTAACTCCAAGGCTATAAATGACACTGAATTTGCATACAAAACCTAATCCTTTTCATGGTGTAGCTTGAACTTTTAATAACATTATAGATTATTTTTACAGTGACTATTCCACTCATGCGTGACTTGGTTGAAATCAACCAATCATGTGCATAACAATTTCATATTTCAGCCAATGACAGCGTTCATTCGCGAAAAATGTATCAAATTTCGTTATTACATCCTCTGCTTTTCTTATGTTATGATCAGGTTAGAGAATCTAGCTGCACTGTGCTATAGATGCACAGCAGCTGTCTTAATTTGACGCAACAGAGCCGCTATTCAAATATAAAAAATGGCTGACTCGCTTCGGTATTGAAATAGATGAAATAATTCGAAGAAGGAAACCTCATAACACAGAACACAACAGGAAATATGTTTGGAATCAGTTTGACAAGTTCTGTATTGAACGAAATTATAAGTTAACAGTAAATACACAAATTTCTGACGTTACCAACATCTTAAAAACTTGGAGCATCACTATGATAATCTTGTAGGCCGTGCCAGTGGACGCTGATGTGTGCATTCATGCTACATGTTTCTCATAAGAGGTTAGTAATTACAGTACAGTATTTAAATAACATTTCATTGGCTCAATCACTCTTTAATTCGCGAAATAGTCTTAATAAATACAACTCGTTGTAGTCAATTTAGGTGAATTGACAATCACCCTTGGCATTATTTATGAAAATATGTACTGTTTTAACTTGATTACATAATTAAGATGTCTCAGACGCCTGGACAGATGGCGTTTATGCAAAACAAGAATATCAAAAACTTGGACTGGTCAGCTTGTGCACACATTTTATCTTCTGTAAGCTAATGAATCATCTCTTTGTACACAACATAACGCAGTCATTGCTATTACATGATTGTCGATGCGTTTTGTGATGGATTTAGAACCATTTTTGGAATCGTCTAGTGGGATACTTGTAATCATATTGACACTGCAACTGTTGTGTAACGGTCTGCTTTTAAAACTGGTAAGTACACCTAAACTCGTGGTTACTCTGGCGGCACATGTGAATTTGATTTTGGTGCTATTCTGTGACTTCTGAGGCCGTGCTATATTCTTGAGAGTACTGTTGAGCATGTGTGTAAAGGTAATTCATTAGGTCGCAACAGTCTGCACCAGCTATGTCCAACGTTTGCGAAAGAGGGGAGGTTGGATTTACCTCCTTCCGCCTTGTGCGGGCTGTGCGTGCATTGTGTTGCAGTGGCGGATTGATTACACGTACGTTGCGTTTGATGTACAAAAGCACTTTCAAATTCTTATGCGCTAAACATCTGTTTATTAGTGACTTGTTTGATACTGCTTAGGTTTAAGAAATCTATCAATATTTGGTGACAAATTCGAAGTAGGTACATATATGTAGAGCTACGCTCACTCTTGTACACACTATTCTAGCAAATGCTTCTTTCTCTATTTACTACATTTTAATCATCATAAGCATTTTCAGTAATTATCTTATTGCTAATTTTCTTGCGGGTGCAAGGGAAATGTGGGAATACAGTAGGTTTTAAGTGACAGTGAAGCTGGTTTCTATGCCATGGATTTGAAATTCCGTTATCTTTACAAGGGCAAGAGATAAAAAACGAATAACATATTTATATTTGAGAAAACTATAAGTATTGGCAAATTCAAACAAATAATAATAATAAAAAAAAAAAAAATCTCTCTGAAACATTCACTCAAAAGAAAAAAGAAGTATTTGACATAAACTGTATTTTAACGAGATCCACATTTTTATATAGTAAGCTTTTGTCTGCCTCTTACTGTTTACAATGTATGCAAAAGTCATCCATAATAAAGAGGTCTTCTGAGGACATTCACAGAAAATTCAAGGTATGACTTAGAAACTGCCATGTGTCCGTCAGTGGATACTGACTGTGCCTCCAACTGAAGGAGTGGAGTAGGGAATAGCCGCTCATTTGTAAGCGTCTCCAAAAAGACAGTGTTGGACCTCCCTGGTATACACAATTAAGAGTTTAATTAGGAGATTGACTGTGATTCAGCAGAAATTTGCTGCACTAATAGAAAATGGGCCGCGGAACATTTAGATTATCTTAGATTAATTGGCGAGGAGTGAAATAATTGATACAGATTTGTGTTAGGTTTTGAAATTGCGTCTAAGGCAATATTTGGCCAGAATCGATTTAAGCGGAGCGCTACTTTGAGCGTAAGCTTTGCTAAATCCAATTTCGGTAAACTAGTGTTCATCAGAGGAGCGTGACTTTTTGGAATTAGAAGGTTTTTGACGAGGGAAACCGGGAACCACAGCGAAGGAATTACATAAAGTGAAATTGCAGGCAATGAGAATTGAATATAGTTAAAATGTTGCTATGGATTTTTATACAGGCGGGAAACTTAAGTAATTGAGAGACCGAGTATGTGAGAAAAGTGAACAAGTCGAAAATAGATTCAGATAGGAACATTTTAGCCACTATTGCAGACGATTCCTGCGCGTCAGTGTGAATAAAGATCGTATTTACATGTTCAACAGATGTGATATTAATGCGGGTGGGAAAATCAGTCTTTCTACATACTAACGGAAATTGCCATCGGTTATGATAGTAAAGCATAAACAGGAATCTTCCACTTGACTTTTAAACACCGTCCACTTCCTGAGTCACTCAGTCCAATACCGACAGTTCTTTACCAAGGATATCTCAAGAAGTCCATGCTCCGAAACCACAAATATGCAGAAGAGCGGCGAACAGCGGCGAGTTAATTGAGTACAGAGCCTCCACAAGTCAATCGCATCACTTCTTTCTCCTCTTTCTACCAACTTCGGCATCATCGTTTCCAGAACCTTCTACTGTTTTGTATTTTGGAGCGTATAAGAATGTTCCGTTTAGAATAGTGTCTTTCAATATGGTACTACATCTTCAAGCTTTAACCGAGTAGATCATATCGGACGATGAATGAATGAATGAAATGCTGCTCAAATAATCCCGACTTAAAGTTATCCGACATTAAAGGGAAAACCCCGGAAAGAGCCATTCGGGTAACTCACCGTAACCGAATTGCTTGTTAACGATTCTGTCAATTGACAGGGTCACATGAGTGCCGGAATTTCGTTCCTCTGGAGTTCTTTTACATGCCAGGAGCTGTCACTTTTAAGCACACCTAAAAACCATCGCTCTGGGCCGGGTTTGAACCCGCAACTTTGGCATCAGGAGACCAGTGCCTAACCAACTGAGCCACCCAGACCGAAATCACTCATCCACACCACGGAAGGTTTTAAACCTTTTAGCAAAACGTTATTGAATATTCTATTACTGTGTCATTTGGTATTTTACATTTTAATGTATACTTTTATGATTGAACATAAAAATTCCTTTTTCGAAACTATCATTAAATTCTTTTATTTGCTTATTCGTAACTTCAAGATCTATAATGGTACAGCCAAGTTGGACTAGTGTCCCTTTGTAAATTGTGAATTGTATCTCTTTTGTAGTTTATGCTTGACCATGCCATAAAGTAGCGCTTGTAATGGACCTCGTTATATCCACCTCTTCCATAACGATATTGCTATCCACCAATCAAAAGGTCCGCATGCAGCAGTCAATACTTTGCACATTCCCACGCAGCTGAAAGCGAAGCTATCGATTCTCGCATGTTCAATCGAATAACATGTAATTCGAGTTCAGAAAAACCAAGTGTCAGACATGAGTGAAAATGATTAAATTCAGTTTGGCTTCTCGTTTTTGAAAGTGTACTTTTTTAATGGTTGTAGCATATATACTTTCTTATCGTGTAAAATATTTTTTAAATACTTTGTTGTTTAATGACGCTGTCAATTGCCAGGATCGCATAGCGTCGCCGGTGTGCCGGAATTTTTTCCCTCGGGAGTTCTTTTACATGCCAGTAAATCTATTGACATGGAGCTGTCGTTTTTAAGCACACTTAAAAACCATCGATCAGGGCCGGATTTGAACCCGCGACCTTGGGAACACTAGGCCAGCGTCTAACCAACTGAACCACCCAAACCGACATCATTGTGTCAAGGCCAAGATAACAGTGAAATCAATAATTTTGCGGTTGAAGGTGCAACTATCAACTTTCGTATGTACAGTCGAATAACAAATATATGATTAAAATGTCGGGCATCAATGACAACATGCAGCGTAGAATATTAAAACAATTTTATAAATGTTTTTAACTTAGACGCTTGGTGGAACGTAACTAGTCATATGAAACTTGAGTCTTCAGTATAATGGCAATTAAGATGGTCGTATGAATATTATGAAACTCACACCTTAATTGCTGCCAGGACAGAATAATTAGTAGAGGTTCCCCGATCTAACCCCCCACGATTACTATCTCTGGGGTAACTTAACACTTAAAGTGTACAAGACAAACCCACACACCCTGGAAGAATTAAAACAAAATATCCGCCAGGAAATTGCGGGCATTTTTCTACGTGCGCCACGGAGAGAGATAGGTGGTTTCCTAAAGAGGTGCCAAAAATGTATGGACAACGACGGTGGTCCATGTCAGCATCTCCTTTCATAAAGTTGATAAGTAAAGCCTTTAAAAGTAGTTTTAAAAATGTTGTATGGTTTCATCCGCGGCTTTCTATGATAGCGGCAGACGGCAATGAGCGCCGAGGAAGCGGGCTGGCAAAACACTGCGCAGCCGTCGTAATTTTTTGTTCTCCTTTCATGTATCTTGTTAATATCAAACACTATTATGTCGTTCAAGCCACTCAAAATTTACAAACAGGCATATGGAAGCACATGCCTCGTCTCTTTTTAAAACGAGTTCAATTAAACTTAAAACAACAGCAATGAAATATCTTTATTGTACTTTAACGTTTAGAAACGCATTTCAGATTTCGATATTGGGTCCACCACACATTGGGGTGTGAGACTGCATTCAATCGTTTGTTCACTGATTTCGATAGGGACTCACATATTATATTGGGTCTCATACTCAAATTTTCCCCACTTTAAAAGTGCGATTTATTGTAACATCCCTAGTTCGTTCATGAAGAGGTGCCTGTCCACGAGTCAAATATGCTCGATTAGATTTAAATCGGGATTCTTGGCTGGCCATCGATTACCGAAATTTGTGGGTGCGTCTGTATCCAATCTATAGTTGCTTTAAAAGTATGGGCCAGTGATGTCCAACCTTGTCTCGTTGGAGACGCTTACGTAATTATATTTTATTCTCCACCTCCTCTTTCAGTCGGAGGGTGAATCACGCTTATGGCGTTTAGACTCACAAGCAGTCAATATCCATTGACGGACACAGACGATTCCATGGCAGTTTCTAAGTCCTAATTTGAATTTTCTGGGAATATCCTCAGAAGACCTCTTCATTCTAGATGACTTTGCATAAATGGTTAACAGTAAGACAGACAAAAACTTACTAAATAATAATTGTGGATCTCGTTAAAGTCTACTGAATTCCCATATTCCCCTTGCACATACAAGAACATTAGCAATAAGACACCTTCTGAAAATGCTTATGTCGATTAAAATGAAGTAAATACAGAATCAGAATTTCAAGAATAGTTTGTATAATAGTGAGCATAGCTCGACATATATTAAAAGTCCGTATCGCAATAGGTTACGCGACGATCACTTGGTGTACCTTCTAAGGCTATGTACTTCAACTCTGTCGCCAAATATCGATAGACTTCTTAAACCTAAGCAGTACCAAACAAGTCACTAACGGACAGATGTTTATCGCATAAGATTGAAAGTGCTTTCGTAAATCAAACGCAACGTACATGTAACCAATCCGTCATGCAACATAGTGTGCGTCCAAGTGTTAAAGAATGGCAAAGTCCGCGTATAGTGGAAGGAGGTAAATCCAACCTACTCTCTTTCGCGAGCGTTGGACATCGCTGGTATGGACAGTGCTGTTGCCCTGCACGAAAGTGACGGTGAATATTTCGCCAGCTGGATGAACATCTCGAACGCTAGGAAGCATACAGTCCTCAAGAACTGCATTCCTTCATAATAAATTTGAGATGATATTTGGATTAGAGCTCTTCGAGTCTTGAAGCTGATATCTGGTCCCCAAATCCGACGCTTATTCGGCCACTTCTTTTTTGGGCAATATTATGCCCCAGGGCACCGAGCAAGTTGACTCCGTGGTAATGTGCAAGGCTTGGATTCAGGAGGTCGTGGGTTCGTTTCCCGTGGCCGACCTTCCTGACCCATGAGTTTTTTTCGGGGGTTTCCCCGGATCGCTAGGCGAATGCTGGGAGGATACTTACATTCCCCGAATTTCCTGTCCCTCCATTTCACCTCACTTCTCATTTCACTTTCCCTTTCATCTGCTTGGTGGTTTCAGGATTCTAGGTGTCGGCGGGAGTTTCGGCGTGAGTTTCGGCGGGAGTTTCGGCGTGCATGGCATATGCTTGCTCTCTGTAAATCCTCGTCCTCCGAATTGGGGGAGGTGTCCGAGCCCCAGACACCCCAGGGGACCTGTGAGCCTACAGGGGTATATCACATCTGTAGTTTGGTACCTGCCCTCTGTTATCTCTATCCAGGTCCGACCACCCTTCGCATAAAGCACACGAGCTATTAAAATTCACCAAAAGCCAACTGTGACAGATTTACCCTGTTATTGTGCTCTCTGGTTACTTTTGGTGAAATTCCGTCTTTTCAGTTGACATCAATACCAGAAGATGCCCCAGGTAAAGATGCGGACGTAATTGTGTTAATTGTAGTTCTTAAGTTGGTGGTACAAGTTTTAAGCTGCAGGTAGGTAAACTGCTCGGTTTAAATGGTTGTGTAGATGCCGTTACGTCTCACGTTGCATGTAAGTAGTGCGTAAATAAGTGTTTCGCATTTCCTCGTCCGTTTTACAACACAATTCGTATTAGTAAATGCAGCACGATATATTTAACCTGGAAAGTGTTGTTTGAAGACAAGATTTGCAAAGTAGGTTTTACAGCCTGATTTGATAGTACTAAATCCTATTATAAGGTTGACAGTACTTCAATTTAGTGTTGCCTTGGCCATGTTAAACTTTTGGGAGCTGCCGTCAAACTGTCCTCTCACCTCGCCCCTTCCTCCCAGGGGACGTCCGTCTGGGGCACAAGCACAAAAGGTTTCATTGGTCGAGGAGCTAAGTTCCCCCTTCGAACCTTGTCTATCCCCTCTATCTGCCTGCGTGTTGTTCGGCGCCACCGATACATTCTCCCATCCTCATCAGATGGGTGATGGGTGAGCGGGGGAGGGGGGAGTTAGTGGATTTAACGGCCCGTCGACAACTAGGTCATTTTGGGGAAGGGGGAAGCACCTTTTTATAAGAAAAGATCAGAAATTTCCAAAAGCTGTCTGGTTTGATCAGATACTCAAGTGCAAAACCCATTCGATTGTTGCGGCGATATTGAGTCATGTATGTTTCCTTGGCTACGTTTTGATCATGGAGGTGGATTCTTACTGTCAATGTGGAACAGGTTAAGTTATAAATTGCGGCGTACCTACTCATGTAGGTCTGAATGGAACATTTCTGCTAGCATTTACAATTGCAGCAACGATTTCTTCATTAGTCTTACGGGATTGGTCTGATTTCGGGTGTATTTTTAGCTCATCAACCCCAGCCCACATCAGCGGAGTCGTTTAATCCAATACTGGATCACGAACCTACTGGTTTGCCCAGTATTTACTGTGTATCCTGCTGCTCATAACCTAACAATGAGCATTCGAGCCCAGGCAACCGCATGTGGGATTCGTGATGGACGAAGGCGCTGGGGCGGGTTTCCTCCTGGTTCTCCGGTTTCCCCCGCCATCTCATTCCACCGGTGCTCCATCATTCCATGTATCATCAGTGTCACCGCCTGCGGTGCCGTAGTAGTAAAAGTGGGCTAAAGAAAAAAACAACAATACGCCCCTCATTCAGCTCGCTTGTATAGGGCATGTTTAGCTATCTTAAGGTATCATTAGGTTGTTGAAGACAAACTGAAGTAAATTGTAAACCCGGCCCAGACCAATGGTTTCCAAATGTGGTTGAAAGCGAATGCCCCATATCAGTATATTTACTGGCATGTAAATTAACTCCTGCGGGACGAAATTCCGGCGCACCGGTGGCGTTGAAATGAACCTGGTAATTGACAGCATCGTTAACAAAACACGCTCGTACTCGGGCACTCATTTATTTATCATAAACTGCAAATACCTATTTCCTCTACATCTCGCTACTCAAGGATGCGAGGGAGGACAAGGAATTGTATCTATTATGGCACACCTAAACCCCCGACAGATGGTCCAAAATGCGATGTAAATTGCTTCTTGTGGCTTGTGTACAAGAACACGGGCTATACAGGTAACGGACAATAGCATGGCAGCAGCCTTCCTTTGTGGATCTCGCTAATGCCGGATATTTTAATATTTTGTTTGCTAATGAAGTTATCAATCGCCAGGATCGTATCAGCGCCGCCAGTTTGCGCCACCGTTGTCTCTTCTAGAAATTCACTAAAATATTCCAAAAAATATTGTATAAGCCTGGTCCCAATCAATAAGGATTGCTTTTAAAACGTACTTAGGCCCAACACAAGGGACACTTCTAGCAGAAAACACTTCAAATATTTATAACATTAGATGTAAAGGTTGCAAGGGAAAATTTACATACAGAAGACTAAGAGAAACATGGACACAAAGGTTTAAAGAACGAGCGAGAAATGTAAAATCGAATCAAGTTGAGAAATCAGCAGTTGCAGAGTAGTTTTGGCCCACGGATCATCAACTGAAAACCATTTGAACTGTCAGCTTGGGAAAAACTATGCATATATAAAAATAAACACAATTTATTAAATTGTAATGTTCCCTATGAAAATGATCTTGTCCATGAATAACCAGACAGGAAACACCATCTACAACACATGGAGTAAGCACAGCAATAGGTGATAGGTTGCATCAAGCGTCAAGCATAGATTGATGATGAAGACAAACTGTTTCTGAAAAATTTCAGTAAATTGGTGTAGAAAATGGAGCTAGAGTAATTAAAATTTCAATTTGTGTATACAAAATGTTTGGGCTGTGCCTTATGCTCCTAACTACATGCAATGTGCTCATAATGTAAGCAAGTCTTGCTGAAGCAGTTATTTTCTTTTGTTGCAGACACTGATCAATATGGCATATTGCTGCCTTATCCTTCTGGGCAAGTTTATTCAGAGACTAGTGTTTGGTGAGCTGAGAGTCTCAGAGCAGCAGCACATCAAGGACAAATTCTGGAACTTTGTTTTCTACAAGTTCATTTTTGTCTTTGGTGTAATAAATGTGCAATACATGGATGAAGTGGTTCTCTGGTGCTCGTGGTTTTCTGTACTTGGATTTCTTCACCTTTTGGCACAACTCTGCAAGGATCGCTTTGAATATGTAAGTAAAGAAAATAAATATGAGGACCGAATAATGAACCTTGGCACTCTTATTTACAGTTGTCATATTAGGCTAGCAGCAGCAACAAGCACAGTGAAAGTGGTAGTGAAAAAACAAAACTAAAATAAAAATTAATTGTGGAGTGGGAATTCTGAATGTATTAAATGCTAAAACATAATTTTAAGCACCATATCAGCTTTACATCACTTAGCAAGTCTTACAGTTCTCAAAAAGTATATAATGGAAGTGATTGAAGTTTTCACTACACAATTAGGACAGGCGAATTATGTGTGTGTGTGTGTGTGTGTGTGTGTGTGTGTGTGTGTGTGTGTGTGTGTGTGTGCGTGCGTGCGTGCGTGCGCGCGCGTGTGAGTGAATGAGGCTATTATAGTTTATTTTTAAAGAATAACATGTAACAGGACAAAAAAAAAACATTTGCCAAAAACACAACTTAAATACCCTTTCTTTGGAAATTATTAATAATATAGAACTCCAAAGATTTATGTACATTCTGCACATACTTAATTGCTCTGGTAAGCATAATCATTAAAATACACTTATTGATTTAGTCTTAAAAAATGTACTCACTTGAAAAAGATATATACTAATTTAGCCACTTTAAAACCATGTTTTACAGTATGGTGTGAATTGTGCTTCAAATTACTTTTTCTTTACACAGCAAAAATTGTAATAAATGTGTTTAGATTACATTCTGACCGTTATTACAACAGCCTAATATTAATTAAATGAAAATCACTGAATTATATATATATATACCAGGTTAGTCAGCTGCCCCTTATTCTCGAGTTTTATGCAATCCGCATTTTATAGTCCAACATGAAAACATCGACCCCATTACCAGGTTCTACCCGCGTATTTAAGATGGATGTTAAACACTCGATGAAATTAGTGCCTACTAATATAGATGTTATCACATCGCTTTTTAATATATTCGTAATTAGACAGCTGACGTTTGCACTTCTGCAAATGTTCACTGGAACCAGCGAATATTACATCTTAAACGGAATGTTTAGCTCACACGTTACTAGGTTGCTCAGTTGGAACGGGCGCAAGACTCCGAAGTAATCTGTCTGCTGTGAAGGTGGTTCGAATCACCTGCATGTACTAATTTTTTTTATTATCATTATTAAATAAATACCGTGCAATCCTCACAATTTACAAACTATTATTCTGAAAACTGTTATATTCATTTTTATTGTTTTATTTATGTTTTATGACGTTGATGTTTCTTTATTGGTGAACTACAATTATGTAGTTGTTTAAACACACCTATAGGTAGGTGCAATTGAAATAAGGATCATTCATACACATTTGAACACAGAAAGCAAGGGAATTACATTGTCAGAGTTTAACATTGTAGTTAAACTCAATTTTGCACACAATGAATTATTGTGCTATTAAAAATGCAGACAACCAAAAACGATTTAAATTATAATGTCCTAAACCCTCAGGGACTTCATAATTAGATTATTGTGAATTCGGTTTCCAAGTTTTGATGAACATAAAAAAATATTTACAATGCTGAAACTCGAACCTGTGTCATTGGGGGTTAAGCGCAGAGGACCCGTCACAATCCTATTCAGCTATTTCGAGACTTCCTGAAAGCACGTACCACGTCCATTAGTAGGACTTGCATGCCTGGCGCTATGCCATTGCCACCTCGCAAGTTATCGCGCTTGATTTAGCCTTTTAAGACAGTATTAATCATTTACTGGGCATTTTAATATTATTACTAAAATGGCAGAAGCTGTTATGCATATTAATTGAGATGTACGAGGCGTAGTTCACGCAAAAATGTAAATAAACTGTTGTTTAATAATATGTCCGTTTTGACTGTACGGGTCCATGATGGATGAGGCGTGTCTAAGTGTTTCCTAATTTTTGGCAGCCAATCCCTGCTCTAAGTACAAGAATCCGCCATTTGCTTTTTAGCTGACGTTGTTAGTGTACTCATATGATAGGTCCATTTTTTCCGAGGCGTTTACTGAATTACGTTGCTATGTATACTCTAATAAAAAGTTTGTAAAATCGGCTGGAAACCGGAATTCACTGTCAGTAAACGAGTCGTGTGTTTTTGAGGTGTACTTTAGCGAGGAGTACGTTCTGTCCCTTAAAGCACTGTTGCTCTCAATTTTGCGCATTCCTCTCTTTAAGAACGTCAAGCAATACATTTTAGTAAGCGCAAAACTGGACTAAGGCGCACATGCCGTTAGATGGGTGGCCTACCTTCCAAAAAAATAAGGCGCGGCTGACTCACCTGGTGTGTGCGTGCTTGCGTGCGTGCGTGCGTGCGTTAATGCATTATTGGGAAAATATTCTTTTTTACTGGCTTTCAATATGATGCTTATTTTGCCAGCAGTTGGATTTATAACCAAAATTAGTATGAATAATATAAATACAAAGATAAATTTACATGCAAAAGTACTTTTTATGTTTTGTATTTACTCTGGATGAACTTTGAGGAGAAGCAATTTTCCTCTTTGATCACTTGTTAAAGCAAATTTAATATACCCCCACACTACAGAGGTGGGCTTTAAGGCATGTAAATAATATGTGATGTCTAATGTTTGTGTCGGATTAACTTTAGATATGAAGTTTTCCTTTGAATTAGGAAGGTATACATTCTTCTTGATGTCTTGAATTTTGGAAAGAAGTAAAATTTCTCTTGTGTCATGTATTGAATGGGAGTCTGATCAACTTTTCGTGTTGAATAAGAGCTGCTTTTTCTATTTCATATTCAATGGGGCATCGGTTGGTTAGTATTTCCATAGCTGCTATTGGTGTGGTTTTGATAGCACCTGTAATTAATCTCAGAAGAAGTTAAGAAAAGTGATACTCCAACTAGTGTTCTAAAATTATTGGCATTAGAGACAATCCATACTAGATTTCCAGAACACGAATGGCTCCATATTTATACTGATGGATCATTAATATCAAACCAAGATGGAGCAGGTGCTGGAGTCACATGTCACCTCTTTTCCTATTACAAATCTTTAAGTTATGGAACTACAAACTTTGATGGAGAAATTGAAGCAATTCGAATGGCCCTACAAAATCTTTTGTACAGAATTTCACATTTTCAGCAAGCAGTTATTCTCTCAGATTCCAGGGCAGCAATTATAGCAATTACTTCCAAGTTGTCACCAAAAAACCAAACAATTATAGAATGTTGGAAAATCCTTACCCATCTAACAGCACTTCAAAAACACCTAGGCTTCCAATGGATACCAGCTCACTGTGGACTGAGTGGTAATGAGAAAGCTGATTTTTTTGCAAAAAAGGGTACCGGCAATGTGCAGAAATCAATAGTTAATCTACTATTTTATGCAGCTAAAAGATTAGTCAATTCTGAATTCCAAAAACTTATTGAAAAATATTACTATGAAAAATCAAAAAATAAAAGATGGGAACTACCAAACATTCAAACAGTGATTCCTGAGTATCCTCGAAAAACAGCAATTGCAACCTTCAGGTTGATTACAGGACATGATTGTCTGGCAAAACATTTAAACAGAATTGGGATATATTCTTCACCACTCTGTGCTCTATGTGATCTGCAAGAGGAAATGGATCGAGACCACCTTCAAATATGCCCGGCCACTTCTAATGCCCCATCCATCAGTGAAAAATATTGGAGAGCAAGAGGATTAATAACTTCATTGTCAGAAATCCAGCATTAGCTAACAACAACTTTAAGGCATGTTGTTTATGACAAATGCATTTGCAGTGTTGCATAATGCACAAAACACACTTAAAACTATTCTCTGATTCTCCAATGCATCTGATCACTGTATTTGCAAATTAGGTTGTATGTATGAGTTGTGTAGTAGCGGCGGTCTGGGTGGCTCAGTTGGTTCGACGCTGGCCTGCGGATCCCAAGGTCGTGGGTTCAAACCCGGCCCAGACCAATGGTTTTTAAGTGTGCTTAAAAACGTCAGCTCCATATCAGTAGATTTACTGGCATGTAAAAGAACTCCTGCGAGACAAAATTCCGGCACACCGACGACGCTGAAGTGATCCTGGCAATTGACAGCGTCGTTAAACAAGAAAATAATTTTTTTTTAATGTTGTGTAGTAGCACTCAATACACTCCTCTCTTTCAACATATTTTGCATAAAATAATCAAACTTAATGAAAAACCCAAAGAAAAAAATTAAGAAAAAATAAAATTTGTAATACTCGGTCCTGGTATATAGTTCCTCTGTCAGGACCTGTATTCCAAATTTTGTATTTATTTCCCATATTCTCACTAGCTTATACAATATTTTTGTGGAGATTTAACTACAAAAAAAAAAAAAAAAAAAAAAAAAAAATTAAATGCAATTAAATAAAACCCAATGAACACCAACTGAAACTCTTCAGTCTTCCTCAGTTTTATGGGGGCAAAATGAATGAACAACTCAAATGAAAACCATTCCGTGTAACACCATTCTCATACTGATTCACAAGTTTGTTTGCACAATTTGTGCAAGCAAATCAACACAACAATCAGGGTGAAAATCTAGGAAGTAAATATGGTCATGGTGGATTGGGTGGAGACACCATATGACCATGGTGGTGATGCAGCCTGGAGTTATGATTGAAACAATACAAGTTTGCTTCCGCCTGCATTTGCCAACGTTTCAGGGGCTGTATTCTAAGATTCCATTGAGTTAGTTTGTTTTAGCAGAGTGAAGGCGGTATGTTAAAAACAAGAAATCCATAAAAAATTATTTCTTTGCAAAAGGATAACTTTTTTACAATAATAGTCTTCTTAGTTTACAAACCCAAATAAACAGAAAATCACAGTAAATTATTTTACAACTACGTGAATATATTTTAATGCTCCCCCAAATTTTTAATACCTCCCCCCCCCCCCCCCCCCCCCCCAAATTTTTCCTTATGGTGCAACCTGCCCATAATTCCCTCCTGTGGGCAGCCCTGTATATATAGTAATGTTTATAATCAAAGTAACTATTAGTGGGGTGCATAAGATAAGGTGATTTGCATATAAGTACATTGTTAATCAAATTAAATAATCTTGCCACATTTATTTATTTCTGTTTTGAATACTACTACTTTGAAGTGTGAAACAAACAGAACAGAGAAGCTAGTGGTTTATATGTTAACAAACTTGTATTTTTTGTCTGTTAGTTCATGAGGGGTTATTGATTTTGCTAGGAGAGTTGAGTGACAGTTCATTATATTTTACATCGTAATTTGTTTTGACTACTGTCACTGGATGTATAATGTCCTTATTTAAACTATATACAAGTAGTCTGGTTATTCTTTATGTGCTACCTTGCTTCCATGGTGTCCAGGCCTTTTTAGCTCTGCTGAATAGTTCTTTGTCCAACTTTAAGCTTTTATCTTGTTTTCTCTCTGTCATTCTGTTCTTATAACCCTCACTTTCTTGGCCCAGTTTGCTTTTGCTTTCTTTAAAACCTCCCTCGAGTTTTAGAGTATCTCTTTTCTTCTTTCCCTTTTAACATTTTTATGGCTACAATTTTATCAGCCAGTTAGTCTTACTTTTTCTCCACATTTTTTGCCTCCATAGTTATTTCTTTATATCCTATCAGCTAATGTACTATGTTTTTCCTTCCACCATACAATTCACAGATTCCATTTTCACTGCCTTTTATACCTCCTAAGAATACTGATGTCATTCTCATCCATGCAAATACTTCTTTTTCCTGGCTATTACAATGGTCAACATATCCTCTTCCCCAATTTCATTTCATTATTCTTAGAAAGTTTGTGATTTGTTTTCTAAGCTTCCCCACATTGTTTTGTCGACTAGTTTTCCAATGTCATTGTTGTTGAACCATTCCTATTCTCTCCATAATTTTCTCTACTCCTGCCCAGCACCTATTTGTGCTTGCCAAAATCTTTTGCTAATTCATACATATTTTTAAAGTTTCTGCCTCTTTTATCAAACATCAGAACCAAAATTGTATGATTATTTTCATGATTATTCCTTTTTTCCTTTTTCTTCCTAGCCCTACTAAAGCTACCTCCCGTGGTGCTGATCTTAGTAACCCAAACAATTTTTTACAGAACATTCTGTATGTATGTAATTTTTTTTTTTTTTTGGGGGGGGGGGAGGGTTGGGCTAAATCTGAATCCCCAGGTTTTCGCTGCATATATCATTCTTATTCTACTAGTATCAGAATACAAGTTTAACATAAGGATGTAAATTGAGCTCAGTTCCTGTCAGTTGATGATATTGATGACATTCTAGAAGAAATTAGCAAAAGTAATGCTCATTTACCAATGTTAAACAAAGAGACACCAGGAGCATTGTTGATGATTTAGTAGTAGGTTCCATATTGAGTGAAGATTTAAGTAGAGCAATAGCTTCAGTAAAGGAATATTGCAAGGAGTAGGACTTAAGGATTAATAAGGATAAAACAAAAATTGTAGCGCTTAAAAGGAATATAAATTAAGAAAGGACCGTGAGTGATGGTGGAGGGAATCGGATATAGAAGTTGCAAGGAAAATTTAAAATTTAGGTGTACAACTTAATTATAATGGAAACTGGAATGACCAGATGGTGAAAGCTATCGTAAATGATAAACACATAAATATAAGGCTAGTAGGAAATTGTGCAGGGCAGGTGAAACAATAATAGTTATATAAAACTCAGAATTTAGAATGAAGGAGAGTGCCACTAATATATGAATAGATATGAGATAACCCCATTATATATAATCTAAGAGTTAAACATGGAAATCAGGTAAACACAACCCTAAGAGGGAATGTAAAATGTCTGGTTATAAAATGGAATGTTGATTATATAGATTAATATTTACGAGTGAATAGGAAATTTTAATTATATTGTATAGTGTTGGGAATACCACCTCCATAGCGCAGTGATAGTGTACCGCCTCTGGCGTGGAGGACACGGGTTCGATCCCTGGTACCAGCGTGGGGATTTTTCCTCTGCTGGAAGGTCTGGCACGGAGTGCACTCAGCCTCGTTAGGTCCCAGAGGGGCCAATTTAGGAACTGCTTGACGAAGAAGTAGCAGCCCCAGGTTGTGAAGACCACATAACTGGCCGGGAGGGCTCGCAGAGCTGACCATGTCCCACCCTCCAGTACTGCACCCCACTCATGATGCCTGTAGTGGGCAGAGGTGGGGGATGCAGCGGCCGGGCGGCAAGCCTTGGCTCTTTGTGGCCTGTCATGCTAGGGTTTAGTTTAATGTTGGAAATCAATGTGTTCATTCAACTAATGCCTCATACATTCTCTCTTAATGCTCTTACTTAGCAGTGCAATATTCTACAATTATAAAGAATATTATGTAGTACTTCTAAAAGACATTTAGACAGTTTACTGTAAAAATTGATAGAAGGTTTTGCTTCTCCAAATTGTTCCATGAGATGTGCATTTTGTATCAGATGAAATGGTATAATTTTGATTTATGTAGCTTTTGGGAATTCACCTTGCAGTTGCCTCCTAGATAGGTCAGAGAAGAAATCTTTATGAAATGGTATTTCTTAAAAGTGTAAATGTTGTCAAAAATGGCAGCATTGCCTTTTAAGCTTGTTAAACCAAGCCTTGTCTCAGGACCTAAATTTACCTCAAGCGCTCAAACAAAATTTAATCCCCAATTGACTTGTCCTCTAATGATTTAGTGACTATCCATTCTCTAATGCTATGGTTGCCACCGTCATTGTCATTTGATCTCAATGAAAGAAATTTTACTGCCATCAGATAATAAGATGATGCCAAGAAAACGTAAATTTAAGGCTTTATTTCATTCAACATCTTATCAGAGTTTAAAAATGAACTAATGCTAGAAGACTATTTTAAAAACTGTGGTCAAAGCAGAAGTGAAAAATCGGTAGGAACCTGCAAGCAGCAGACTGCCTAAGTTTGATTGTCTGTGGCAGAAGTGCCTAAAGTGTAAACCAATGGAGATTTTTGTTTAGGGCACTAACTGGGTACCATATTTGTGTTTTGTTAGGTTGCAAAATGTTATGATTAGAATTGTAACACCAACAATACAGTTTCATTCAAGCACAGAGTTGATGCTATGTTTATAAGAAATGGTATTGCTAAAAATGCTGTCAATAGTGCTTGTTATTTTGGTAAAATAGTTTGTGAGGTAAAAATAGTCAGTAAAGGTCTTATTTAAATTTTCATGTAAGGAATATATAAACATGTTATTGAGTCAGCCAAATAATCTGAAAAACCTATGATTTTATTCTACTTTTAAACCCTCTTTTCTGTCAGAAGAAGTGTCCAGTGGTCAAGTACTCTATGTATAACTCTTGTAAATCTTTAAATAGTACTACTGTATGAAATTGATAAACTGATGAATGTCGTTTAAAATGCCAACAGCTTTCATTTTCACCCACGACACCTGGTTGGAGCCACATTAGACTGCTTGGACTTCTAGCAGGAATCCTAATGCTTTCGGGCTTCATGTTCCTCATCTGCATCGCAGTAGGCTTCTTTGGTGGTCTTAACACATTTGCCTTCATGGTAGCTGAGGTAAGAACTCATATTTCAGAATGTGTAGTAGCTGAAAGGCTAAAGGAGAGCTTGTGTAACCAAAATAAGTTAGAACATGTAACATAATGCTTGCATCTACTATAGCTTATTTAGTATAAATTGCATCCAATTAAAGGTTTCCCAGAAATAAAACTACAAGGACTATATTTTACAAATGTTTGGCTGTGAAACACTGTTGTAACCCCATAAGCTGACATTAGTTACTACAGTCTTGTAGAAGTATGTAAACTACAAAACCCATAAATTTGTGGTCCAAACTTATGCTGATGTGCCATTGAAGTGGGCAATATCATAAGGATTGAAAAAAAAAAAGCATTTCAAGAGTAGTTACTGCAAATTATAAGGTATCTAATAAAGGGTTGGATATAAGGGTGGGAATAGCTTATGAAAGTTGCAAAGTACTGCTTTTTTTGTTCAGATGGGTTACATGTTGCAGATTTTTATAAAGGGATTGAAAATATTTAAGAGGTAGTTTTTGAAAGTTTTAAGGCATGAGATTATTTTGTGGGTCCCATGGAGTAAGTGTACAAAGTTTTATTGTAAGGGTTTGAAAATAAGGGTAGCAGAAGCTTTTGAGGAAGAAGAATATTATTTTTCAGGGTGAAAAAATTCATATGCCCAAAGTTTTATCCAAGTAATTTTGGAAATATTTCCTGAGAATGCTCATTGAAACCAGAGAAAAATTAGGTCATATAAGCAGAAGAGAACTGCATCTCCCCAACCAAACCAATTTTAAAGATTTTGGGCCTCCACTTTTGCTTTTTGGTGTTTGAATATTATTGAAAAATCCAGTGTATTCTAAATATAAAGCCAAAAATATCTTCTTATATTCATATTTAATCCAACTGAAGTAAAATTTTAATGTGTAGTAAAAATTCTCTCCTAAAACTGTGTTTGAAAATATTTCCAAATGTATAATTTCAGTCGATCAGGAAGTGTATTTTGCAATGGCAAAAGAAGTATGAAAATTGGCATGTGTGTGCATGACTAAAGCTTCATATTGTTTAACATGTTAATTAAACCTGTGGGATATAACTAACTCATATTGTTTACTTTACTATAATCACTCCACCCCTGGATCCTCACCTGATGTAAACACATGCTGTCAACAACTAACCCGCGATACCCCGGAAACCGAAGCACACCATAAAATATAGTACCTTAAATATTGGCGATTATCTGTGAGTTTTCAAGATGTACAATAAACCTAGTAAAGACTACTTGAATGTAACGTGATAGCAGCGCTATTCCTGAAACTCCCGAGTAAACATCACTATGCTGCATCATAAACACGAAGCATGAGTCCACGTGGCATTTGTTTGTGTTAGTCGCAGATGATATAAACATCAGGTTATCGCGGAGGGATACAAGGGGTGGATCTAAGGCTGGATCGAGTATAGTGTTCTTTTCTCCATTACTATAAAATAATATCTTTCTTTTAATATCTTTCTATTAATATCTTTTTAATATATTTCAGGGATGTGATACAAAGATTTTGAAGAAAATTCCTCCACCCTAAACTAGCCTTTACATGGAAGATTTTTCAAAAACTTTGATTTTCTCAAAAATATCTAACAATTTTGATTAAAATGCCATATGTTTGAGATATTTTTATAGCAAATGAAATGTATATTTTGAATTTTCTGGCTGTCGCCCATGTAGTCCTCTTTAATCTTGATTACTTTTGCAGAACTGGTAAACCGTTAGACATAGACCAGATTTTACTGTGCAAAAAATGTAGATCTCGTTAAAGCACACAGGTTACGTCCAAATGCAGTTTTCTGTGGAGTAAACCATTTCAGAGACATTCCTTGTTATCTGTGTGAGTTTTTCAGTACTTAAAACTTTTCTCAAATGGAAGGTCCTTATTCACTTTTTATCTCTTGGCTGTGCAAAGAGAACAGAATTTGAAAGCCCTCATATAGCGACCAGGTTTGAGAGATTTGACAATTGCTCAAATCCTGCTGTATTCCCATATTCCCCTTGCACCTACAAGAAAATGAGCAATAAGATAATTTCTGCAAATGTTTATGTAGATTAATATGAAGAAGATAGAGGTGTACGAGTTTGTAAGAATAGTTAGTATAAGAGTAGAGAAAGTCATGTGAGTGCAACACATCACTTTTTTTTTTCCAGGAAGTGTTTGTGGGATAATTTCTCAGTTTATATCTTCATGTAACTGATCTAATTATGCAGTAGTAAAATGTTTTGAAATAGGAAATACATACCATAATTGCTGAAACTTGGGACTTTCTTCCTGTGTAATTTTATTCTGATGTGACACACAAATTTCATTTACATCCTATAGCACTTCTCTCTTGAAGAGAAACATGAAAAACGTGTGAGATAACAGTGCTGTGTAACGTTTGTATTACATTATTGAAACAGCTGATAAATAAGAAACAGCTTTACTGAATGTCATCCCACAAGCTTTTGTCATCCCAAAATGGGATGGATGTCATCCCATGTAGCTTTTTAAAGCCTTTCTTTCATTTTGACAAGTGTGTTAATAGTGTGTTTATGTATATATTTAAATGGGGATACCCAAGGAAATGACAGTTCATTCCACAACTGAAATCTTACATTTTCTGGAAATATGTATTAATATGTGAATATTGCAGTGTGTAAAATTAATTGTAAATGTAAAGTTACATGTTAAAAGCAGCTTAAACATTAAAAAATTAACCACACAAAAGGAAATGAAATGGTAGCAATCCATTGCAGACACTTTACAGGTTGACCGACACATAGGAATTTATTGCTGTGTGGGAACATTTTGTAGGCAAATTACTCCATGAAAATTTTGTTTGTCCATAAATTTTATTCTTACAGACAGGCATACAAATTTCAGCTAGGTATTGTGCTTACCTCATAATACAAAGGACCCAAAATTGAATTATTTGGCTATGACTTTTTTGAGCTTTCTGAGAGGAAAAATACTGGGAACTCAAAGTTTTATTCACCAAGTGCTCATTGAGCACTTACTTCACACATTGGTTCACTATCTGATTTGACTTAGCATTTTGTAGTGGATGTTAAACTTTATAATATAATGTATACTGCTGTTGCTACATATTTTTATCACAAAATAATTACTGCTTTGTGTGTATTAAAACACTTTCAAAGGAGTGTAGTTCACCGCAAAATTGTTAGTGTCTTATACTTCCCATCTCAACATGTCACTGTGTGTGGTAAAATTGTGTGTAAAATACAGAAATTGTAATCTGAACAAGCATATTCTTATAGTATGTGCTCCATTTCTATATAGCTGCTAATGTATGTTGCAGTGCATTCTTCTGAGCATCCAGACACTACATGTAATCCTGCGTTATGCACTTCATCTTTATGATATGCGTCATGGAGGTGGTAGTGGAGGGCGAGTATGGGAGAAGCGTGGACCTGTAGCATATTACACAGAGCTGGTGTTTGAGTTAGCAGCTTTACTGATTGACTTGATTCACCATCTTCACATGCTACTGTGGAGCAACATATTCCTTTCAATGGCATCGCTTGTCATCTGTATGCAGCTTAGGTTCCTCTGCCATGAGATCCAGAGGAGGATTAGAAAGCATCGCAACTACCTCTGGGTGCTTAATCACATGGAGCAAAAGTAGGTATCCTAAAATGTAACATAGATGAGGCCACAGCACTTTCTCTAACCATTAGTAATATTTCTACATATAGTTTATTTTTACCAAGAAAATCAGCTGTTGTCACCTTTTGTCTCATAACTGGACATGATTGAATAACCATCTCTATAGGATTGGCTTTTCAACCTCACCAAACTACCTACTGTGTATCAGAGAAGAAATAATGAATATGGAACATCTAGAATCATATCAAGCTTTGAAGATGTATCCTCACATTGTCACCAAATACTGGGAGCTAGAAGGAGAATGACTTCATTATTAGTACCTGAGCATTAGTCTCTCTCTCTCTCACACACACGCACATGCACACAGGCACACACACAGGCACACACTTTATATAAACATTTATATTTCAATACACTTCATGTTGATTAAGATAAGCAATGCGCAGAGATGACTAATACACCTTTTCTACACCAGGCCCTTTTTATGAAAGCTTTCCAAAAGTACTGCATTTGCGAGGAAAAATTTTGCATAAAGATTTCTTCATTGAAAGGGAAAAAACTGACATTGTTGATTTTTGTTTTTATGGTGGTTATAATTATCATTTGAGGTTTAATTGTGTGTTACTTTCTCTATCACACATCTAATACAGGGAGAGTAAAAAACCTCCAAACAGGCAGTGTTTTACCTGTCCACATCCTCAGCGCTTGTTGCCATCTGCTGCTATTATAGAAAGGTGCAGATGAAAGCATACAACATTTTTAAAACTACTTTTAAAGGCTTTACTTGCCAACTTTATGAAAGGAGATGTTGAAACTGGCCACCGTTGTTGTCCATACTTTTTTGGCATCACTCGCTGTGGTTCACATTGAGAAATGGTGGCAGTTTCCTGGCAGAAAAATTTGAAATAAGAAATGGCTGCCTGTTGTGAAAGACAATTTTTTGGGGGAAATTCATGGATTGTTGTATGGCCTGGAACATTTATACCTAAAAATCTTTCTGCAAATCATACTTTCACTTGGCAAGCTGATTGCGTTAACTCATAGGAATCATATACATGCTGTTCAGTAGAAAACATGCTGGCCATAATACACTTTGTGGCTAAGTACAGGACAAAATAATAAATCACTTATAATAACTAACTGCATCACATCACATCACCATCAGCTCAATACTGCAGAGTAGAACATCAGCAGCATGACCTTGTTTACAGCGGCAGTGCATTATCATGTTTCCACACGCCCATTGGAAAAACACCACTCAGCCAGTTCAGAGGTTTTTGCTCTCCTGATAGAAGACATACACTCGTGGACATAAGTATTCACACAGTCATACTGTATGTAGATTCCACCTTCATAATCCAGGTAATGAACTGTGGCTTTTTATATTGTGACCTTGGGTTCGGCGAGCAGTGATGGAAAAGCACAAAGATGCAGAAGCAGATGGTTCTAGAGTTGATAAGGTGTGGCTGAGACATGTGGAAGGGGAAACCGGCTGCCCTACCCCGCTGGCGGTGTGTCTATCTGAAGCGTGCAAGGTTAAGCTCCCCTTACCACTCATACGAGCGATTACATGACAGTAGTAATAGCTTGCTGAGGGGTTTTGTTTTTAATACCCCCCAAAAGCTTTGGGAAAGCTCTGCTATGTTATTTCTGGTGCATATGTGTGTGCGGAGTCTCTAAAGTTCAGCATGACGTCAGCAACAGTATAAAAAGGACCCAAGACAGCAGCAATGGGTCAGTAGTCAGTCAGTCTTTGTTAGTTAAGTCAGTTAAGTTAAGTACAGTTTTTGTTTTGACAGTGACAGACATGAGTTGGTCAGTGAGCCAACCATGCATAAAGAAGATTCAAGAAACATCGAGTGACTGCATCATCATTAAGTGTATGAGACAGAATGAGACTGCAAAGGACAGAGTAAGGTTGTGAAAAGAACAGTTGTGAATTGTGATAATAGAAAAGACTATAAACTGTGTTAACAATGAGAAGAAAATTGTGCATTTGTAGTAAAATTTTAGAGAACATTAAACTGATAGAAAAGTAACTGGACTTCAATTTTGCCCATTTTGTCACGTTATGTTCATTATGTGTTTCATTTACCCATAATGCATACACAAATTATTTAAATCCAAAGCATTTGTTAATAGCCAGAGACCAAAGTGCCTATAGCTGTTTGTTTTTCACTCAGACGTAAGTATTTGCACACTGGGGTAAAATGTAAACAAAACATAGTGAGCCTCAGTTCCAAAATGAGGGTCGCTGAATTTGGGTAGCAGCCACAAGGTAATCCAGATAGTTGGAGTTTGGATAATTGAAGTTCTTCTGTATTTCTTATCGCCTTCCAGATCAACCAAATATAGAGAATCCAAAATGGATACTCATGCTTGGTTACTGGAGCACTCTGGTACGTTCACAACACTACCCTGCTTGCCAGTCTAGGACTTCGGAGGTTCTTCCAATCCTCTACAACAGCTACAAGAAGTTGCACAGGTGCTACATTCAGCACTGTAACGCACTGCTACATCATATTTACATCACTTCTGCTCCTTATGGCCTAAAGATGTTGGCACAGTGAACTCTTGGATTAACCAAAATATGTACAACCAACCTTGGGACTATTGCTGGGCACGCCATAAAAACATTATATGTGATCTTGTATAATATGTTTAGCAGAACTGTTGGTATTATTGTTTACTATAAAGTTTACAAACCAGAAAAAAGAAAAGAAGAAAGGGGGAATGAAAGAAGAAAAAGGAAACTATCTCTGCAAAGGTTGATCTCAATTAACATGAAGTAGATAGAAAAATAAGCTTCTGTAAGAATAGTTTGTGGAAGTTTCATGAAAATAAACAATAGTGGGTAGAGAAAGCCATATTAGTATAACATCAGATTTTTAAGTGCTCTTGCAGTGGAAGACGGCATGCTGTTACAGCATTGGAACATGAACAGTTAAATCAGCTGGATACTGTGTATAACATCATGAGCCTCTGTCAAGCAGAAAATAAATCTAAAAGAAATGTCAAGATAGCTGGAGACACTTCCAAAATGCTGGGACATGAAAGTTTTCCTCCCATTTTTTGGAGTCTGCTTGCTGCTTGATTTAGTTTCCCATGCAAGTACAAACATCTTATGTGAATCTTAACTCTGTAACAGTATATTTGGGTATATTTATTTGACTTCATGTTTAAAGAATGATATTTAAGATAGAAAAGGTTTAAAGTATGTTTTAGGGTTATTACTTTCTCTACTGGTAAGTAGGGGAAGTATTCTATTCCACCCAAAGATTCGATGTCGAGATTTCACCGGAAATATATGTTTTTAGACCCCCTGAATCCAAGAAAAGTATTTCTAGAAAAAGTTCCGTGTGTGTGTCTGTCTGTGGACAGCATAACTCAAAAACGAAAGATTCGATGTCGAGATTTCACCGGAAATATATGTTTTTAGACCCCCTGAATCCAAGAAAAGTATTTCTAGAAAAAGTTCCGTGTGTGTGTCTGTCTGTGGACAGCATAACTCAAAAACGAAAAGTTGGTTAAAAACCAAAGTTGGTATTTAAGTTTAATGTCTTTCAAGGATGCGACACAAAGATTTTGAAGAAAATAGCCCCACCCTAAACTACCCCTTACATGGAAAATTTTTCGAAAATTTTGATTTTCTTGAAAATGGCTCTAATGATTTTGATTAAAATGCCATATGTTTGAGATATTTTTATGACAAATGAAATATATATCTTGAATTTTCTGGCTATAGCCTATGTAGTCCTGTTTAGTCTGGATGAGTTTTGAATAACTCGTAAACTGTAAGAGATAGACAAAATGTTACTGTACAAGAAATGTAGATATTGCTAAAATACACAATTTATGTACCGATAAATTTTTTTGTAGAGTGAACCATTTCGGAGATATTCCTTGTTTTGTGTGTCAGTTTCGGAAAACTTAGAACTTACGTGCAATGGAACATCGTTGTTCATTTTTTATATGTTAAGCATGCAAAGAGAACGGAATCTCAAAGATTTAAAATATTTAACTATCGCTCAAAGCCTACTGTATTCCAATATTCCGCTTGCACATACAAGGAAATAAGCAATATGATAATTTGTATAAATATTTATCTCAACTAGCACGAAGAAGGTATAGGAATAAGAGTTTGTAAGAATGGTTAGTACAAGAGTAGAGAAAGTCATGTGAGTGCAACACATCAGATTTTTTTTATATTCAAGTTAATATGAATGTTGTATTTGTTTATTTCTTAATATCAATGTTTATGTTATAAATCTACATTAAAATATCAAATCTGACTCCTTTTTATATATTTTTCCAACTCAAAACTCTTGTTACATAAATTTAATAAAATTATCGGGATGGAATAAAGAGTCTGTTGCCACTTCAACTTTTTTGTAACAGATAACAACTGGACCACTTGGCTTATACATGTATTATTAGTTAGGATGGATGTAATTTGTGTTTGCGGTATTTCATCCTTTATCTCACTTTTTTCGTTTTCATTAGTTCTGGACACATGGCTGTAGCATGCTTCTTTCCACAAAGCAAACATTGAATGGAAGATTTGCAGTTCTTAGCCAGATGGTTGGATCTTGTCACAAATAACATTATCCCTTCTCCTTCATCCTCGATCTTCTTTCTTTTATGGTCACTTTTCTGGTCTGAAAACACTTCTCACTTTCATGAGGTTTACTGCAAAAACTGCATGACAGTGATGAACTATTATTGTAAAGTGCAGCAACAGTAGGAGTGGATTTACACACATAGTGTTTGGTGTTCTCTGTCTTGAAAGAGCTAACTCCTTAGTTTTACTTTTCATAACCAAACTGGAAAATGGTGATTTAGCCAGTAAGATCTGTTGTTCATTTTGTACTTCAGTATGTAAAAATTCCATAAGGCATTCAAGTCAAGATGAGTTTTTACCATCCTTGCTTTCATCTCGTTTGGAGAATCAGCTTCTTTGCCACACAATTAAAGTTTCTTCTGGCAGGCTAGATTTCACTAATGGAAACAACCAAGTACTTGGATCTGCTGATGCTAGATTCAAACTGCTGAGAGACCTAAGATGAGATTTTAACTTGATTAACAAGGTGGGTAACAGAAGTTTTTCCTCTTGTGTTGCATTAAGAGATCACCAATTTTAATAGTTCCCTTATGTACACTTGTAATAAAAGATCCTCTCTTCCAAAATGTTCCTGTAAAGCTTGAATAACGTTTGGATAATTTTCCAATGTCTGGAAAAGTGCGATCTCATGAGTGTCATTTCTGATTTCCATCACTTGCGTTAAATACTGAAATTTGTCACTACTGTGCAAATTATCACTTTTGTGAATCCTCGAAACTGCAACCAAAAACTTAACCCTTCTCATAGATCCCTATTAAATTTCTTAATTTCTATTTTAGGAAGTTTATAAGTCTTCTGCTTATTATCCTAACTACATACTTTTCCTTCATGTTCAACGCTTAATGGGTGCCTACCATGTGCGGCATCAATACATTATTTACTCGTACCTGCATAATCTCAAATGCATCATACTTTTGATGCTTTCGTTCTCGTGCATCCATTATTTTACCATCTAATGCACTAAGTTCTGCCATCAATGCTTTTAAACAACTGAAATTTGATGTAAGTGAATCATGAAACTTGTTGTTGTTGTTAGCTAATGCTGGATTTCTGACAATGAAGCCATTAATCCTCTTGCTCTCCAATATTTTTTCACTGATGGATGGGGCACTAGAAGTGGCCGGGCATATTTGAAGGTGGTCTCGATCCATTTCCTCTTGCAGATCACATAGAGCACAGAGTGGTGAAGAATATATCCCAATTCTGTTTAAATGTTTTGCCAGACAATCATGTCCTGTAATCAACCTGAAGGTTGCAACTGCTGTTTTTCGAGGATACTCAGGAATCACTGTTTGAATGTTTGGTAGTTCCCATCTTTTATTCTTTGATTTTTCATAGTAATATTTTGCAATAATTTTTTTGAATTCAGAGTTGACTAATCTTTTAGCTGCATAAAATGGTAGATTAACTATAGATTTTTGTACACCGCTGGTACCCTTTTTTGCAAGAAAATCAGCTTTCTCATTACCACTCAGTCCACAGTGAGCCGGTATCCATTGGAAGACTAGGTGTTTTTGAAGTGCTGTTAGATGGCTAAGCATCTTCCAACATTCTATAATAGTTTGGTTTTTTGGTGACAACTTGGAAGTAATTGCTATAATTGCTGCCCTGGAATCTGAGAGAATAACTGCTTGCTGAAAATGTGAAATTCTGTACAAAAGATTTTGTAGGGCCATTCAAATTGCTTCAATTTCTCCATCAAAGTTAGTAGTTCCATAACTTAAAGATTTGTAATAGGAAAAGAGGTGACATGTGACTCCAGCACCTGCTCCATCTTGGTTTGATATCAATGATCCATCAGTATAAATGTGGAGCCACTCATATCTGGAAATCTAGTATGGATTGTCTCTAATGCCAATAATTTTAGAACACTAGTTGGAGTATCACTTTTTTTAACTTCTTCTGTCAGGTGTAAATAATATGTGATGTCTAATGTATGTGTTGGATTGACTTTAGATATGAAGTTTTCCTTTGAATTAGGAAGGTGTACATCCTTCTTGATGTCTTGAATTTTGGAAAGAAAGCTCTCCTGAGTCTTTAGTGTATGTGTAAAATTTCTCTTGTGCCATGTATTGAATGGGAGTCTGATCAACTTTTCATGTTGAATAAGAGCCGCTTTTTCTATTTCATATTCAATGGGGTATTGGTTGGTTAGTATTTTCATAGCTGCTATTAGTGTGGTTTTGATAGCACCTGTAATTAATCTCAGACTTTGGTTTTGAAAGATTTGAATTTTTTTTGTGTTTGCTGTTACAAGAACTTCGCTGCAGTAAGTAAATAATGGTTTTATATATAAATTGTATGTTGTGTTAAGCGTTGCTCTGGAACATCCCCACTTCATTCCTGTTAGACGTTTTAACAGTGAAAGGCGCCTCTCTGCTCTTTGTATTACATTTTCTATTTGTTTGGTCCATGTAAGTTTGGTATCAAATGTAACTCCTAAATACTTTGCTTCCTTTGTTTCTGGTAATTATTGACCCTCAAAATTTAGTTTTATTTTTAGTGGTTTTTTTCTTAGTGAAAAGATTTGGTAGTTTGATTTTGTTGTATTAACAGTCATTAAATTTTCTTTGGTCCACCTCTGTAAATTGGTTAAGGATTGTTGCATGGTTTTTTCTAGTTCTGTACTTTTGCTTTTTGGTTTTGAAGTCCACATTACTAAATCATCAGCAAATAGTGCACACTTCACGCCTGATTCTTGTATTTGTTGTGGTAGATCATTAATAAATATATTAAAAAGTGTAGTGCTGAGCACTGCACCTTGTGGTAAGCCACGGTGTACTTGTTTATATTTAGATATATTTCTTCCATATCTGGTTGCAATAAAGCGTTGTGTTAGGAAATGACATAGCCATGAAAACATTGGACCTTGTATCCCTATTTTTTTTACTTTCTTTAGTAGCTTTGTTCTGCATATAGAATCATATGCACTTTGAAAATCAATAAAAACTGATAAATTATCTGCTTTTCTATTGAAGGAGTCTTTGATTTCTTGACTGAGAAGTAAGACTTGTTCATTTGTAGAGTGGAACTCTCTGAATCCAGCTTGACATGGGGATATTAAATTTTGTGATTCTAGGAACCAATTTAACCTGTTTGACACCATTCTTTCCATCACTTTTGCTATTATGCTGGTAAGAGCTATTGGTCTATAATTTTTTATTTCTGATGCTGTTTTGTCTTTCTTCAAGAGTGGGACAATTATTGCTTTTCGCCATTCAGCAGGTACAGTGGTTTTCCAGGATAGATTGTAGAGTTTCAGTAGTTGTTGTTTTGCTGTTTTTCCAAGGTTTTTTATGAACTCTGGATGTATGTGATCTGGTCCAGGAGACTTTTTGTTTTTTAGATTATTTATTGCAATGTTCAATTCTTGCATATTAAAATTTTGAAAAAAGATATTGCACTGAGTGTTAGGATTACATTCTCTTTCTTGTTTCAAATCTTTCTTAAATTCTTTACGTTCCTTTTTATTATTTCTTGTTACTTTGTGTGAATTAGCATAATACGAGGGCCGTTCAGAAAGTAACCTCCGGTTGATTGCATAAAATTCACCAAGTTAAATAAAAATATTTTAATATATACATCTTACAACTACATCTTTGCACTATTTTTCTACATAGTTTTCCATAACGATTGAGGCACTTATCGTATCTGTTCACAAGCTTTGAAATTCCTTCTGCATAAAAATCACCCGCTTGTGCCTGGAGCCAGCCTGTGACCGCATCTTTGAGCTCTTCGTCGTCATCAAACCGCTGGGACCAGAGCCATTTCTTCATATGCATGAAGAGGTGATAATCGCTTGGCGCCAGATCTGGGCTGTAAGGTGGATGGTTGACAACGTCCCACTTGAAGGACTCAAGAAGGGCTGTTGTTCTACGAGCAGAGTGAGGACGGGCGTTATCATGCAAAAAACGATACCAGAAGTCAGCATACCACGGCGTTTGTTCTGTATGGCCCGTCGTAATTTTTTTAGTGTTTCACAGTACACGTCTTGATTAATGGTCGTCCCACATTCCATGAATTCAACCAACAACACCCCTTTTGCATCCCAAAACACCGTTGCCATCAATTTTCGGGCAGAAAAATCTTGCCGGGCTTTTATTGGTTTGGTAGGCGAATTTGAATGTGCCCACATCTTTGATTGTTCTTTTGTCTCAGGGTTCACGTACTTATCCAGGTTTCGTCCCCGGTCACGATTCTGTTTAACAATGGTTCACCTTCGTCCTCATAACGTGACAGAAAGTCTAATGCAGAGGCCATTCTTTGAGTTTTGTGGTGGTCGGTAAGAATTTTGGGCACCCATCGTGCACAGAACTTACGGTAACCCAATCTTGCTGTCACTATCTCGTACAAGAGAGTCTTAGAAATCTGTGGAAAATCAGTAGACAACTCCGACATTGTGAAACGTCCGTTTTCACGAACTTTTGCATCAACTGTCTGAACGAGTTCGTCCATCACCAATGATGGTCTACCACTCCTCTCTTCATCATGAACGTTTTCTCGTCCACTTTTAAATAAACGTACCCATTCACGGACCACTCCTTCACTCATAACTCTTGGTCCGTACATGGCACAAAGCTCACGATGAATAGCTGCTGCAGAATATCCTTTGGCTGTAAAAAACCTTATAACAGCACGCACTTCACATTTGGCGGGGTTTTCTATTGCAGCACACATTTCAAACGGCCACAAACACTAAACTAGCGCAGGTACGATGTTCACTCGACCACGGCTTGATGCCGACTGACCTGCTGAGTGCGTGAATGCACAGATGGCGTCGCTACTCCCCCCAATACCCGCACTGTGACCGATCGGAGGTTACTTTCTGAACGGCCCTCGTATTTATTGAATGTTTCGGCTATGACTGCATCATTTACTAACATTTTATTGTTGTGTATGATAGGTGTGCTGTTGTTTTCTTTCCTGTCCTTGACATTTTTTATGAACTTATGAGCTTTGTTACCATCTGTCCTATAATCCATTTTTTCTAAGAAATTATTAAAGTGATTCCTTTTAGCAGTATTAATTTCTTTTTTTAGTGAGGCACATTTCTTCCGCCATATTTGTGTATCCGATATGTTTTTTGTTTGTTCAGCTGTATTTCTAGCTATATCCCTTTGCTTTTTCAGTTCTTCTAACTGGGGGTTTTAAAAGGGTTTGAAATTTTTAATTCTTCCACGAGGAATATGTTTTTTGCAGTTTCTAGGATGACTTTAGAGAAATTTTTGTTCTTATCTGGTTGGTCATGCAGCTGTGAGTTTGTTTGTTCTTTAAATTTATGTTCCAGTTCAGTTTTATATGTGTTCCAGTCTGCTTTTTTGAAGTTCCAATACAGATTTGTGTGATTTTGACTGTTATTTGTATTCTCTAGTTTTATTTCAGCAATTACTGCTCTGTGACCAGAACTTGGATCTTCTATAACTTGTTTTTTAATTTTTGAAACAGTATCTGTTGTAGCTAACAAGAGGTATGGGTTACTGCCCGCTCCAGAATAATGTATGAAGGTTGTGGGATCTTCTTTACTATAAATCAGTTCAAAAGTTGTGGTATTCAAAAATTCTTCCACTATCTTACTGTAGAATCCACTTTTTCATAACCCCATCTTTTGGAATGTGCATTGAAATCCCCAATTACGATTGTTTTATTTAATTGGTCAACAAGTGAGAGATCTGGTTCATTCCTGGGAGGATTGTAAATACTGTATAAATGTAGATGTGTTTTGTTGTCCCAAAAATTTAGCTTTATTAATTCACTTTTATCTGTGTTATCCATTTCTTTAACAATTTCAAAGGAGGTTTTAATATCCTTTTTGACTCCAACTAATATTCCACTACTTATCTGTCTATTTTTGGGTAGTAAGTGCAGTAAAAATCCAGTAAAATTGAAGTATTTAAGTTGGTCATTTGTAAGATTTGCTTCTTGTATTACAAATATATCAATGTTATAGTCAAATACAATTTTATTCAGTTCTACTCTTTGTTTGTGTGAGACTACCCGCATTCCATTGTAGAAGTCTGATGTTAGATCTTCTATTAGTATAATGTTTGGGTTCTCGAGAAGTAGTCCCCGCCTGGAGATCCGAATGGGGGACTATTTTAACTCCGGAACATTTTACCCCTCGAGTCATATTTCATAAAAAAGAGAGCAATAGCAGTAATAGTAACTGTTTTTTAGAGAGCACCATATTTTTATGTTTTGGCGGTCACATCGCTCTCTCACAACCCCCAGAATGTCTGGGGGACCACACCTGTCGTTGGTTTATGGGTCTCACCGACCTGACCGGGAGAATTATCAAAATAAATTCACCGACCATATCCTCTGATTACCAATCAGAAGACGTATTACATGCCATGACAGGTCAGCATGTTAGGGGTTAAGGTTTTATAGAAAAATTAGAGAAATGGAGAGGTTGGAAAAATAAAGACTCCCTAGCCCTCAGGAACCCTAATAGCATCGGGGTCGGAAGAGAACAAGAGATGACCAAGGTAAGGTCAGATAGGAAAGTTACAGTGAGGAGCTAAACACCAGTAAGTGGAAGTAATGTTCTGCTCAGCTTGGGTACCTTGTGGTTGCCATTCACATATCCCCTAAACGGAGACCCCTGAGTACATGAAACTTGGGAGACGTATCTGTTGCAAAAATTCCTTTTAAATCATTGATCTCCTTTGTGAAGCTCTGTCTCGCAGGTATCCTAGCTTTCTTCAGTTTATCCATCTGTTTTCTTTTCGTCAGAATTTAGTGATTAAACTAGGCACCATATTATGCGTATTTGAGTCATGAATACACTATTCTTTAACAAATATATTATTCTTTCTCTTCTAGAATAGGAATTACCACGGTTCCATCATGTCGGGGGTCAACAAATGTTATAAATGTACATTGGAATCTCAAATCTGACTCCTTTTTATATATTTTTCAAACTCAAAACTCTTGTTACATAAATTCTATAAAATTATCATGATGGAATAAAGAGACTATTGTCACTTCAACTTTTTATAATAGATGACAACTGAAGTCAAACTAAACATCTGCCATTGCTAACTACATTCCCAACAGTTTACATTTATAACCAAGAAAAGAGTAAAGATAGAATAAAGCAAAGTCAGGGCCATGGTGTAGTTGTGCATGACCTGCATTAGAAAGAAACATAGGCTTTTGTATCTATGTACAGTTACAACAATGAAGGAAAATTTACAAGTGTAATGGCCTAAAGTTCACAGCTTTCATAATTTGGAATATTTCAGATAACTAAACCAGGTTTGTGAGAACATTTTTCTAAGCTTCTAGAAGAATCCTAGTCTTGTAAGGACATAACTCATATTAAGAGACTTTAGAGTGTTAAAGGGGGTAATGGATGAACTTTCTATTTTGCACAATTTTAAAGCTATATACTTCATTTTTTGTACAAATGTTTGAGGTGTTATGTGAAACTATTTGGCAGGGTTTCACTTTTGTATGTGAGCTTTGGAATTATTGAAATTTGTTTTAAAAATGTGCAAATTTTAAAATGGAAATCACTCTACACTTTTTTTAAAAAAAAAGTTTGAACATTTTTTTACAAAGCCAACAACTCATTCTAAAAATGTTTATGCACGTTTTTGTGATATCTTAACTATAAGGGTAATTTTAAAAAAATAAACTGCACAGCAAAAATTTCAAAATTTGTGCAATCTCTATACACATTTTATTTATAATCTCTAAAAGTAGCACCTGATTTGTGCATGTTATTTCATTTTGAAAGAATAAAAGTGTAGTAAAAATCAAAGTAGAGAAAAATGAGTTTATAAGTTTGGATGCAGTTTAAGCAGATATAATGACTTACAGACCTTCCTAGAAGTGTCCAGCTTTATGGGTGACAGTGCTTCTGTCACAGTGGTTTTCTGCCTGACCATTTTCACAAGTATACAAATCTATATATATACAATATGCAATTATTTACTAAAATATTTACACTGGAGGACTACACTAAAATTTACACTGGAGTTTGCTTACAGTGTAATATAAATTAGATAAACCACATCATAAGAAATTGTCTGAAAATACTTTCTAACACAATATGTGGTTGATATAACCAAAACAGGAAGTTAATCTTTGAGGAAGAAGCCACAAAATTGAAATGAAAGTTACTCTATGTTCCCAATTCATTCGGTAGAAAGCTGATCTTATGTGTGTTACACAACATCTAGCCCGCTCAGTGGGTTATCAGATTCTTTTATGGAAATGTAGGACACATGGTAAAAAATGTAGGACGTTTGACAAAAATGTTGGACATTATCAGTCAATGCAATAATTATGTAAAGTTGCAATTTAAATGCTATTTATATATACCCACAGGCATATATACCTATATTTTCTTAATATCCTGAAACATACAATGTTAAATATGATCATCTAGTCCAGTGGTGTCAATCGTGGCCCCGAGTGGCAATGCCACAGAGAGAGCCAGTCACCGTGCCCGGGGCATAGCAGGCCAATCCGTTAGAAACCAGTTCAGTGTAGTTTTCCGTGTGATGCAGGCAAAGCAATTCACACACAACTAAAGTTTTTAAAATTATACTTCATTAAAACAATACCTTTGACTGAATCAATAGATAGTATGTTCCTTTCATCTATTCACTGTACTTTTATTAGTGAAAATGCTCTTTCGACATTAGTGTTGTGTGCACGAACATGTTCCCTTTTTCTACCCTTGAAATACTTCTACTTTAACAACAATGCATCATTGAATTTGCATTTTTGTTTCGGCATTTCGTCTTGTAATAAAAGCACTGTGCATTAACTGCTAACTTTCCACTTCCTTATTTTTCGATAACCAAAATGCAAATGGAAGTGAAAGTAAAGCATCGCTTTGCTTTGCTTTGCTTCCTCAGAATACTAACCTTTTGCCTTAGAGTATAAATGCTGCATTGCCAATCTGTCATTTAGTGTTATTAATGCATGAGTATGCTCTTTGACTGCAGCCAGTGTAGCCACGTTGCCATAGTTGCAGTTGTGGCTAATAACTAATTATTCATTTCTATTTTGCCAATTCTTTTCTAACAACCAGCATTTGTTTCTGAAAATTTAAGACATTAGAGACTTTTCAAAAATTCCTCCCTGGTAATTATTATTTTATTTATGCCAACAAACTTACGGTTGGTGTTTTTAAACACACAAGCCGTGTGTGGGCAAAGTTTGAGAGGTAGAACTGGAACTTAAAAATTCAATGCCACAACTGGGATTTGAACCACTGGGATTTGAACCGGGCGGCTGCTCTAACCATTGAGCTATTGTGACAAACTGCCAGAATGGCATCAAATTCTCAAACCAGTTCGTATTTCTCCTGGTAAACCACAAAGGCAGTCTCACGTCAGAGACAAATTACCCCAATGGTGACTTACTATTGTAAGTACTTTATGTCCCAGGATTAAATAACCCGGTAAGCGGGTTCAAATCCCAGTTGTGGCATTGAATTTTTAAGTTCCAGTTCTACCTCTCATTCCTCCCTGGATTTCAGACAAATGGTTAAATTGTAGGGCATCCCCGCAAATCTCCAGACCTCTGGTAACCCTATCCCTCAGGGATATTTAAGGAGTGAGGACCTTTAAATATGATGCAACTAAAACAATATCCAAGCACCATAGCACTTTAAAACTTTGCATATATTTACTTCAAACCCCCTAGTATTTTTTGGTACAAAAAAAACCAAAATATGAAATTTTGTCATTTTCGGCCATATTTTCACCCATTTGCCCCCTTAATATAAAGTGGAAATTTAATATTGTTGTGAAAGTCTACATTATATTTAATTATAATTGTGTTGTCATAATTAAAACAAAGTTATTATTCATTTGGAATTAACATTTGCTCAGATAGTCCCCTTTTGCACGCTGTCAGACCTTACAGACTTCAACATATTTAAAACTGCCTTCACTCTAATCAAGAGTTATAAACCTATAATATATCCTTTAATGTATGTCATTAAAGTGAATGCTGATATGAATACAGAAATCTAATAGCCGTATTTGATGTCTGCACTAAACAAGTTTGTGCTTTCAGCTACCCAATGGCTTCCGCAGAAGAACTGGCAGAAAATTCAGATAATTGTGCTATATGTTGGGAGAAAATGGAAACTGCAAGAAAGCTACCTTGCAGCCATCTCTTTCACAAGTAAGCAACAACTAATATTTTTATTTTGCATTTAGCATTGAACTGGAACAAGTGTAATATAGGTTGACTTAGAATTGATAGTAATTCATAATGTTGCTGTATACAGGCTTAGAGGGTGCATGCATAACGTAGGGCGCTAACACATGAGAAATGAAAGTAGCCAGCAGTACTAGCACACTATTTACACAATGTTGAAATTGTTTAGTTGGCAATGCATATAAGATGATGTATACTTGTACGCAATGTGTGTACATACGTAATGTAGATACAAAGAAGACAGGAAACTCAATTCTTGTTACTTTTACTGCTAGTGTGTGTTAACTGTAAGATATACACTGTGTGATAGCTTTCATTCAATAGTGACATTTTACTTACCCTTACATACCTCAGTTCAACCCAAAAGATCTCCCAAATGTAACACCGAGCACCTTTAGTTACAGAATAAATGAGGATCCCCTCATATCACAATGAAGCAAATTAATTCACAAATCACATAACCTGAAATAATTATGAAATGACAAGCTCATGCAGTTGTACAGTAAGTAGATAACCTTAAATGGGAAAATGGGAAAATTTCATAATATACTATTTATTTATGCCAACAAACTTACTGTTGGTGTTTTTAAACACACAAGCCATGTGTGGGCAAAGTTTGAGAGGTAGAAATACAAACTGGTTTGAGAATTTAATGCCATTCTGGCAGTTTGTCACAATAGCTCAATGGTTAGAGCAGCTGCCTGGTAAGCGGAAGGTCTGTGGTTCAAATCCCAGTTGTGGCATTGAATTTTTAAGTTCCAGTTCTACCTCTCATTCATAATATACGTTTATAAAAGAAATACAATGTTGTGTTTTAGAGACATGAACCATATAACCTGAAATAACTATGAAATCATAAGCTCATGCAGTTGTGTAGTAGGTAGATAACAGGAAATTACAAATATATTTCATAATGTATGTTTATGAAACAAATAACTAAAGCCAAAAGAAACCCTAGTGTAACAGCCCTTCATGGGCCAAAGCTTGTTGCCCGGGCTGCTGCGTCTCCCACCTCTGCCCACTACAGGCGCCATTAGTGCAGTGCAGAACTGGAGAGTGGGACGTGGTCAGTGCCCCCAAGCCCTCCCAGCCAGTTATGTGGCCTCCATGACCTAGGGTTACTACTTCTTTAACAAGTAGCTCCTCATTTGGCTCCTCAGGTACCTAATGAGGCTTATTGCACCGCATGCCAGACCTCCCAGCGGGGGAAAAATCCCCACCCCCACCTTGGGGAGTGAACCTGGGTCCTCCGTGTAGGCACACTACCATCATGCTACAGAGGCAGTCCTTATGAAGCAAATCTTCTTAATAGGCACTACAACTTCATTGACTGAATGTTTTGGCCTTCTCTACAATTTTCTTCCATTCAATGCGATCTTTTGTCAGGGTTACCCAATTTCTTATCTTCATATTTTTTAAATCTTGGTGTATGTCATCACTCCATCTGTTTTTAGGTCTACTCCTTTTTCTAGGTTCGAGAGCCTTCCATGTGTATACTTTTTTAACTGTTCTCTCATTTGACATTCTATACAAATGTCCAAACCATCTAAGTCTCTGTGCTGTCGTTTTTTTATTCTTTTATTTAACTCTTCATTCCTCAGAGTCCTTCATTGTCCTCTGTCTTTAATTGGTCTAAAAATTCTTCAAATACAAAGTTTTATAAGTTATGAAGTAGATTTTATCTTATATATTTAAACGAGCAACTCTTGTATATATATTTATTCCACGCAACTTGGAAACGGCTCTAACGATTTCGATCAAATTTGTAATCAGATAGGGTTTTGCTTTTTAAGTTCAGCTATATAGGTGTAATTCCCAAAAAAATGCGATTTTACATAAAAAATAACATTTTTTATTCCCGCCTCTACGGTGCAATTCTTGTATATACTCACAGTATTTCAGAAATAGCTCTAAAGATTTGATTAAATTTTTGTATACATGCATGTTACATACACAGCATTTTCTCTACTCACTTTTAGGTAACACATTCACATCTCTTTCTCTATTCACTCTTCTATAAACAATTTTCCATAAAAATGTGGTTTTGCACCAAAAAACATTTTTATCCGCTCATTTAAAATAAGTCATACCATGTTCTATATGTTTGAAATATAAATGCTATTACATTCAGTCTGTTTTCGCCTCTCACTTTTAGGTAACACATTCATAAGAGGTAGAACTGGAACTTAAAAATTCAATGCCACAACTGGGATTTGAACCACAGACCTTGCGCTTACCGGGCGGACGCTCTAACCACTGAGCTATTGTGACAAACTGCCAGAATGGCATTAAATTCTCAAACCAGTTCGTATTTCTCCTGGTAAACCACAAAGGCAGTCTCACATCAGAGACAATTACCCCAATGGTGACTTACTATTGTAAATACTTTATATCCCAGGATTAAATAACCTTCACATGGTAATTATTATTTATTTATGCCAACAAACTTACTGTTGGTGTTTTTAAACACACAAGCCGTGTGTGGGCAAAGTTTAAGAGGTAGAACTGGAACTTAAAAATTCAATGCCACAACTGGGATTTGAACCACAGACCTTCCGCTTACCGGGCGGACGCTCTAACCACTGAGCTATTGTGACAAACTGCCAGAATGGCATTAGATTCTCAAACCAGTTCGTATTTCTCCTGGTAAACCACAAAGGCAGTCTCACATCAGAGACAATTACCCCAATGGTGACTTACTATTGTAAGTACTTTATATCCCAGGATTAAATACCCTTCATAAATAACCTTGGCATAAATAAATAATAATTACCATGTGAAGGTTATTTAATCCTGGGATATAAAGTACTTACAATAGTAAGTCACCATTGGGGTAATTGTCTCTGATGTGAGACTGCCTTTGTGGTTTACCAGGAGAAATACGAACTGGTTTGAGAATCTAATGCCATTCTGGCAGTTTGTCACAATAGCTCAGTGGTTAGAGCGTCCGCCCGGTAAGCGGAAGGTCTGTGGTTCAAATCCCAGTTGTGGCATTGAATTTTTAAGTTCCAGTTCTACCTCTTAAACTTTGCCCACACACGGCTTGTGTGTTTAAAAACACCAACAGTAAGTTTGTTGGCATAAATAAATAATAACACATTCATATCTCTTTCTCTACTCACTCTTCTACAAATAAGTATACAAGTTTCTGTATGCTTGAAATAGAGGTGCTGCCTATTACATTCACAGTGTTATCTCTACTTACTTTTAGGTAACACATTCACATTTCTTTCTCTGCTCACTCTTCTATAAACAATTTTCCATAAAAAACACCTTTATCCCCGCTTTTAAAATAAGTCATACCATGTTCTGCATGTTTGAAATAGAAATGATATTACATTTACACTGTTTTTTCCTCTCACTTTTAGATAACACATTCATATCTCTTTCTCTACTCACTCTTCTACAAATAAGTCATGCAATTTTCTGTATGTTTGAAATAGAAATGCTACATATATTCATACTGTTTTATCTACTCACTTTTAGGTAACACATTCACATCTCTCTCTACTCACTCTTCTACAAATAAGTCATACAATTTCGTGCATGTTTAAAATAGAAATGCTACGTATTACATGCACACTGTTTTCTCTACTTGCTTTTGGGAAACACATTCATAATTGTTTCTCTACACACTCTTCTAGAAATAAGTCATACAATTTTGTGCATGTTTATAATGAAATGCTGCGTATTACATTCACACTGTTTACTATGCTCACTTTTAGGTAACACATTCACATCTCTTTCTCTACTCACTCTTCTACAAACAATTCAAATCATCTATACAACTTGGATGTTTGTATATATCTAACTGTTAAGCTCAAAAACCGCTTAACCGATCACTGCGAAATTCGGCACGTATATGTATTTTTTCATGGGGAAATTTTTTATGGTAACAATTTTACTACACAATATATTACTTTCAGATGGTTTTCTACTCGCATTTCTTTTACATAGTATGTTCATTTATCCTCTGTTTGCCCTTCAACATACAATTCATATAATATTCTATGATTGAAATATAAATGCAACGTATTACATTCACACGACTTCCTCAACTAATTCTTCCTTTACGAGGCACCATCAGTCTTCTTTCGCTACTCCCCCTTCAACATATAATTCATACAATTTGGTATGTTTGAAAAAGAAATACAACGTATTATATTCATACTATTTTCTCTACTCACTATTGTTTTACGTAACAATTCACATGTTATTCCCTCTCGTTTATCAACTTCATACATACCAACGCCTATACATATCGTATGTTGAAGAGTGAGTAAATTACAGAACAGGTTGACCGATTGCCATAAAAAGTGATATATCTAATTGTTTTCATGGCGAAGGTTTTTATGCAATCCATTTTACCACCCAACGTATTACGTTCACATGGTTTCTTCTACTCCTTTTTCTTTTACCTAACATACTACTCCCTCTTCTACAAACATACATTTTTCCATGCACTTGAAATATAAGTGTAACGTATAACATTCACACGGGTTTTCTACTCATTTTTATTTTACTAAACACAATCACATTTCTTTCACTACTCCCGTTTCAGTGAACAATTACGAACAATTCATACAATTTTCTATATGATTGAAACAGAAATGTGTAGTACATCCACATGGCTTTATCAACCAGCTTTTCTTCCTGTAGTATTTGTTATTGTTCAACAGTGCTTTTGCTTAGCATTGCTCTGGTGCTTTAATAAAAAATAAAGAAATAGTTAAAAAAGTAAAGTAATCACAATTGATGTCAGGAGTGCGCCGAAAAGCACGATTGGAACAGTTGATGAAATAAATGTTAGCCAAGATGGTCATAATGGGAAATGAAATGAATTCTGGAATGCGGCAGAGGAAACAAATATGAAAACCAAATTGGAAAAATGTAAACTACGGAATAGAAAATGTAGGAACAAAGATGGACAAAATGAAAACAAAAATGGAAGGCAAACTGAAAATGTAAACTCTGAAACAGAAAAGAAGAAGACGGGAATATGTAATATGAAGGTAGATCTATTGGAGAATACTAACGAGCGACTGGCCAGAGTAAAGAAGCCATGGAAGAACTGGACGGAAAGATAAAGGACCTTGTGAATGTGTTAATGCCCTGGAGTCAATCACAGCAGCAAAGAACTGAACTCCATAACAGAGCAAAACGAAAACGCCAAACTGGGTGGATATCTATGGGGGAGGCCTACGTTTAGCATTAGACGTTTTACAGTTGAAATGATGGTGTTTATGAAATATTTGTTGCTCGAAAATGACTCTTCACAATTGCGACTAAATTGTTATTTAGTTAACGTTTTGACTTTCAGGTTATCTAAATAAGTATCTTCTCCCACTAAAAACAGGATTTCACAAAAACAGAGGCGAAAAACGCCGAGCGAAGCTCGGTCGCCCAGGTACTGTATTTGAAGGAATCTCAAAATCAAACAATTGTTCATGACAGCTTAAATTTATTAATTGAATATCTTTTATTATTTAATCTGCTATCAATTTGTGGAAATTATCATTATGATTAACCTTGCTTCAACATTTCAGTCATATTTATGTAATTGATAATTATTTTGCATCATACCATGTTTGGAGGGAGATTTGAAATGTGAATTAATGTTATTTATGGCATGACTGAAATGAACTTCAAGTCATATATAGTCATAATCGCATGACTTCATCAGAATAATTTTGACAAAATAAGAAAATGTATTATTGAGAGGGGCAAAAGCCAAGCAATGTTGCTATAGTTACATACAAAATATTTTTCAAACAGCACTTGGTCAACATGTTTGGAAGACAAGCCATTTTTAGTAACTTACCAAAAAATTACACATATGGTTTTGGGTATGCCACTTAGTTGGAAATGCTTAAAAAATTGAAGAAATATTGTAACAACATGAAAATAATAATAATAATAATAATGATGATGATGATGATAATAAAAAAAACTGTGCAGTAAAATAAGTTAGTAAATTTAATTGGAAAAGTGAAATTTGTGTTTTATTCCCTGGCCATGACCTGAGATTTCGATAAGAGTTCTCATTGCTCATCAGGCAACATCATAAAAACGACTGTACTAAATGTCACCTCAACAAGTGACTACATTTAAAACCTACATTAAAACGGCTGCATCAAATGGTGCCTCAATGTATGGCTAGCTAAATGACATTTACATGCCTCATACATAAAAATGACTGCATCAGTTACATATGGCAGGTGATTGACAAATGAAATGCTTTAAATATCCGATTTTACTGGAAATAATTGTCACAAATGATTTTAGATTCAGATTCCCATTAATAACTAACAGCTAAAGGGAATGAGAAAAAGAAAATCTTCACTTCCCGACACTAAAGGTTCCTAACTAAAGGTTCTCACTGTGATTTTGAGATTAACTTCCCACACTATTTGAACAGTCACACCAATGTATGAGAAAGAATCAGAAATAGTAACGTTAAGTTTGCATACTATTTAAATTATTTATAAAAGTTTACCATATTTTCCGCAAAGAAAGATTCCACATATACTATATATGTTCAAATTACAAGAAAACTATCCCCTTGAGAGCAAAATTCTGATTTCAGATTTGAATTTAGCAATGTGAATTCCTTTAGAAATACATATTTTCATTCCAGAAATAGAACCTTTGAAGAACAGTGTAATCTAAGAATTCTTTATATTAAATTCCAATAATATAACTAAAACCCCCAGTGCAACAGCCCATGAAGGGCTGCAGCTTACCGCCCGGCCACTGCATCTCCCACCTCTACCCACTACAGGCATCATGAGTGGAGTGCAGTACTGGAGGGTGAGGCGTGATCAGGCACCGAGCCCTCCCAGCCAGTTATGCGGCTTTCACAACCTTAAATAATATAATTACAAACTTAAATTTTACAACAAGACTATTTTATGATAATCCTGTAAGGCAGGCTACTCCCAATAAACATTTGTCAACTGTTTCAGTTCATGTTTGCAGTCTTGGCTGGAACAAGATACTTCTTGTCCCACTTGCAGAATGGTACTCAGTATTCATAGTCCTGCAGGTATGGATGCAGCCAGCCGTTTAGAGCACAATCTACTTACAGGAGACAACCAAGGTGACAACCAGGCAACTGCCAGAAGACCTCCAAATCACTTCTTCCACTTTGACGGTAAGAATGTCTGAAATTCTATGTTTAAGAAGCCTGCATGCTGACTACTAGTCTGCAGGTGCAAATACATATCAAGCACCTTTTAGTAGTCCTAATTCACCTTTCCAACTTAGTGCCTACAGGTTAATGTGAAAGAATAATATAAAAAGCCCACCTTCACAGTGTAGGGATAATGTATCTGCTTCACATTCAAGAGCTCTTGAGTTTGAATCTTGGTTAGGGTAAGTTACCTGGATAAGTCTTTTCTGGGTTTTCCCTTATCCTGAGAAGAAGAATGTTGGATAACTCTTAAGCTCTAGGGAACCCTGGGCCCTTTGGAGCATTATTTCAATCATTTCATTCATACCTATCTGGTTAAAGGATATTAAATTTAAAAAAAAGGATCTACTAAGACGAGTTACTTTTAGATATGAACATTTGAGAACCCTTTGGAAATTTATCCAGATACTAGAATCAGAATAGAAGATTTAATGTGCATATAATTGTCTTTGGTATGGTAGCTCACTGGTAGGACATTGGCATGGAAAGCAACTTCATAGCTTTAAGTCCTGGCCATGGCATTGAATATTTCAAATCTTGTGTAATTTCCCAACTGACACATTTGTCCTACTATAATGTTTCAGAAATTATGGTTGCAGTGACACAGCTCTGAACCATCAGTGTAAATGAAAGATAATGTTAGTATATAGAAAGGTATTTAATGCATCAATTTGATTCTGGTTATTTATTACATAATATTTTTTGTGTGTGATATATTTTGAAATTTGAAGATAGTTAATTTCCGGTCTCTCTCTTTTTTGCTGTAGGTTCTCGCTATGTATCATGGTTGCCAAGTTTTTCAGTGGAAGTTACACATACTCAACTGTTACGATCTGATCAACCACAACCAGCCCAGACCTCACAACTTGATGCTATGGCAAGACAGGTTTGGCACTTTATTTCATGTGATATTCGTAAAATTTAGAGAACAGTAAAGTTATTAAATTATATATTCTGGATTTCACATGTCAGCAGCATGAGAATGAAATTTTTGATCAATCAGATTATGTAATAGAAAGTTGACATGAAAAAATAGGTTTTTTTGGAAATTTTCTAGTTTACAAAACTATACTATTATTCATGTTAATGATTTTCGTTTTGCAGTATATTTTGCACATTTCTGTTATATCCCATCTGGTCATCTCTCTGTAACCATATATGCCATTGAATTGACTTTTCAAGTTTTAATAAGGAGATGAAAACAAAATACTTCAGTACAGAATTTGTAGTTCCAGAAACTTGTCTGACAAAAATAGTAGTATTTTCTAGAAAGCTTTGGGAAAGACAGCACTTACCTTTTCCAAAATTTAATCGAGAAAAAGAATTTATAACTGAAGTTGCCTACTTAGTTCCAAATTACATAAACATAAAGTAGTTATACCATTAATATTGCGTAATTTGGAAGATCAGTGAAATTATGCCTTAGAATTAGTGTTGAGGAATGTCTTCCTCATTGTCAACAAGACTCATCTTACTAATAATTGATTCTCGGGTGATCGGCCGCATCAAATGTATAAAACTCAAGCTTTCGACCATTTGATTCTCCATGGTCTTGATCAGGAACAAATGCCAAGTTAAAAATATGCAGTTATATATACACAAACAAGGTGAGCATCAGGAACAAATGCCAGGGTAAAAATCATGCTGGTATAAATACACAAACAAGGTGTGTGGAGCCGGGTAGGTCTTGGTGGAGAGACCTTGATTGGCTGCTTGCTTAAGGTTTTTCTGCACTGTCAGTCAGCCGCTCTGATCTGCTTGAATTGTCTATGACGGTATGTTTGATGGCTGATGCCCAAGCCATGCTTAGTTTGTGTCCAGAGCCTCTGTTAAAATTCGGTGGATGTAATTTGATTTCTATGGATTCCTTGATAAGCCGAGCGGTCATCAACTTTAGTGTCATCAAACTTTATTCTGTGTACATTATCAATACTGTGTTGTGCCAGAGCTGATTTTTCAGGTTGCAGGAGTCTGATGATTTCTTTATGCTCCTCGCGTCTCTCTTCAGTGGTTCTTCCGATTTGGCCGACACATACCTTTCCACATTCACATGGTGTACTGTAGGCTCCCGGAATCTTGAGTCCCGCGGGGTCTTTAACTGGTCTTAAATATTGTCGAATTTTCTTGGGGGCTGTAAAGAATGTTTCAGTATTGTGCTTGGAGAAGATGCGTGAAATCTTGTTCGTTGTGGTGCCATAAAAGGGTATGAAGGCCTTAATATTGTTACTCTTTGTGTTGTTAGGAGGTGGTGGCTTGGATCTATTGTGTGTAACTCTTCAATAGGCCTCTTTGATATTGTGGTCTGTGTAGCCATTCTGTTTTAGGGTGTTTTTGTTGATTTATGCTTCCATTTGACATGTTGGCCCATTATTCTTTCTAATTTGGAAGACGTAAAATGATTCTATAACAATTTTATATGTGCTTGTTTCTACACGGTGTTAATTTTTACTTTCTCTACTGGTAAGCAGGGGAAGTATTGTATTCTACCCAAAAGCTCGATTACAATATTTCACTGGAATGTTTTGAGACCCCCTGAATCCAAAAAAAAGCATTTCTAGAAAAAGGAGTGTGTCTGTGTGTGCGTGTGCATGCACACACGCGCAAGTGTATGTGTAGGGGGGTGGGCTCTCTCTGTCAGTCTGTGGACAGCATAACTCATAAACAAAAAGTCGGTTAGAAACCGAAGTAGGTATTTAAGTTTAATCTCTTTCAAGGATGCGACATAAAGATTTTGAAGAAAATAGTCCCACCCTAAACTACCCTTTACATGAAAAATTTTGATTTTCTTGAAAATGGCTCTAACAATTTTGATTAAAATGCCATATGTTTAAGATATTTTTAAGACAAATGAAACGTATATTTTGAATGCTCTGGCTATAGCCTGTAGTCCTCTTTACTCTGGATGACTTTTGAATAACTCGTAAACCATAAGAGATAGACAGAATCTTACTATACCAAAAATGTAGATCCCGCTAAAACACACAATTTATGTCCAAATAAATTTTTTGTAGCGTGAACCATTTCAGAGATATTCCTTGTTATTTGTGGCAATTTTGGAAAACTTAAAAGTTTGGTGAAATGTAACATCGTTGTTCATTTTTTTTTTTATGTGTTAAGTGCGCAAAGAGAATGGGATCTCAAAGCTTTAAAAGATTTGACTATCGCTCAAAGCCTACTGTATTCCCATTGCATGTGCAAGAAAACAAGCAATAATTTCTGCAAATGTGTATCTTAACTAACACGAAGAAGATAGGAATAAGAGTTTGTACAAATGGTTTGTATAAGAGTAGAGAAAGTCATGTGAGTGAGACACATCAGATTTTTATTTGCGCCTTTGCTTTCCAATTTATGTCACTTCTTGAAGCGAGTCTACACTTAGCTAGAACTGCACATCCGCTTTGTGCCATCTAATGAAGTATAGTTGTGATTATCTTCTTTCTTGGAAGTTTGAAAACAGTGTTGTTATAATCAATTTAATCCAAAAAGGTTTAGTCGATTAATAACACTACACAACACTTCTAATTTTCCAGAACATTTAAGAGGTAGAACTGGAACTTAAAAATTCAATGCCACAACTGGGATTTGAACCACTGCAGCAGGTCTGTGGTTCAAATCCCAGTTGTGGCATTGAATTTTTAAGTTCCAGTTCTACCTCTTAAACTTTGCCCACACACGGCTTGTGTGTTTAAAAACAGCAACAATAAGTTTGTTGGCATAAATAAATAATAATTTCCAGAACATGTTTTGGAGGCTGATTTTCCTCCATTATCAACCAGACATTGACTGGTTCTCCCTGGTGTGGATGGTGATGTTTCCTCTGAGGTCTCTGGTGTTGGTTCAAGGAACTTGCTGAAAATATCCTTCTGGGGAATGTCGAAATTGAATACTCTGTTTCTGTTTTTCAAAATGAAGATTTGTTCCCATGTGGACAGCTCTTGTTTTCCTGTTATGTGTTTTCTGAGTTTTGGTTCTGACTTTGTGTTGTGTTTTTTTGTCCAAAAGTGAGTGGCAACTGCTGATTTTCCAACTGTTTGTTTTTTACTTTCTCTACTGGTAAGTAGAAGGAAGTATTGTATTCTACCCAAAACTTTGATGTCGAGATTTCACCGGAAATATATGTTTTGAGACGTCCTGAATCAACAAAAAAGCATTTTTAGAAAAAGATCTGTAGATGTGTGTGTGGGTGTGGGGGTGGGGGTGGGTGTGGGTGCGGGTGCGTCTGTGTGCATCTGTGTGTGTGTGTCTGTGGGCAGCATAACTCAAAAACGAAAAGTCTGTTAGAAACCAAAGTTGGTATTTAAGTTTAATGTCTTTTAAGGATGCGACATGAAAATTTTGAAGAAAATAGCCCCACCCTAAACTACCCTTCACATGGAAAATGTTTCGAAAATTTTGATTTTCTTGAAAATGGCTCAAACGATTTTGATTAAAATGTCATATGTTTAAGATATTTGTATGACAAATGAAATGTTTATTTTGAATTTTCTGGCTATAGCCTACGTAGTCCTGTTTACCCTGGATGACTTTTGAATAACTCATAAACCATAAGAGATAAACAAAATCTTATTACACAAAAATGTAGATCTCGCTAAAACACACAGTTTATGTCGAAATAAAATTGTTTGTAGAGTGAACCATTTCAGAGATATTCCTTGTTATTTGTGTCAGTTTCAGAAAACAAAACATTCATGAAATGGAACATCGTCGTTCATATTTTTATATGTTAAGTGTGCAAAGAGAATAGGATCTCAAACCATTAAAATATCTGACTATCGCTCAAAGCCTACTGTATTTTATAATACCTCTTACACCTACAAGGAAATAAGCAATAAGATAATTTGTACAAATATTTATCTCAACTAACACAAAGAAGATATAGGAATAAGAGTTTGTAAGAATGGTTAGTACAAGAGTAGAGAAAGTAATGTGAGTGCAACACATCAGATTGTTACGTTTATAAAACCACTTTACATAAATGACACCCAGGTATTTTGTATCTTTGAGGTGCCTAAATAAAAACAAGTTCATTCTTTACTTTCAAAACATGTCTCAGTGTTGAAGAAGACCAAATACTTAGTTTAGAACAGCCCCTTCTAAATAATGCTGAAGTTTCTAATATTTTTCCATGTATGGTTTTGTTTTACCTAAGGAAATCTAATCCATAAAGTTTCCTATGCGACATATTCATTGATGGATAGGTTAACCCAGGTGGCTTGCTCTTGGCGACTCAGAGTGATTTGTAAACAGTAGAACAGTTTATGATACAACAAAACAGCCGTGACTTGCAAAGTTATGAATTGTGATTGTTTTAAAAGAAATAAAGTGAAATAAAAGGTAACTGGAACTGTCATTTGTCACACTGGTATCAGGAGTGCGATGTAACAACCACGACAGAGGCAATGCTTGAAAAGGTATTGGCAAAAAATCCAGCAGATGAAGACAGAAAGTAATTGTGGAACGCAGCAGATGAAGACAGGAATGAATTTCAGAATGCACCAGATGAGGACAAAATCGTTAACTCTGGAATGGAGAAGATGGGAAGCAAAGTAACAACTGTGTAAATTCTGCAGTATACAAGACTGAGGCAAAAATGGAAGGTGTAAAGGCAGAAATGAAGACAGAGTTATCAGCAAAGGTTGATTAACAACTGAAGAAAGGCCTGGAAGAGTTTGGCAGAAGGGTGAAAGATCCTTGACCAACTCGTTAATGCCCTGAAAGATGTTGGGGAATGGCTCAGCACTGGAGGATGCTGGGGCATGGTCTAGCACTCAGATTCGATGGCAGTGCCAAGAAACTGAACCTTAGAATGGAACAGATGCTGGGTGAAAAACTTAAGAACTTGAAGGTCAAGGCACATCAAGCCACCGAAATATGATGGGATGTGAAGCTTTGAAATTTTCCACCAAGAATTCACCGCCGTCACCACCTACAAACGATGGTCAGCAGAAGCCATGTAGCTCATAGCTAGCCTCCAGGGATGAGCAGCAGAAGTAGTGAGTGCGATTTGCTGTGTCCAGAGACATTTGGAGACTTTCAAAAACCGTGTTAAGTAGATTTTCCGACGTTTCGCCGACGGGAAGCCTCTTTTATACCAGGATCAGAGACGTCCCATTTGCCGATAGGCAGCCAATAGCTGCCATGCTCCCCCCCCTTACAGGCCACGCCCTCACTCCATGTGCGACTATATATATATAGCGCGCTGGAAGTCATAGCTCTCTAATATTTGGACTCGGGAGTTCACTAATTGGATCACCCTGAAGATGCTGGACGCAGTTTTCAGCGAAACGTCGGAGGAAGGCATTCCATCGCGACCACGGCCCACAAGCCTGGAAAATCTACTTAACATAGTTGACAACGCCGGCCGTGAAAGCCTCAGCACTTATATTTCAAAAACCAGTTTGGAAACCACCATCTAGACACAGCCAGCTGAAGTCAGACTGCAGCAGCCAAGGGAGATGCTGCAGTTCGACCTAGGCATTGAAGAACTGGTGAACAAGGCTCTGATGTGCAGCTGGTTCCAAATGTTTTCCTAGCCATGTGTTCCTACTCGTGATGGTAAGGCAGGATGGCTTATCGTAAGTTATGCCAGATGGTCTCAGAGGTCAACTTGCCGGTTCATACCTTTTTACAAGGGTGAGGGATGTAATGTGCTTGTGTTGAAAGAAAATATCATTCCAACAGTTTTCTTAGACTGGCAGTAAGAAAATAATATCTGTATGAAGAAAACAACATTAACATTATAAATCCAGAACAAACTCCCAGCAAGGATGGAAACTAAATATTCAGTATTAGAGGCATCATATCACTGTAATGAAATTCAATTTTAAAAAGTTTAAATAATTTTTAATATACCATATTTTTAAAATGGACTGAAAAGTATAACATAATTTCCCCTAGTTCCATGCACTGTCCTGAAAATTTGTGATTGTGTATTTTTAATACCCATGAAAATAGTTGTAAGATTTAAAAACTAAAAATGTGTGGTGTGTGCAATAGTACTTGATGCATGAATAGTTCACCTAATCACTAAAAATTTTATTGCACTGCAAATGGTATGAACTGTTGTGTGAATTTTTTCAATGAGAGCTACTTCCTACATTCCTTACTATTATGTATTGTATTTTTATTTCCGCATTTTCAAAGTCTAACTTAAATATTATTGAAGCCAGGTGTGTAGAAATGTTATATTTTGCCTAAATATTGTATGATGTGACAGTGGCCATATAAAATATACCCAAATTAGGAAGTAAACGTCTTTCTCCATCCACTTTTACGGTAAATAGACATTATATATTATGCTTTTCACATGTTTCTTTTTTTTTTTTAAATTACAGAAAAGCTTAAGAGCGATGTGTATATTCTTATATATCCGATAGATATATCTTCATATTGGACATTCCTGTCTTCTCTTTTCCGTTTAGGAGTTTACATTTTCAATTTGACTTTCATATTTGTTTCCTCTGTTGTATTCCGGAATTAATTTCATTCCCCATTTTGTTCATCTTGGCTATCATTTGCTTCATCAACTGTTCCATATCGTGCCTTTCGTCGCACTCCTGACAGCAATTGTGATTACTTTACTTTTTTAAATATAGACTCAGGGGGGCCCTAATGACCAAGTTGTCGACGGGCCCTTAAACCCAATACACTCACACTCACTAGACTCAGGGGACTCCGTCTAGGGGATATGTGAATAGCGACCACAAGGTACCCAAGCTGAGCAGAACATTACTTCCACTTACTGGTGTTTTGCTCCTCACTGTAACTTTTCTATGTGACCTTACCTTGGTCATCTCTTGTTCTCTTCCGACCCCAATGCTATTAGGGTTCCCGAGGGCTAGGGAGTCTTTATTTTTCCAACCTCTCCATTTCTCTAATTTCTCTATAAAATCTTAACCCCTAACATGCTGACCTGTCATGGCATGTAATACGTCCTCTGATTGGTAATCAGAGGATATGGTTGGTGAATTTATTTTGATAATTCTCCTGGTCAGGTTGGTGAGACCCGTAAACCAATGACAGGTGTGGTCCTCCAGACATTCTGGGGGTTGTGAGAGAGCGATGTGACCGCCAAAACATAAAAATATGGTGCTCTCTAAAAAGCGGTTACTATTACTGCTATTGTGCTCTTCAAAATCATCAGTGAAAAATATTGGAGAGCAAGAGGATTAATGACTTCATTGTCAGAAATCCAGCATTAGCTAATAACAACATATTCATTGAAATCTCTCCAGACTTTACTCCATTAAACATTTTAAAAGTTCAACGCCGACCAAGACACCACCCTAATATGTGTGTACATGTCCTTTACTTCTCAATTGAGGAGCGTTTTTTCAAAACTCGATAGATGCACAAAATGCGTTTCTGAGAAAAACTGTTATTTCTATTTATTGGCAATACTAATTGGTTAACACAGCAAATATATTAATCATTCAATTCTCCTTCCTGATACTGTCCCATTGAATGTGAAAAGAAGCAAATAACATAGTTTGAAAGGTGCAAATTTGGGGTTTGAAGATGTGGAGTTTTTTCAAAAGCCGATAGATGCTGATCAACTATTCTCTGTGAGCGAGAAATTAAGACATGAAATTTCGTTATTTTTGTCATTTATTGTTTTTCTTGCTTTTTATTTAGGCATTTATTATTTTTTTATTTATTTTCACCTCTTTATAATACATACTGTACTATACAACCAGCATATTAATGTTTATAAGGATTATTTTACTAGCCATAAACTTGGAAACCAAGTACTGCTACATTCACAATAACATATATTTTGTTTTATTTATATAATAAACTAATTGAATACACACAAAGAAATTTCGAACAATATGAATAAGTAAGCTTTCACCTTTATTAGTGCTTGTGCAGTCTGTACACGGTTATTAGTTCGTTTCCGTTTTCCACATCTGCCTCTGTCTTAATCTTCATCAGTCCCATGTGTCAGTATATGGTGTACAGAATAAAAGATTGAAGAAGTTGTAAAATATGTCTATATTTTGACAATGAGCAGACTGGTAGATTTCTTAATCTTCTTTCGTTGCAAAAGTTGGTTCACATTTTTCTGATATTAAGTTCTGGAGGTAAATATCCTCTAATTGATTTTGCTCTTCCATAGTGGCTTTCTCCACATCTGTACTTCTTAATGTCTTGCTTTATAGCAGCAGTAATGCCCTTCTGTAATATTCCTGTTCTGTCACCTCCTCTGATTTCCTTTGGCGCATTCCCAGATAAGTGAAATTTTCTAACCAGGAGAGAGAATCTAACTTTTGACACCCCTGTGACTCCTTGGAAGCTTTAGTTTTAGGATTTCATGGAGTGCACTCGAGACCATGTGAACATTTAATTGCTGGAGTATGAGTTTTCCTTGGCTTGCAGTTTGATTTCCTTTCCTCATTTTTGCAATTTCTACCTCCAGCGCATTCTACGACTGGTACAGTTTCACAATCTGAGCTCCTGTCCATTGTGCATAATGCAGTGCAATGTCTCAACTAAGAAAAAAAATTGCCATGTAAGTATAACAAAGCTTGCAGAAGCACCTGCCTGCTGTGCAAGGGGTCCCGGGTTTGATTCCCGGCAAGGGAGTAGGAATTTGGAATTTTTCTCTAGTCAAGATTGTTCTTCATCCTTCCCTGAGTCTGAAAGTGTGAATGTGTGTGTGAATTCAACGTATAAAAACTCCAAAGCCCGAAAAATGCACTGTTAAACAAGTAACACCATTGCCAATAGGCAAGGTCGCCGATAGAGCTGCAGTTGAAGACGGTATATAAATGGAACAAAAAGCTGGCAGAAATGAATGTGAAATCCAAGCGCACAGCCTGAGTTCGCAGTTATTGCCAACGAAGCAGCAGTGTACAAAGCTTGTAGAAATGATTGAGAATTCCAAGAATTGCAACAATGAAATGGCATTCAATGCCAACATGCATTTCATAGAATTGAGGTTGCTACACTTTTGATTATAAAATCATAAAATTGCATCTATTGACCTTTGCTTTAACTGAGCAAGTGCATCTATCGAGTTTTGAAAAAACTGCTGATATTCCCTAGCTTCTACACAGGACAAGAATCGAATTTTGCAAAATCTGATTTCACAGAACGATGCAGAAGGTGAAAATTATGCCGATACTATATATAACTCAATTTCGTAAAATTTTGCATCTATCGAGTTTTGAAAAACGCTCCTCAATTCTGCTATGGGAAAGTCTTCCAATAAACCGCTGGTAGAAACTGTGCGCTCTATGGGAAGCTTTGCAAACACTGAGCGTACAACACTTAGCCGAACTAAGCACTCCTGCAACATTCACCTGGGCGCGCTCTACGTAGTCGTTCTTCAAATTGTTGCAACTGAAGGGTTGCCAGACAGCAGTAATGTCATACATGACCATTGAAGGCACAATAAAAATGAACATCTTGTATATATATTTCACTGACTAAATTGGGTATTTATCACACTAACTAGTCTTGAGGTGAATGCCCCCATTTAGTGACGCTTATATGTCTATGACCAGATTTAAACTTTTAATTATATCGCTGTCATATTCAAAAGCTGCCATTAGCAGTCACATAAGAGCGCCTACTTAAACTTTTTTCTTAGCCCTCCTATGAAGATAAATGTGGTGCAGTAGGTCCAGGGAACTACTGAGTACTTCTAAGTGTTAATATATTTGAATAAGAATGTTCATAGATAATCAGTTTCCAGTCTATAGGAATATTCACGTCATGAAGGTACAATGGGTTCTTATGGACCATACTTTTCGTATGGAAGAATCAAGTACGCCATTGCCAAATGTGTGTTTTTTCACATACGACCAAGATAAAGTATTGAGACAGAATATTAGAAGACCCCAAAAGAAAATCGTTCATGTGAATGTTTGTTAAAAGTGTAATTTGTTTTTTGATATTGGTATGAATTGATCAAATGACGAAAACGTGTTAAAAATGTTCATTGTTACGAACAGCTAAGTTTGCCCAAAGACGTCATAAATCTTTCCATATTTGATTTTAATATATATGTATAAATATTAGAATTATATGTGTTCCATAATAAAAGTAGGGGAGGATGATTAGGGATCGCTTCCATAACAAGAAAGAACTATTTGATGGACGCATACGCGGATGTATACGAAAAAGGCGGTGTCACGTCAGGTGATGCCATAAACTGTCCACTCGCGTGTGTGTAACCGAAGTGAAAGGACATATTTAGGTAGTGTGAACATAGAATTTTCACCAGACTTTCATCAAGCATTGGTTCCACTAAATGAGAAGGTGGAAGCGTTTTAAATCATTTAGAATGGTGCTGAGAGGAATTATTTAATGTAAAGTATCGATGAAGTGTTAATAAAATAATACATTGTGGTGAAGAAACATTGTGTGATTTTTCATTCCATCCGTTACCAAGCCCTGAGATCACAAAGATCTCAATAGCACGAAGACACAACGATAATAATAATTGCAAAAACCGCACCAGTATGAACATGCATTTCAGTATGAACATGCATTTCAGTATGAAATATGTCAAATACGATGATATGCGCAAAAAATCTTTTATATAATTGTACATTTTATGAAATAAAATTTAAAATTTTGTTGAAAGCAGATTTTTAACATCTTTCTTGCTCCGAACATTAAAGCAGGGTTTTAAACTGAAATGATTAAAAATCAGGATTATATGCTTGATTTCATAGGCCACATTGGTATTTAGCTTATAACAATGTCTCTAAACATATTTCTTAAAAAAAAAAAAGTTTAAAACAAAGCATTTGAATTCCTTGTGTATACAGTGGAGAATGTCTTCACTGGCTAATCCTCATTCTACAAGTCCGTGTAAAAACTTCCAGCGACAAAGTTGTCAAGGAAATGATATTTTTTGTTTGCACATAGAACATATCCAGAACCAAGGCATCCATGAATCAGCATTTAAAGGCAAATGTTTGCAGCTCACACTGCATAGAGTGCCAACAAACTTGGTCCTCATGTCTTGGGGATGGTAAAAACAAAATGTGGTATTACAGTTAAAGGGGCAGTAAGCGGTCAAGTACTTCAGCGGAGGTTTTCAATAGGTTACGGGAATCTAAGAGATGTGCGAGTTTTAAAAGTTCTCTGGTATTCATGTGCATTGCAGTTAAATGGCAAAATTATTGAAAGTGGTGAGCAGAAAACAATTGTTGGAGTAAATAATTATAAAAATTGAATCATTGTTGAAACACTTAACATCTCTTACATGTAAATATTTATCTTGACCAGCTTCAAGAACTTAAATTGCTCCCATCATCAGAATTGCCCAATTGATACTTGTGGGTGCTGTCTGATGTGTGGTTGTTTGAGTTGACATCTAGCAATGGGCTGACGAACTTCCATAATGGATTTAATGGTGGTTAAATCAAAATTCATTAAGCAGAGTTTGTTTTTTATGATAAGAATCTTCTCCCAAGTATCCAACTCTGCAGTGTGTTTTGTAGCTTTTAAAAGTGTTATGTTTGGTGTGACGTGATTTGATGTCCAAAAATGGTGTGCAAATGCAGATTTATCCATCTGTTTGTGGTGGATGCATCTCATGTGCTCTTTTAGTCTGGTTTCTAAATTCCTCTTAGTTTTTCCTATGTAAATTTGGTCACAAACTGGGCAACTAATTTTATAGATTCCTACTTTTTGCTCTGGGGAATTTGGTCCTTTGACTTGTTGTATAGTAATTTCTCTGTGCTAAAATTTTGTGGAGCCAAGTTGATGCTGTTGCTTTGAAGATGTGGAATTTGTAGTGCTTACTTGGATGGAAAGTGAATTTTTTTTAAAATCATTTTGCTTTTCTGTTGAGAAAGTTTAGTGGTCTCTCCCATGTGTTTCTGTTTTTTGAATTTTGTTATTTTCTTGTCAGTGATTTTTTTGTTTGTTTGTTTGTTGTTGAGGTTATTGTTGGAGTGTTTGTTTATTTAAAGGAAAAGAACCCCAGACAGTGACTATTATAGTTTATTATAAATCTGATTGTGAACAAAAGTGTGGGATTGCGGCGGTAGATAATACGTGACAACACTGTGTAGATTCTCCATAAGAGCCATTTTGCCTTCATGACATGAAAACGACTGTAGAGCAGCTGGCTCCTTCCATTGTTTTTTATTTTTTTATTTAAAGGAAAGACTTAATTTTTTCAGTTCAGCTGGAATTTACAATTCATATCAACATAGTGTTTGATATAATAAATACTACTGCAGATGCAAGGACATGCAAAACTGGTTTAGTTATTTGAAATATTCAATAACTACCAAAGATAAGTGAAGTTTGTCTTTAAATATTAAATCTATTTGTTGATTTACATTGCTCTCTGTCAGTAACTTCAGTTTTTTCATTATATTTCTGCAAATGTATATCTTGATGAAGATGAAGCAGATATAAAAATAAGCTTGCATACAAGTAGTTAGTAGAAACTGGATGAAAATAAATGATAATATATAGGGAAAGTTATGTGAATGCAACATATCAGATATTTTTGTCATCACCAGTTTAAATCTTTCTGTATTCGCCAGTTGTAAATACATTTCACAAGGATCTTCAAATTACAGATATAAAGGATGTACCTTAGTAGAAATATATACAGTGCTTATTTCTGACTCCTGGCTGGCTGCCTGCCTGCTGCTTCAATGGTGAGCAATTATTAAAACAAATGTTATATAAAATCCTCATACATTTAACGCTGCTGCTATAGGACCGCATGCTGCCACCAGCCGAGTTGAATATTCACAGACCTTGAACTCGAGTGCATAGTGTGCCGGAAATTCAAGTGCATAGGCTCACATGTATACAATAACCACATACCCTTGTCACTGAAGGTGTTGGAAATAATGTCCTTGTGCTGCCTTGCATCTCTCACACCTTTTAACATGCAGTAAGTCTTCTTCTGAAATTGCAGTAATTTCTCTTCTAATATTCTCTTTTAGCTCTTCCAACGTATGCGGGTTTTTTTTCGATACACTGTATTTTTTAAGTTCCCCATGAATAAAAGTTGCATATTGTAAGGTCTGAGGATTGTAGTGGCCATAGTCCTTTGATGATGACGAGGGCCCAGAATCTCATTTGAAAAAAAAAACTTAAAATGCAAGCAAATATGCTCTTAAAAACCTAAAAATATGCTTAAAAACATGTCCTAATAAACTGAATCAATTAATGTTCCTTGAGAATAGAGTAAACAAATTAGCAGCAAATTAATAAACTTCATTCTTTAGAGGTTGAAGTGCATGTGACCCCTGTGCTGACGTTCACTGATTGCAGTTCACAATCATCACTTTACATAACTTTCCAACTGAAAAGTTCCTCTTTTGTCACACAAAACAGTTTTGTATCAAGAAAAGAATGTCTTGAATACCACACATCTATTTATAACCAGGATTTTTTGAAACTATATTGTTCACTTTATCTTTCACTTTTTTTTTTGACCTACACTACCAGGAACACAACTTGATTTGTATATTGTATCTTCAAAAATATTTAGTGATTCATGCAAGAGAGTCTCTACAGTTTCCAGTGACATGATGGCTGTTGGTGCAGCCTGGGTTTGATCCCAGGCAACTGCACACAGGATTTGTGGTGGATGAAGCGGCACTGGGGCGGGTTTCCTCTGGGTTCTCCAGTTTCCTCCGCCATCTCATTCCACCAGTGCTCCATCTTCATTCCATGTATCATCAGTGTCACTGCCTGCAGTGCTGTAGTAGTAAAAGCAGGCGTTAAACACTACCCAAAAAAAATGGCTGTTGGCAAGTAAGAAAAATGGCCAGATATGAAAACAAGATCTTCTAATTCACTGCCTAACAAAATATTTTGAACTGATTTAATGATGCAGATTCATTCAAATCCAATAGATTAACAACTTCTTTGAGTGCATGTGCTGAACATAATACAAGGCTGCATCCAGCCATGTTTCCCATTGAGCTAACACCAGTGCAGGAGGAAGTGGAATATTAGGTGCTGTTGATTCAAACCACTGGATTCTAGACGGAGATTTCAAAAGTTTGTTCTTTGCAGAGGTTATTAATCAATCTACTAATTGGAATGAATTTTGTATTGGCTCAGCAATGCAATGTAGAGCATGTGCCAGACATGTGATATGAATTAAGCTAGGAAATATACCTTTCACTGTTTGTCCTGATTTTAAGACATATCTAGCTGCAATTAAAAGTAGCTGGTTGTATTTAATACCAGAAGGCCATAATAATTTCAAGGAGTCCATCACACTCTGGCTACAATTAAATTGTTAGTGGCTGGTAATTCATACATATTTAGGAGATATGGTACGGTCTTTTGCTCCTTATTAAGGCACCGTAATAAAACTACCCTCAGTATCAGTGCCTTCATCAGTTCACACCCATATAACTGACCCACTTGTTGGTTTGGTAAATATGAAAAATACTTTGTTGTGACAGTGTTCCACACTTGTCTTATGCAATGTACTTTCTTCAGGCACATGTTGTGTGTGTTTAATAAGAAATTCTTTTAATTTGAGATCATCAATTTTCCACAGTGGGATATCAGCAGCTGAAAATGCCTTGCACAACTCATAAAAAAACTGACTAATGCTACTCTTTAAACACTCTAGTAATTGATTTTGAATGTACTCTTTATTTGCAAGTTTTGTGCTTAAATTCTCATTTTGTTTTGCTGTATTTATATGCTGAACTACTTGAAATCTTTTTTCACTCCCTACATTTTTCTCGCAAGCTTCACAAAACAGTACCCTATTATCTTTAGATATTAAGTCACCTGCAAATTCCCTCTGTAAGTCATTTAACCTAGCACTCAAAGTAGGTTTCACTTTCAGCATTTTTCAGTAATTTGTATCTTAATTTGTTTACACTCATGCAGTATGTAAGAACTTAATTCTTCGGCCAGTTCTCATGAGTCCCCTTCATTACAAGATACAACTCTGCTTACTGTTACTGCATGCAATTTCTTGGCCTCACACAAAGAAGCAAACAAGGGGATTAACCGTATCGTATCATGTGATACACAACTCACTCCTCTTCATGTGAAGTCGTGTCATCTTTTATAGCGTCATCAGTGATTCAACTTGCCAGTGTTACTCATGGCTGTATGATACAAAAATATTAAAGAAAAAGCAAAAACCCATTAAAATATGCACTTATATGCACTATAAAATAGCATTCAAACAAATGAGAATTCCATAATTGTGCACATAACATATAAGCATACATGTATAAATCCTACACGGATGGGGGGAGAGTCTACACCTGGCAGCAGAGCAGGTAGGACCTACCTGAGAGCTCGCCAGAACCGGTTCTTCGCCATACCCAAGAAGAAACCTCGCAGCACAGCACCGGTTCCTACCGGCAAAGTTCCAGCAACTACAGCCGATACCAGTACCTCAAGCACACAGACCAGCCAATCAACAGAGATCTCAACAGCAACTCCTGACGCATCTAGCAGCAGTACTGTGGATGTGGTGGTGGCAGCGCCGCTCCCGGTCTGTGCTACAGATCCACCGCCGACCACTTCCAGGCTACCAGACAACTCCGGCATCTCGCCTGCTTACAGTAGCAACGCTTCGACTACCTCACCGCCGCACCCAGCGCCCCCTGTGGCCCAACCGGGCCTCAGTGTGGTTATCTACGGAGTTCCCAGAGACCTGCCAACGCGTTACATTCTCGCCGCCGCACAGCACGAGTGGACCTCAGCAATGAAGGCCACCCGTATCATCACTCGCAGAGGGCCATCCAGCCTCATGCGACTAGTCTTCGCCGATTCACGCGACCGGGAAGCTGCCTTACGCACGGGCCTGCCCCTGTTAGGGCGGTGCTTGCGCGCTGAGGCGAGTCGAGTGGAACGCCAAGTACCCTGCCGCTGCTGCTGTGCCTATGGACACGAAGACACCCACTGCACCGCCGCTCCTCGGTGACACTACTGTGGCACCCAGAACCTCACCAGTGACTGCACATCACATGATCTTCGCAGACGACGCCGGTACTGTGCCTCCTGCAGTGGCTTTGGCCACTTCACGAGACAAGCACGGTGCCCACTGTATCCCCGGCACGGACACATACACACCAGCACATCCCAACGCATCTACTCGGCCTGCACATACGCCAGCACCTTTCATCACAGCTCCACGGCCGTACACACGAGCGGCCCCAACCACTACAGGAACACCACCAGTCACCGCCGCCACAGTCACATCGCCACAGACCGTAGCAGTCCCAGCACCCGTTGTCGCCGATAGCATCCTAAGAGACGCGGTTCAAGGCCTCCACTCAGAGGTCCTGAACATTGGCTGGAGGCTATCACAGAACACAACAACATGCCAGCAAACAACACCAACGTCACTGAGCTCCTACAGCGCCATGACCACGTCACAACCAATGCCCTAACAGCAATCCAGACACACCTCACGGAGCTCATACAGATTCTCACCAAAACAAGCGAAGAACTCGCCCGACTACGCCAACACACCGAGACCATCTACCGCAACACACAGAAAATCCAAGACACCACAGCAATAGAGACTAGAGTCAACCAGATATATGACTTCATCACACTCCCCAGATTTCCCATTGGTCCCCCAATACCACACACAAACGCCCCAAGTCGTAGGTCAATGTCAGGGCATCCGCCATGATATTAGACCTGTCTCCATGCACCACCCATTATAATATGCACCCACAATCATCCAGTTTGCTTCGGCGGTACCGGACCTCATGTCACCCCTTGTTAAAAAAAATAAATTGTATCACCACAGAATTAACTTTAGTATAGGAAAAAAAAAGCATAAAAAAATGGGGGAAAAAAATCCTACAGAAAAATATGCCAATGCATGAACTTCCAGGCGCTACTGATGACCCTATCTTCAAAAGTTTCCTCAATTTTAACGAGAGATCAGCTTTATGTGCTGTAGCAGAGTTTTGTTGAAAATATGAAACATTTTATATTGAATATAAAATATTCAATGTCACATCATTAACTTAATGATGGATCTATGGACCCAAAGTTAATTGTTTTCACAGACGAAGTATGGTTGTCTTTAAATGGCCATGTATCGACACAAAACAACAGATACTGGAGTGCAGAAAAACCTGGTGTTATACACAAAAAATTGGTGTGTGGTGTGCTGTGAATTAGGGCATACATTCTTTGAGGATACAGTTAATAGACAAAGGTACAGGAATACAATAATTGAACCATTCCTGGAATATTTATATGATATTGAATGTACACAGGCATATTTTCAACAACACTCTGCTACAGCACACACAGTTGATCTCTCATTGAAATTAATTCAGGCAATTCCGCGATCCCCAAACTTTATGGTATGCAACTTTTATTTATGGCGTAACTTAAAAAATAAAGTGTATTGGAACAACCCGTGCACGTTGGAAGAACTGAAAGAGAATATTAGAAGAGAAATTACTGCAATTTCAGAAGAAGAATTAATGTGTGTTAGTGGACATTTTCTTAAAAGTTGTGAGAGATGCGTGGCAGCACAAGGACATCATTTCCAACATCTTTTGTGATAAAAGTGTGTGGTTATTGTATGCCTGTAAATCTAAGCATTTGAATTGCCAGCACACTATGTGCCTGAGTTCAGGATCTATGAATATTCAACTTGGCCGGCAGCAGCTCACGATCCTACAGCAGCAGTAGGCTGCGAAGCAGCTGGCCAAGTGTCAGATATATGGCACTGTACCTTGTACATTAACATGTGAGTGCAGTATATATATTAATACAAAAATACAGGGAGTACAGCAATACAGTACAATTTTAATATTTGTTTGCATTTAACATTTTGTGCTCTCCTACACAGCAGAATCCATTTTCTATTTGGTACTTGTTCATTGCTTAGTTTTTTTCTTTTTGTCAGTTATCTGTTTTATTTGGTTAGGTAAGTGGTTGTACAAATCCTCAGTATCATTTTCTATGCTTTATAACTTAGTGTTCCTTAGACTGTTAATGAAGTAGTTTTGTTTTGTTCTTGTGTTATGATTATGTATGTTCATATTTTTATTTTGACCATTATGGTTTTGTATCATGTATTTAATGAATTCATATATGTACAGTGCAGGAAATATTAATATATTTAATACTTTGTAGAAATTTCTGCCAGTATCTTCAAATTTAGTTTACATATTATTCATATGGCATGGTTCTGCAGCTTTATGATTGATTGATTGATTGATTGATTGATTGATTGATTGATTGATTGATTGATTGATTGAGCGTTTTTTGTGCATTACCCCATAGAGCAACTCCATAGCTTAGATGTGTATGTATGAATGCATAATATATTTGTGCTAAGCTTTCTCTATCCATTATTTGTGCTGTCTTAAAATATATAGTCCAGTGTTTATTTTTTTCTGTTTTGCTGCTCTTTCAATGTTTTGTCCAATTTAGTTTGTCATCTATTACTAGTCCGAGGAAGTTTGCTTCTGTTACTTGTTTAATTTATTTTATAATTCTAATTGAATATTCAATTGAATGCCATTTTTTAGGTTGACTGTCATCCACTCTGTTTTGTTTATGTTTAGAGTCATATTTAGATTTGCTAACCCTCTGTTGATTTGTTTCTAATAAGTAGTTTGCCTTACTTTGTACGTCAATTTCTGAGTTTCTCTTTATAATAATCATAGTATCAACATATCTTATGGCTAATCCCTCAGCTTTTTTAATTTATTTTGTATTTATTTTATTTTATTATTTTTTTTTTTTTGGGGGGGGGGGGGGGGGTGGGATAGATCGTTGATATATAGAAGAAATAAGTAGGAACTTCATTTTGACCCTTGTGGAACACCATGAATGACTTTCCCAAATGATGATCTGATTTTATTTAGATTACTACCTGACTTATGTATTATTTTGACACATTGTTCTTTATTTTCTAGGTAGCATTCTAGCCAGTTTAGTGGTATAGCAGTTTTTACGAATGGTTCTTAATGTAGCATCTTTTTCTTCTCTTTTTATGAATGGGGATTTTTTAATGATGTAGTAATGCAGCAATGAGTCTCATGTCCAGGGTGTTATGGGTACAGGTGGACAAATAAGGGCGAGGTATTATTATTATTATTATTATTATTATTATTATTATTATTATTATTATTATTATTATTATTATTATTATTATTATTATTATTATTATTATTATTATTATTATTATTATTATTGTTATTGTTGTTGTTGTTGTTGTTATTGTTATTGTTATTGTTGTTGTTGTTGTTGTTTTTGTTATTCCCAATAAATATTTAAAATTGTCACTACATCAACTTTATTACTGTCAACTTGCAACACTTGGACATATTATCTTCACTCTTTAATAAGAAATAATACTTTTAGGCCCTGAAGGTATTGTGTTCAGGAACATGGTGGCTTCGTATGTGTTAAATCCTCACTTCTTTCTTTTGTAAATATTTTAGGACATTTACGATATTTGCACATATTGAATATTTATGCGCGGTATTCATCCAGGCATCCTTTGGCGATATAATTCAACATCGTTGGATTGCCGACAAAATCTGTTACTCCGCAGTACAAATATGTGACCGTCTTTAGTGACGCATATATCATTAGTAATGATTCATTACCTCTCCATAGTGATAATTCTTTATTCCCCTAGTTACAGGCATAGCAACCATGATTAATTGGCTATTTATTGATTCGAATGTGATGCGTCGTTCATATGGTCATGATCGACCTCGAACATATTTCCTTTCATTTCACAGTGGGTTCGGGACATAGATTAAGAAACATAATTTTGATAATCACATTGTGTAGACAATATTTACATGTGTTATGTCTAAACAACTTGGCATATTCATTATTGACATTAATCTTTCCCCAATGTATTTCAACATACAACTTCTGCCACAGTGTTAATCCTCAAATCCCTTAGTGTATTAATGTTTATGCGATTGAATGCTTTAGAAAGATCAAGAAAAATTGCAACCACAAATTGCTTCCTGTCTATTGCATTTATAAGTATGTAATTTCCTTTACAGATAGCATTTATTGTTGATTTCATTTTTTGGAATCCAAATTGATTTTCTGATATTATTTTGCATTTATTGCAAAAACCTGGTAACTGATTTAGCAATAGTCGGTCTATTATTTTGGATTATTTTGGTCTGTAATTTTCCAATTCTAACTTCAATATTTTTTCATGTATATTGGTCTATTACCTTTTTTAGTGACTCTGGAAATGTTTCTTATATAAAGGATTGATTAATTATGTGCATCATTATCTCTGTTCACACTTAGAAGCATTTATCATTTCATTAGTAAATTCATCTAATCCACAATGTCATTTATATTTTAATGTGTTTATTTGTTTGATAACTTCTTCTGTTATTTCTCGTAATGCCATTGAATTACATACACTATCTTCATTTATTTGACTAATTTGTGTTTAACTCCCTGGGTTTTTACAAAGTTAATATAATAATCATTAAAATATGTTATCTTCTTTTTTCTTAAGTTATGTTTACTGGGTTTTCTATTTCTATATTGTTCACTTTAATACATAGGTTTTCTACCCATTTTTGTTTCTTTTTATTAAGTGATGGTTTTGTAATATTCCATGTTACTGTAGTTTTATTTTCTGCATTTTACATCAGTATTACTGTCAGTTATTACTATTTTAAGAAGTTTGTCATAATGTTCTATGTAGGTGTACAATTTCTCATCTAGTTTCAGGTGTTTCAAGCTATGCATATTTTTGAGATTATACCTTTGGAAGACCCATTTTTTACTTTCTCTACTATGTATAGTAAACTAGAGGAAATATAGTATTCCACCCAAAAATTTGATGTCTAGATTTCAGCAGAAATATTTGCTTTGAGGCCCCCTGAATCCAAAAAAGGCATTTTTAGAAAAAGGACTGTAGGTGTGCGTGTGCATGCCTGTGTGTGTACAGCATAACTCAAAAACAAAAAGTCAGTTAAAAACCAAAGTTGGTATTAAGTTTAATGTCTTTCACGGGTGCGACACAAAAATTTTGAAGATAATTCCTCTACCCTAAATTACCCTTTACATGGAAAATTTTTCAAAAATTTACTATGTCCTATTTACTCTGGATGACTTTTGCATAACTGTAAACCGTAAGAGATAGACCAAATCTTACCATACAAAAAATGCAGATCTTGCTAAAACACACAGTTTACGTCCGAATAATTTTTTTGTAGAGTGAACCATTTCAGAGATATTCCTTTTTATTTGTGTGAGTTTTGGAGAACTTATACTTCTGTGAAATGGAACATTGCTATTAATTTTTTATATGTTAACTGTGCAAAGAGAACGGAATTTGAAAGCATTAAAAGATTTGACTATGGCTCAAAGTCTACTGTATTCCCATATTCTCCTTGTACCTGCAAGAAGATAAACAATAAGACAATTTCTGCAAATGTTTATCTCAACTAACACAAAGAAGATAGAGGAATAAGAGTTTATAAGAATGGTTAGTACAAGAATAGAGAAAGTCAATTCAGGTTTTTCACACATTTCTGTCCATTTAGCTTCTTTAATGTTGATTTTTAGAGCTTCTAGTGTGCTTTTGTTAATATCCTTTTAGCTTCAATTTATTTATTTATTTTGTGCTTTAATTTGCCCAAGGGTCCAATTTCAGTCATTTGACCATAGTGATCACTGATTCCATTTTTATCATTTTAATACCAAAGTATTCGCTATTTATGTTTGTTAGATGAGGTCTACTGAGCGGGATGTCTCAGGCAGTAACGTCTGTGGCCCATATTTGGGAGGTTGCATATTTGATCCCTGTGGCTGACCTTTGTGACTCGTGGGTTTTTTTGTAGGTTTCCCCAGGTTGCCAGCAGAATACTAGGAAGGATTTTCATATCCTCCAGATTTCATGTCCCTCCATTTCGTTACACTAATCACTTCATTTCACCCTTCATCCAGATAGATTTCTTCCAGATTTGGAAGCATTGGCGAGCGTCACAGCAGCAGCATGACGGGGAACAAATGCACTCTGGAAACCTCATCCCCAGATTGGAAGCCAAGTCTACTTGTTTGTGCCCCCCCCCCCTCCGCCACCATGGGATGGTACAAGTCTAGGGGCGGGGGGGGGGGGGGGGACCGGTTTCCAAGTCCCTTGCGCCCCCTTGAGAGTATGAACCCGAAGGGGTGGGTGGCAGAACTCGACCAAGCCAGCCTCTGCCAGGCGCTTCCAGCTGGGAAAATGTAGGGACCCTTTGCTCTGCCTTGGCAATGTTGCACCTTACTTTAGGATCCTTTTGCCTCTTCTATCCTCCTGTTAGGGGCATAGGCACAAAAGATTGCCTTTCGGTCAAGGTACTAAGTCCCCCTCCGCAAGTTATAGTCGTAGTATAAGGTCTATACAGGTAGCTGAAGCTCTGGTTACTCTAGTTGGCAATGTTTTTGTCAGTATTAAATTGTTTCCTTTTATTATTTTTAACAGGAGCCTTTTCTTATTTCCTTCTAATGTATCTGTTAAATCACCTATCATTATGTGATTATTATTATGATTATTGTCGTCATCATCATCATCATCATCATCATCACTACTACGACGACGAATACGACCATCATCATCATTGTTATTATTAATTATTATTTATATTGTTTAAACATCCTTCTAATTTTTCAAGAAAGGTTTTTTTATTTGCATTTGGGGGGACGGTAGAATCCTATTATCATAAGATTTCTCTTTTTTAAATGTACTTCAGTTGCTGTGAGCTCATTGCACATTTCCTCACAGAATTGTTTTCAATCTATTTCTTTTTATTTAATCCCTTGCTTGACATAAATCGCCACCCCACTACTTCTGGGTTTTTCTCTGCAGAAAGTGGACCCAACTGAATAGTTTTCATAGCAATTTATTTGTGCTTCCTCTACTTTCAACCCATGTTCTGAAAATATAATATCTGGTTGCCTGGTTAATATGCTTAGCTCAATTAATGCCCTTTTGTTGGTAATACTTTGTATGTTTTAATGAAATATACTAAAATTGTTCTCTTATGTTTTCTGTTACAGGGTTACTTTTTTCACTTACAACATTTTGTGTATTGGAGTTTGTACATTCATAAGGCTTTGCCTTACTGGATATGCTTTTTGTACCCCCTGTTATTAGTTTTCCTGTGCTGTAGACCAGTTGAAAGTAGCTGTACACATGTTGATAGTGTTCATTATTCTTTCTGGGATCAGTGAACCGTTTCTGTTTAAGTGTAGGCTCCCTCTTCCAATATGTTGTTGTTGTTGCTGCTGCTGCTGTTGTTGTTGTTGTTGTTGTTGGCTAATGCTGGATTTCTGATAATGAAGTCAGTAATCCTCTTGCTCTCCAATACTTTTCACTGATGGATGGGGCGTTATAAGTAGCCGGGCATATTTGAAGGTGGTCTTGGTCTATTTCCTCTTGCAGATCACATAGAGGACAGAGTGGTGAAGAATATATCCCAATTCTGTTCAAATGTTTTGCCAGAGAATCATGTCCTGTAATCAACCTGAAGGTTGCAACTGCCATTTTTCGAGGATACTCAGGAATCACTGGTTAAATGTTTGGTGGTTCCCATCTTTTATTTTTTGATATTTACATAGTAATATTTTGCAATAATTTTTTTTTAATTCAAAGCTGACTAATCTTTTAGCTGAATAAAATGGTAGATTAACTATAGATTTCTGTACACTGCTGGTACCCTTTTTTGCAAGAAAATCAGCTTTGTCAATACCATTCAGTCCACAGTGATCTTCCATTGGAAGATTGTGTTTTTGAAGTGCTGTAAGATGGGTAAGAATTTTCCAACATTTTATAATTGTTTGGTTTTTTGGTGACAACTTGGAAGTAATTGCTACATATAATTGCTGCCCTGGAATCTGAGAGAATAACTGCTTGTTGAAAATGTGAAATTATATACAAAAGATTTTGTAGGGCCATTCAAATTGCTTCAATTTCTCCATCAAAGTTTGTAGTTCCATAACATAAAGATTTGTGATAGGAAAAGAGGTGACACGTGACTCCAGCTCCTGCTCCATCTCGGTTTGATATCAGTGATCCATCAGTATAAATATGGAGCCACTCACGTTCCAGAAATCTAGTATTGATTGTCTCTAATTCCAATAATTTTAGAACACTATTTGGAGTATCACTTTTCTTAACTTCTTTTGTCAGGTGTAAATAATATGTGATGTCTAATGTTTGTGTCGCATTGACTTTACAGTTTTCCTTTGAATTAGGAAGGTTTGCATTCTTCTTGATGTCTTGAATTAGGAAACAAAGCTCTCCTGAGTCTTTAGTGTATGTGTACAATTTTTCTTGTCCCTTGTATTGAATGGAAATCTGATCAACTTTTCATGTTGAATAAGAGCTGTTTTTTTTTATTTCATATTCAATGGGGTATTGTTTTCATTGGAGTATTTTCATAGGTGGTATTGCTATGGTTTTGATAGCACCTGTAATTAGTCTCAGACTTTGGTTTTGAAAATTTGAATTTTTTTTTGTATTTGCTGTTACAAGAACTTAGTTGCAGTAAATAAATAATGGCTTTATATATACATTGTATGTCATGTTAAGAGTTGCTTTGGAATATCCCCAGTTCATTCCAGTTAGACGTTTTAACATGAAAGGTGCCTTTCTGCTCTTAACTCATAACTCATTTTATTCATCCTTAAAGTACATGAATTAAAGGACACGTCAGAAAGTATACATACATCTTTATATTTACATGTATATTTACAACTTGATTTTCTTTGCTTTAATTGATTTATATTCTTCTAGACTATAAAAAGCATTTTCTATTAAATATTTTTTTATCATTTTTAATGTACATTTGTTATTTTCAATGATTTGTATTTCTCTAGGTAGCTTATTTAAATAATTGTTTCCCCATACTTCTTACATCTTGATTATTTAAAGTACCCCTTAATGTAGATCTAAAATATTCATTATTATTTCTTAATCCATACTTATGAACATTGTTATCTTTTTGCTCCTCTTTGTCCAATATAATGTTTTTTATGCTTTCACATATATGTACCAGGTGAGTCAGCTGCGCCTTATTTTTTGGAAGGTAGGCCACCCATCTAACGGCATGTACGTCTTAGTCCAGTTTTGCACTTACTAAAATGTATTGCTTGACATTCTTAAAGAGAGAAATGTGCAAAATTGAGAACAACAGTGGTTTTTAAGGGACAGAACGTACTCCTTGCTAAAGTACACCTCAAAAACATACGACTCGTTTACTGAGAGCGAATTCCGGTTTCTGGCCGGTTTTACAAACTTTTTATTAGACTATACATAGCAATGTAATTCAGTAAACGCCTCGGAAAAAATGGACCCATCATATGACTACACTTCCATCATGGACCCGTACAGTCAAAACAGACATATTATTAAACAACAGTTTATTTACATTTTTGCATGAACTACGCCTCGTGCATCTCAATTAAAATGCATAACAGCTTTTGCCATTTAAGTAATAATATTAAAATGCCCAGTAAATGATTAAAACTATCTTAAAAGACTAAATCAAGCACGCAAACTTGCGAGGTGACAATGGCATTGCGCCAGGCATACAAGTTCTACTATTCCATGCGGTACGTGCTTTTAGTCAAGTCTCGAAATAGCTGAGTAGGATTGTGACATGTACTCTCCGCTAACCACCAATGACGCAGGTTCGAGTCTCAGCACTGTAAATATTCTTTTTTATGTTCATCAAAACTTGGAAACCGAATTCCCAATAATATACTTGTAAGTCCCTGAGGATTTAGGACATAATTTAAATCGTTTTTGGTTGTCTGCATTTTGTAATTGACCAGTTATAATGACTTCTGGCCCATTGGACTGGCATGATGTAGTGTGTTGCAAATGCCGACCCCTGCGTTCTCCACGCGTGTGCTGTCGCACGATACTTTGTGCCAGTCTTTCATTATGTATTCGACAGATGAGTATGTAGCTATGCTTTTGATCTACGGAGAAGCAAGAACAAATACACCAGCGGCTCAGCATCTATATCGGGAGAGATATCCGAATAGACGACAACCAACAGCAAACACCTTCCGGAATGTTGAAAGGCGTCTGCATGTAACAGAGTCACTTGCAATAATTTCTCCTCATAGACACGCACCAGCAACATCGGGTGTTATGCAGAAGCAGTTTTGAACGCCACCCAGAACAATCCGCATACGTGTACACGGTCAGTTGCTCAGGAGGTGAACATCAGCCAATCTTCTGTAGTGCGAATATTGAACACTTATAAGTTCCATCCTTATCGTTTGCACCTACACAAAGCACAATAATTCACTGTCTGCAAAATTGAGTTTAACTTCCATGTTAAACTCTGAAAATATAATTTTCTTGCTTTCTGTGTTCAAATGTGTATAAATA